>JAVJIX010000082.1:2030000-2232500 GCA_036785185.1 Paratrypauchen microcephalus
TACAAGCTCCGGCTTTCCCTCAGTCGCTGCTGTGCTAGCTTGTACAATGTTTGGGTACGCCCCACTAACTTACCCGTGTAGAACGTGGCGCCGCACATTAGTTCCACTTGCATGTAAAAAATAATGAAAAAAATAGATTTTCATAAAAACACATCGTCCTGAACTGTAAGTTCGAATTAATCGATAAATCGCACAGGTCTAATACTAACCCACTCACTCTGCATGATCCTGGGGTTTTTATTTCACTATTTTGTCCCTAAATCTATTTCTGTTCCAAATGTAGAGGCGTGTTTGTTTGTGTGTGTTTCATAAAAATTTCGCCCAGTACTCAAAAATATGCACTTCAAATGCCTTTTATTTCCATGGATGCCTTTAACACGGCCGACAGACTTTTCCTCCTCACGTACGCGCCGCCTGCTGCACTAACGCCCTCCCCTTTAACAGGCACAGGAGAGGCAGAACATTGAAACAGCGCCACCTGGAGGCTGGAGGTACATTTTGGCCGATACACCCAATATGGACCCGGACTCCAAATTCTCTCCTGTAACTGCTGGCCTCTGTGAGCTTCATTTGGCTGGAGCTGAACGCTGTGGCGATGTCGCGCTCCCTCAGAACACGTCTTTATCCCGTCTGTGGTCAAAGTTCAAAGTTTACTCCATTTCTGGGTCTCGGGGGCAACAGATCTGCCGCCCAGAACACAATGCCCCCAAGGATCCGGGAGGTGGGTCCATGGGAGGACGGCCTACGTCACGACTTCTGCCATGGCGGCTAGCAGTGTCCACAGACACTGGGGGAGAGGTGGGGTTAAGTGTCTTGCCCAAGGACACAACGGCAGCGCTCATCTGTGGGAGCTGGGATCACACAGGGCCAACCCGTCGAGCGCGGGATACGAACCACCAACCCCTGGATCAATAGACAAACGCTCTACCTAACCCTAAACTGTGTAAAAATATAAATATAAAATCATATAAACTGTGTAAAAATATAAATATAAAATCATATAAACTGTGTAAAAATATAAATATAAAATCATATAAACTGTGTAAAAATATAAATATAAAATCATATAAACTGTGTAAAAATATAAATATAAAATCATATAAACTGTGTAAAAATATAAATGTAAATATAATTTAATATGATATAGACTGTCTAAAAATAGAAGTATATTATATTTATATCACTTATGTTACAAGTATAAAAGTCATATTCGGTCTATGGATCCATAAGTCATTCTCCAGACTCAAAACGCATCTTTAGTCACTGGTTATTTTGCGTTCCTCGACATCTTGGGTTAACAAAAAAATGAAATCACTTGAAAGAACTGTGCTTGAGATATTTATTAATGAACAAAACAAAAACTATTAACAAGTCCCAGCGTTTAAAATGATCCGAACGTGAACAGGATGTGCTCAGCCCACAGGAAACACTCAGGTTTATAGAGCACAAAGACAGGGGCAGGCAGGGGAAGTGTCTTGCCTAAGGGCACATCAGTAGTTGCCCGGCTGCCGAGACTACAAGCTTTACAAAACTTTACAAAGACGTTTGGGTCTGGAATCGTGCCGCGTTTGTGTCAAAACAGACGGTGGCTTACGAGTAAAAAATATCAGAGAGAAAAGAGATTTTCTGGAGAATAAAAAAGTGAACATTAAACTCTTTGTATCTGAGGTAAAAGAAGTGTTTGTTTCATTCACATGTTTAACGCACAAACTAATTAATTAAATATTAATTATATTCTACTTTACCAAGAAATACTGTATCTGAAGGGTAAAGGCCCAAATATGAAACCTGATCATTTCTATTATTGACCCGACCCAAGACCATTCTCCATTCTACCCTATTACAACAAAAACCTGACAATATTCGTTTTAGCTGCCCCATCTATATTAAAGGATATTGGCCGATAGAACGCTGTGACGTCATCTGAAACACACAATTTAGCTCAAATTTAGGAATAGAAAAGTTCCATTTTCAGTTTTCAGTCCCTACACTGGTATCGCAGATCTGCAGATATTTAAACTCGTGGTGTTTATATCAGTATCAGAACTGAAAAAGCTGGTGCGTCGCTGCTCCACACACCGTCACTAGAATCATTTGGAGAACTTCAGCCCTGGAATTGTCAATCTACTGAACTTGAAGACTACCACTTGATGACATCACGAGGTGGAACAGAGCGTTTGGAGCTTTGGAGATGTTACAGACGAATAATAAAGAGTTCCTCAAACATGTGAATGAAACAAACACGACTCCAGGTGTGTTTTTGAGGAGGAACAACATTAGAACAGACTATTTTGTATTGAAACTGTGAGTTTTTATTTTCCTTATTCTGTTTTGAGTCGTTTCCTTCACATTAAAATCAAGTTTGACATTTCCCATGAAAATCGTGACAAGACAAAACCAGAGGGACTGAGGCTTTGGGAGACGCAGCTATTCCAGGAATGATAACGCCAACTGTCGCTAACTGACGCTAACTGCCGCTAACTGTTGCTAACTGTCACTGTCGCTAACTGTCGCTAACTGCCGCTAACTGTCGCTAACTGTCGCCAACTGACACTAACTGTTGCTAACTGTCGCTAACTGTCACTGTCGCTAACTGTCACTAACTGTCGCCAACTGTCGCCAACTGTTGCTAACTGTCGCCAACTGTCACTAACTGATGCTGTTGCGAACTGTCGCCAACTGTCACTGTCGCTAACTGTTGCTAACTGATGCTAACTCTTGCTAACTGTAGCTAACTGTCACTGTTGCTAACTGTCGCTAACTGTCGCCAACTGACACTAACTGTTGCTAACTGTCGCTAACTGTCACTGTCGCTAACTGTCACTAACTGTCGCCAACTGTCACTGTCGCTAACTGTCACTAACTGTCACCAACTGTCGCCAACTGTTGCTAACTGTCGCCAACTGTCACTAACTGATGCTAACTGTTGCTAACTGTCGCCAACTGTCACTGTTGCTAACTGTCGCTAACTGATGCTAACTCTTGCTAACTGTAGCTAACTGTCACTGTTGCTAACTGTCGCTAACTGTCACTAACTGTAGCCAACTGTCGCCAACTGTTGCTAACTGAGGCTAACTGTTGCTAACTGTCGCTGTCACTGTCGCTAACTGATGCGAACTGTCGCTAACTGTCACTGTCGCTAACTGATGCGAACTGTGGACCTGTCCCAATTCTCTTGCGTTCCGCGGAGGCTAGTTCGAGGGTTGCAGCTTTCGCAGCCTTCGGAGCCGCCGAAAAGCAGCTGAAAAGCCCTCGAATTGGGACACAGCTTACGCTTCCACCGCTCTCGTGCCACTGCAAAACTGTTCCCCGGCGCAACATTCCGCCGCTCTGTGTTCCCGATGTTTTGTACGCACACACACTCACCGGTATTGCGGTAAATGAAAAATTCATATCGATAAAAAAAACAAAACACCAGTATTCGGTATGCACCAGTATACCGCCCAGCCCTACCTTGTTCCACCTTTTAAAACGCCTCCAAAGTGAAAGTGAACTCTTTACCAAGTGTTCACGTAGAGTTGAGGACACACAAACCTACAAAAAGAGGGATTTTTACAGGTAAAGGGCGACAGGAGCTCAATAAACTGTTTGGCTCCACTCCACACTCCCATCATGCACCTGCACTCGTCTTAAATAAGGAGCCAAATAAAACAAAAAATAAACATTACTTATTAGTAACATTAGTAATAATTAACTGAAAAAAATGTACATCCACCGGGTGGTGGAGAGTCCTCCTCAGGTGGAGGAGTTCCAGTATGTCGGGGTCTTGTTCTCGAGTGAGGGGAGGATGGAGCGTGAGATTGACAGGCGGATCGGTGCAGCGTCGGCAGTGATGCGGTCGCTGTACCGGACCGTTGTGGTGAAGAGGGAGCCGAGCCGAAAGGCAAAGCTCTCGATTTACCGTCGATCTACGTTCCTCCCCTCACCTATGGTCATGAGCTCTGGGTAATGACCGAAAGGACGAGATCGCCGATACAAGCGGCCGAAATGAGTTTCCTCCGCAGAGGCTGGACGCTCCCTTAGAGATAGGGTGAGGAGTAGAACTGGTTCAGTCCTGGTTTAGTCCTGGTTTAGTCCCGGTTTAGACCTGGTTTGGCTCGGGCGTCTGTTCCGTACGCCTCCTGGACTCCTCCCTCAGGAGGTGTTCACGTCCCACCGGGAGGAGGCCCCGGGGAAGACCCAGGACACACTGGAGGGACTATGGCCGTTTCCCAATTCAGCGACGGCACACTTGTGAGCGTCCTTGGAACGGGATATGCGTCATATCCGGCGCGACAAGGGCCGTTCCATTCGTTTTTTTCCACCTGCACCGTCAAGACGAGCTCTGAACGGCGCCGTCGTTTCCATGGAAATCGGGGCGTGGACCAAGTGTGCAAACATGCACGCTCCGCACACTTAAAAGCCCCAGCATGCACAGCGCGGGACTACAAAGACCGACTCGCCAGCGACATCCACAAGTGAGAGTTGCGACGTCACTATAAAATATACGTACTGGTTCTCCTCACCTACAACTATGCTACATGAAACTCTTCATAAACTACGCTAAACATGTGTGACAGTAGCCGTAACGGCATAGTTCACGGCACTTGTTTACCGTTCACATGCTTTTCCCCTTACACTTCTATATTTCCTTTGCTGTTGTAATGCTGGATATTCTACAGTGTCGCCATGTCCAGCGTTTACTCTAAGCTGCGCACTGTTCGCACATTCTCAGCGCACAAGAAAACTTGTGCAGCGCACTGTAAATCAGGGATGAAAGAGCTTTTTATTCAGCCGCGGGGGCATTTTTTTTATATCTGCAAAGTGCGAGCCGCGCGCGGGGCATTTCGGATGTGGAGTTAGTGTGTTTGCTCAGACACATTAAAAATTAGGGGGAACATTGGCCATGTCCCAATTCCAAGTATTACTAGTCGCAATAGTATAATATTTTTGTCTTTAGGGAACAAGGAGCAGACCACCCGCTCATTGAGCTGAGGCGGGACCTGTTCAATTTCGCAGGCGGCCATGTGAGAAACGTAGTGCACTAAGGACAGAGCGAGTGTGCGCCGTCTCGACGACAGACCGACGGCACACTCACAAGTGTGCCGTCGCTGAATTGGGAAACGGCCTATGTCTCCCGGCTGGCCTGGGAACGCCTTGGGGTCCCCCCGGAGGAGCTGGAGGAAGTGTCCGGGGTGAAGGAAGTCTGGGGCCGTTTCCCAATTCACCGACGGCACGCTTGTTAGCGTCCTTGGAACGGGATATGCGTCATATCCGGCGCGACAAGGGCCGTTCCATTCGTTTTTTTCCACCTGCACCGTCGAGACGAGCTCTGAACGGCGCCGTCGTTTCCATGGAAATCGGGGCGTGGACCAAGTGTGCAAACATGCACGCTCCGCACACTTAAAAGCCCCAGCATGCACAGCGCGGGACTACAAAGACCGACTCGCCAGCGACATCCACAAGTGAGAGTTGCGACGTCACTATAAAATATACGTACTGGTTCTCCTCACCTACAACTATGCTACATGAAACTCTTCATAAACTACGCTAAACATGTGTGACGGTAGCCGTAACGGCATAGATCACGGCACCTGTATTACCGTTCACATGTTTTTCCCCTTACACTTCTATATTTCCTTTGCTGTTGTAATGCTGGATATTCTACAGTGTCGCCATGTCCAGCGTTTACTCTAAGCTGCGCACTGTTCGCACATTCTCAGCGCACAAGAAAACTTGTGCAGCGCCCTGTAAATCAGGGATGAAAGAGCTTTTTATTCAGCCGCGGGGTCATTTTTTTATATCTGCAAAGTGCGAGCCACGCGGGGGTTCATTTCGGATGTGGAGTTCGTGTGTTTGCTCAGACACATTAAAAATCAGGGGGAACATTGGCCATGTCCCAATTCCAAGTATTACTAGTCGCAATAGTATAATATTTTTGTCTTTAGGGAACAAGGAGCAGACCACCCGGCTCATTGAGCTGAGGCGGGACCTGTTCAATTTCGCAGACGGCCATGTGAGAAACGTAGTGCACTAAGGACAGAGCGAGTGTGCGCCGTCTCGACGACAGACCGACGGCACACTCACAAGCGTGCCGTCACTGAATTGGGAAACGGCCTGGGAGTCCCTGTTTAGACTGTTGCCCCGGCGACCCGGCCCCGGATAAGAGGAAGAACATGGACGGATAGAAAATGTAAATAGATCAAATTATTTTTAAGCAAATTATCAACAAATAATCATGTTAACCAAAATTAAATAACCAAAAATTATCAAAAATCATGGATTTTAAGTAAATATTTAAGTAATAAAATCAGTAATAAAAATACTGCAAAAATTAAAAAGACTGGGTTTAGGCTTTGGTGGGAGGAGGAATCCAACTACCAACCTTTAGTGTTCACGGGCACCACACCTGCTGTGCCCGTCGCGCCCGTTGTGCCCGTCGCGCCCGTCGGCGTTCTGTGCGGGCGTCATCTGAAGTAATGGGAGTATTTGGCGAGTCTGGCTAACGCGCCGCACGCCATCACGGCGCTGACCCCGTCCAGGAGCAACATCCCGGCGCTCAGGAGGAGGTCGGCCCACACCACGTACGTCTGCCACCACAGGAAGTACACGCACAGCACCACACTGCCCCCGGTGGCCAGGAGGTGACACAGGCACAACGACTCCGACTCTGTCAGAGCGCCCTTCACTCCTGCAGAGACACGGGGACAAACTGAGACACGAGGACAACCTGAGACACGGGGACAAACTGAGACACGGGGACAAACTGAGACACGGGGACAAACTGAGACACGAGGACAAACTGAGACACGAGGACAACCTGAGACACGAGGACAAACTGAGACACGGGGACAAACTGAGACACGAGGACAGACTGAGACACGGGGACAAACTGAGACACGAGGACAAACTGAGACACGAGGACAACCTGAGACACGAGGACAACCTGAGACACGAGGACAAACTGAGACACGAGGACAACGGACAAACTGAGACACGAGGACAGACTGAGACACGAGGACAACCTGAGACACGGGGACAACGGACAAACTGAGACACGAGGTCAACCTGAAACACGGGGACAACGGACAAACTGAGACACGAGGACAACCTGAGACACGGGGACAACGGACAAACTGAGACACGAGGACAACCTGAGACACGGGGACAACGGACAAACTGAGACACGAGGACAGACTGAGACACGAGGACAACCTGAGACACGAGGACAACCTGAGACACGAGGACAAACTGAGACACGAGGACAACCTGAGACACGGGGACAACGGACAAACTGAGACACGAGGACAACCTGAGACACGGGGACAACGGACAAACTGAGACACGAGGACAACCTGAGACACGGGGACAACGGACAAACTGAGACACGAGGACAACCTGAGACACGGGGACAACGGACAAACTGAGACACGAGGACAGACTGAGACACGAGGACAACCTGAGACACGGGGACAACCTGAGACACGGGGACAACGGACAAACTGAGACACTGGGACAACCTGAGACATGAGGACAAACTGAGACACGGGGACAACGGACAAACTGAGACACTGGGACAACCTGAGACATGAGGACAAACTGAGACACGAGGACAAACTGAGACACGAGGTAAAACTGAGACACGAGGACAAACTGAGACACGGGGACAACGGACAAACTGAGACACGAGGACAGACTGAGACACGAGGACAAACTGAGACACGGGGACAAATTGAGACACGGGGACAAACTGAGACACGGGGACAGCCTGAGACACAGGGACAGACTGAGACACGAGGACAAACTGAGACACGAGGACAAACTGAGACACGAGGACAAACTGAGACACGAGGACAGACTGAGACACGAGGACAACCTGAGACACGAGGACAGACTGAGACACGAGGACAACCTGAGACACGAGGACAGACTGAGACACGAGGACAGACTGAGACACGAGGACAGACTGAGACACGAGGACAACCTGAGACACGAGGACAACCTGAGACACGAGGACAGACTGAGACACGAGGACAGACTGAGACACGAGGACAAACTGAGACACGAGGACAGACTGAGACACGAGGACAACCTGAGACAGGAGGACAAACTGAGACACGAGGACAACCTGAGACACGAGGACAAACTGAGACACGGGGACAAACTGAGACACGGGGACAAACTGAGACACGGGGACAAACTGAGACACGGGGACAACCTGAGACACGAGGACAACCTGAGACACGAGGACAACCTGAGACACGAGGACAAACTGAGACACGAGGTAAAACTGAGACACGAGGACAAACTGAGACACGGGGACAACGGACAAACTGAGACACGAGGACAGACTGAGACACGAGGACAAACTGAGACACGGGGACAAATTGAGACACGGGGACAAACTGAGACACGGGGACAGACTGAGACACGGGGACAGACTGAGACACGAGGACAAACTGAGACAGGAGGACAAACTGAGACACGAGGACAAACTGAGACACGAGGACAAACTGAGACACGAGGACAGACTGAGACAGGAGGACAAACTGAGACAGGAGGACAAACTGAGACACGAGGACAAACTGGGACACGAGGACAAACTGGGACACGAGGACAACCTGAGACACGAGGACAACCTGAGACACGAGGACAACCTGAGACACGAGGACAGACTGAGACACGAGGACAGACTGAGACACGAGGACAAACTGAGACACGAGGACAGACTGAGACACGAGGACAACCTGAGACAGGAGGACAAACTGAGACACGAGGACAACCTGAGACACGAGGACAAACTGAGACACGGGGACAAACTGAGACACGGGGACAAACTGAGACACGGGGACAAACTGAGACACGGGGACAACCTGAGACACGAGGACAACCTGAGACACGAGGACAAACTGAGACACGAGGACAAACTGAGACACGAGGACAAACTGAGACACGAGGACAGACTGAGACAGGAGGCCAAACTGAGACACGAGGACAACCTGAGACACGAGGACAACCTGAGACACGAGGACAACCTGAGACACGAGGACAGACTGAGACACGAGGACAGACTGAGACACGAGGACAAACTGAGACACGAGGACAGACTGAGACACGAGGACAAACTGAGACACGAGGACAAACTGAGACACGAGGACAAACTGAGACACGAGGACAAACTGAGACACGAGGACAGACTGAGACACGGGGACAACCTGAGACACGAGGACAAACTGAGACACGAGGACAAACTGAGACACGAGGACAAACAGACACGAGGACAAACTGAGACACGAGGACAAACTGAGACACGGGGACAACCTGAGACACGAGGACAGACTGAGACACGAGGACAAACTGAGACACGAGGACAACCTGAGACACGAGGACAAACTGAGACAGGAGGACAGACTGAGACACGAGGACAACCTGAGACACGAGGACAAACTGAGACACGAGGACAACCTGAGACACGAGGACAAACTGAGACACGGGGACAAACTGAGACACGGGGACAAACTGAGACACGGGGACAAACTGAGACACGAGGACAACCTGAGACACGAGGACAACCTGAGACACGAGGACAAACTGAGACACGAGGACAAACTGAGACACGAGGACAGACTGAGACACGAGGACAACCTGAGACACGAGGACAGACTGAGACACGAGGACAGACTGAGACACGAGGACAAACTGAGACACGAGGACAGACTGAGACACGAGGACAAACTGAGACACGAGGACAAACTGAGACACGAGGACAAACTGAGACACGAGGACAGACTGAGACACGAGGACAAACTGAGACACGAGGACAAACTGAGACACGAGGACAACCTGAGACACGAGGACAGACTGAGACACGAGGACAAACTGAGACACGAGGACAAACTGAGACACGAGGACAAACTGAGACACGAGGACAGACTGAGACACGAGGACAAACTGAGACACGAGGACAAACTGAGACACGAGGACAAACAGACACGAGGACAAACTGAGACACGAGGACAAACTGAGACACAGGGACAACCTGAGACACGAGGACAGACTGAGACACGAGGACAAACTGAGACACGAGGACAACCTGAGACACGAGGACAAACTGAGACAGGAGGACAGACTGAGACACGAGGACAACCTGAGACACGAGGACAAACTGAGACACCCTGAGACACAAGGACAAACTGAGACACAAGGACAAACTGAGACACGAGGACAAACAGACACGAGGACAAACTGAGACACGAGGACAAACAGACACGAGGACAAACTGAGACACGAGGACAAACTGAGACACCCTGAGACACAAGGACAACCTGAGACACGAGGACAGACTGAGACACGAGGACAGACTGAGACACGAGGACAACCTGAGACACGAGGACAAACTGAGACACGAGGACAGACTGAGACACGAGGACAAACTGAGACACGAGGACAGACTGAGACACGAGGACAACCTGAGACACGAGGACAGACAGAGACACGAGGACAGACAGACAAACATCCCTAATAATGTTCTTTAATCCCACTGTCCCTTTGAGGAGAAAGTTTTGAGGAGTTTTTTTACGATTAATTTGTGGAGACGTCGCCCTTATCGCTATGACGATCACCGGAAAATATTTTTGGCAGCCCGGCAGAACAGACGTGAGCCGGGAGGGTTCTTTTATTTTCCGATTCTAGAACGTGATGATGCCACAGCTCCAGGTGGAGGCGGGACACTTTGTACTTCGCCCTGAAACCGACACTTTAAAATCCAACGTCATCAGAATGTTCAGACGCGAGGGTTTTACCACATTCTAACAAAAAACAGACGACGATTTTGAATTTCCGAGGTACAAACATTAGTGGATTTGCTTCAGCTGTTGTGAGGTCGAGTTTTCTGTGAGGATTTGTCCAGAGAAACCTCAAAATCTGGACTTTTCCTTTGTCAAAAAAGTGTTTATCTTAATCTGTTCTTAAGATAATCCTCCCCACAACTGTACACAGCTCTGATTTGATATTTTATTTCATATTTTATTACTTATTTTTCTATCTTTTTCCGATTTGTACATATACACTTATTATTTTTATTTGTATAATGATGTCTCATTTGACTCCGGTTTGGACCTGGTTTAGTTCTGGTTTAGTCCCAGTTTAGACCTGGTTTAGTCCTGGTTTAATCCTGGTTTAGTCCTGGTTTAATCCTGGTTTAATCCTGGTTTAAACCTGGTTTAGTCCTGGTTTAGTCCCGGTTTAAACCTGGTTTAGTCCTGGTTTAGTCCCAGTTTAGTCCTGGTTTAGTCCTGGTTTAGTCCTGGTTTAGTCCTGGTTTAAACCTGGTTTAAACCTGGGTTAGTCCTGGTTTAGTCCCAGTTTAGACCTGGTTTAGTCCTGGTTTAGACCTGGTTTAGTCCCAGTTTAGACCTGGTTTAGTCCTGGTTTAAACCTGGTTTAAACCTGGTTTAAACCTGGTTTAGTCCTGGTTTAGTCCTGGTTTAGACCTGGTTTAGTCCTGGTTTAGTCCTGGTTTAGTCCCAGTTTAGACCTGGTTTAGTCCTGGTTTATTCCTGGTTTAGTCCTGGTTTAGACCTGGTTTAGTCCCATTTTAGACCTGGTTTAGTCCCAGTTTAGACCTGGTTTAGACCTGGTTTAGTCCCAGTTTAGACCTGGTTTAGTCCCAGTTTAGACCTGGTTTAAATCTGGTTTAGTCCTGGTTTAAACCTGGTTTAGTCCTGGTTTAGACCTGGTTTAGTCCTGGTTTAGACCTGGTTTAGTCCCAGTTTAGACCTGGTTTAGTCCCAGTTTAGACCTGGTTTAAACCTGGTTTAGTCCTGGTTTAATCCTGGTTTAAACCTGGTTTAGTCCTGGTTTAGACCTGGTTTAGTCCCAGTTTAGTCCTGGTTTAGTCCCAGTTTAGACCTAGTTTAAACCTGGTTTAGTCCTGGTTTAGACCTGGTTTAGTCCTGGTTTAGACCTGGTTTAGTCCCAGTTTAGACCTGGTTTATTCCTGGTTTAGTCCTGGTTTAGACCTGGTTTAGTCCCAGTTTAGACCTGGTTTAGTCCCAGTTTAGACCTGGTTTAAACCTGGTTTAGTCCTGGTTTAAACCTGGTTTAGTCCTGGTTTAGACCTGGTTTAGTCCCGGTTTAGACCTGGTTCAGTCCTGGTTAAGTCCTGGTTTAGACCTGGTTTAGTCCCGGTTTAAACCTGGTTTAGACCTGGTTTAGTCCTGGTTCAGACCTGGTTTAGTCCCAGCTTAGTCCCGGTTTAGTCCTGGTTCAGACCTGGTTTAGTCCCAGTTTAGTCCTGGTTTAGTCCCAGTTTAGTCCCGGTTTAGTCCCGGTTTAGTCCTGGTTTAGACCTGGTTTAGTCCTGGTTCAGACCTGGTTTAGTCCCGGTTTAGACCTGGTTTAGTCCCGGTTTAGTCCTGGTTCAGACCTGGTTTAGTCCCAGTTTAGTCCCGGTTTAGTCCTGGTTCAGACCTGGTTTAGTCCCAGTTTAGACCTGGTTTAGTCCCAGTTTAGACCTGGTTTAAACCTGGTTTAGTCCTGGTTTAGACCTGGTTTAGTCCCAGTTTAGACCTGGTTTAGTCCCAGTTTAGACCTGGTTTAGTCCTGGTTTAGTCCCGGTTTAGACCTGGTTTAGTCCTGGTTTAGACCTGGTTTAGACCTGGTTTAGTCCCAGTTTAGTCCTGGTTTAGTCCCGGTTTAGACCTGGTTTGGCTCGGGCGTCTGTTCCGGACGCCTCCTGGACTCCTCCCTCAGGAGGTGTTCACGTCCCACCGGGAGGAGGCCCCGGGGAAGACCCAGGACACACTGGAGGGACTATGTCTCCCGGCTGGCCTGGGAACGCCTTGGGGTCCCCCCGGAGGAGCTGGAGGAAGTGTCCGGGGTGAAGGAAGTCTTGGAGTCCCTGTTTAGACTGTTGCCCCGGCGACACGGCCCCGGATAAGAGGAAGAACATGGACGGATGGAGATTACTAATTTAATTTTGTTAATTTGTAGAATACATTTTTGCCGTGTTAATATTATGTTTGAGTCTGATTTGTGATGTACCTGAGCATCTTTTCTGTTTTTGGTTGAATCCGTGGGGCATCGAAGGGATAAAGACGGAAGAGCAGGAGGGGCAGGAGGTGTTGGTTTGTTTGTTGTTTGCCTGTTAAACCTAAACCTGCGCGATTTATCAATTAAATCGATTAATTCCACTTTACAGTTCAGGACGATGTGTTTTTATGAAAATCGTTTTTTAGTTATTTTTTAAATGCTAGCGGAACTAATGCGCGGCCACGTTCTACACGGGTAAGTTAGCGGGGCGCACCCAAACATTGTACGAGCTAGCGCGGCTAGAGAGTGAGCTAAAGCCGGAGCTTGTACCAAACAAAGGTGTCGCTACATCTGTTTTATGGAACTGGTTCGGTTTTGTTGCGTCGGACTTAGAACAAACGAGTGCTCGCTGTGAGGTCTGTTCAAAAGCTGCAGCGCGACAAATGTATCCTAGCGCCTAAAGCAGAGGCAGCAGAGTGGGAGAAGTGCAGGTCCGAACGGAATGAAAATAACCACCCTCCAGTCCCTAAAACATTTTCGAACTGTTTGCAGTATGATCAGCACGGCCCACGACGGAATCACACACGCTGTTGTGTGTTTTACCAAAAACATGATGTATGTCGTAAAAGACATGGTGCACATATAAAGTGTGGAAAAGCCCGGATTCATGAACATGGTGAAAGTTTTGGACCTGAAGTTTGTGTTACCAAGACACAAATATTTTTCTTGTGTTGCCACAGCTGTTTACAGACTGCACAAGCTACACACATGAACACAGACAGTGGCTCCCTCTTTTCTGCATCACTCGAGGAAAAACTAAAACACAACACTCCCCACTCCAGTCCATCGTTCCCACAATCAGGGAATCATTTAGCTCCAGAAAATGCTTCTTTATAAAAGAAAAATATTTATATAACTGTTTATATATATATATATATATATATATATATATATATATATATATGTGTGTGTGTGTGTGTGTGTGTGTGTGTGTGTGTATTACACAATAACAGCTTAATTGATGCAGGTGTAATGTATTTGTTTTATAAAAGAACGTTGCATTTTGAGCCATTTGTCTGTCATCTGTTATTTGTTTTTGAGTAGGGCAGAAAAAATCGATTAAAATCGGAAATCGGATTTTTTTTTTTTAAATCTGAGATTTTATTTTTAGGCCATATCGCCCAGCTCTAGTTTCGACAGAAGCGTTTGTGCCTCCTCAGGGTTTAGATTCAAGAGATTCAAGATTCAAGATCAACACAAGGTCAACAAATAAAATGACATAAAAAATAAAATTAAAAAATAAAATGAAATAACATAAAAATAAAATAAAATGAAATAATATAAAAATAAAATAAAAAATAAAATGAAACAGCAAAAAATAAAATAAAAATAAAATAAAGTTAAATAATATAAAAATAAAATAAAAAATAAAATGAAACAACAAAAAATAAAATAAAAATAAAATAAAATAATATATAAATAAAATAAAAAATAAAAATGAAACAACAAAAAATAAAATAAAAATAAAATAAAGTTAAATAATGAAATAACATAAAAATAAAATAAAATGAAATAACATAAAAATAAAACAAAAAATAAAATGAAATAACATAAAAAATAAAATAAAAAATAAAATGAAACAGCAAAAAATAAAATAAAAATAAAATAAAGTTAAATAATATAAAAATAAAATAAAAAATAAAATGAAACAAAAAATAAATAAAAATAAAATAAAATAATATATAAATAATATAAAAAATAAAAATGAAACAACAAAAAATAAAATAAAAATAAAATAAAGTTAAATAATGAAATAACATAAAAATAAAATGAAATAACATAAAAATAAAACAAAAAATAAAATGAAATAACATAAAAAATAAAATAAAAAATAAAATGAAATAACATAAAGAATGAAATAAAAAATAAAATAAAATAATAAAATGAAAAACCATAAAAAATAAAATAAAAAAATCTAATAAATCAAAGTTTTGAGGGCTGCTCTTCTCCTCCCGCACACACAGGTGGCGGTACTGCGCTCTGAGGACCACGGGATCTGTGAAGAAGAGAAGTCTGCAGCAGCGGCATAAACGTCACACTTTTCTGCGTTTTTCCATTAAAATAAGATTAAAACCTCATGACTTTGGTCCCGCGGCGCTATGGCTCTCACCCCCAGCACTTCGGGCAGTTTGGTGCCGCAGAAGAGACCCGTGTCCAGTTTATTCGGTGAGTTATTTTCACTGGACAGTTTGGACAGGTGAGACTTTTACGACACAGACACAGACTTTAATAAAAGGTTTCCAGATGTCTCTATTGACCCGGGACAGTCCCAGTTTTGAGCCCTGTGTCCCCTGTCCCTGCAGATTTATACAAAACCACTGATTTGTCCCAGGTTTATACGAGAAATGTCCCAGGATTGTTGACCAATTTGATCTAAACCAGGACTAAACTAAGACTAAACCAGGAGTACATCAGGTCTAAACCAGGACTAAACTAAGACTAAACCAGGAGTACATCAGGTCTAAACCAGGACTAAACTAAGACTAAACCAGGACTAAACCAGGACTAGATCAGGTCTAAACCAGGACTAAACTAAGACTAAACCAGGACTACATCAGGTCTAAACCAGGACTAGATCAGATCTAAACCAGGACTAAACTAAGACTAAACCAGGACTACATCAGGTCTAAACCAGGACTACATCAGGTCTAAACCAGGACTAGATCAGGTCTAAACCAGGACTAAACTAAGACTAAACCAGGACTAGATCAGGTCTAAACCAGGACTAAACTAAGACTAAACCAGGACTACATCAGGTCTAAACCAGGACTAAACTAAGACTAAACCAGGACTAAACTAAGACTAAACCAGGACTAGATCAGGTCTAAACCAGGACTAGATCAGGTCTAAACCAGGACTAAACTAAGACTAAACCAGGACTACATCAGGTGTAAACCAGGACTAGACTAAGACCAAACCAGGACTAAACTAAACTCTTTATAAACTCTTCAGTGTCACTCGCAAACAGCTGGTTGGAAGTGTTGAACTGCCAAATATAACGGAACGCTACTATGGCATCTTTTTTATTAAGTTAGACAAATTATAATCCACAAATGAATAGGCAGTTTATAAAAGTAAAAAACTAATACAATGACATCTCGATGAAGAAAACCAGGCCATTTTCTCAGTTTTTCCATTTCGTCATCCACACGTTTCCAAATGTCTTCTGGTTTTGAACGTGAACAGAGCCTCAGGCCTTTTAATGAGACTGTTTATTTAAAAATCGTTTACTGGGATTATTTTGCATGATTGTTATTTTATCAGAGGGATAAAGTAGTTTTAGTATAAACACACCAGTATATGGAGTTTCAGAATGTTCTGGAGACACTGTTTATCGTCTCACAGACCTGTCCCTGAAATGTTTATAATGAAAACTAAATGATCGTTCAGTGAAAACAAAAAAAGGACCTAATAACATGAGACTAAATGATCTCTAAACTAGGCCTAAACCTGGACTAAACTAAGACTAAACCTGGACTAAACTAAGACTAAACCAGGACTAAACTAAAGCCCTATTCGGACGGGATTAGTTTTACAGGGGGATGTAGAGTAATGTCAGTTTATCACAGGACCTCTGTAATATAAATGACCCCATTCACACAGGACAAGAAATGTCCGTAATATTTATTTGACATGGGAGGAGTTTTACGCTCTGCCGTCTCGTATTCGTCGCCGGATTTTGGTGGGGCAGGGCATAAAGCATCAGCTGAAGATAGAGAAGTCGTGATTAGCCTATGTGAAATATTAGCGAACTATGCAAATTATTGCCCATAATCAGGACTAACAGAGCATACATTACCTAAAACAAGCAGAAGTTTCATGCCTCTGACAACTGATTTATACCTCTTGGGCTTTTTCATTGGTCGATGTGTGCGTTTGTTTGAGAGTACCGGTAGATCATTTCTCTACGGGCAATGAGCTAACCAGTGTGGGTCCTTGGGCAAGACCCTTCACGGTACTGCCCCCCGGGCGCCGAAAAAAGATGGCTGCTCACTGCTCCTGAAAAGGATGGGTCAAATGCAGAAGTCAAATTTCTCCCGTGTGTCACTGTGTGTCATTGTGTGTGAGACCAATAAAGGCTTAAGCCTAAGCCTTGCCAGAAAAATAAAGCGCTTCAAGCTCCTCCGTGTTTGAAAATTGCGGTAAATTATGTCTTTAAACGGATGTGACGAAATATTACATACATCTTTACCGAGGGTCGCATTCGCACGGGATTAATATTACCTAAGGTAATTCCTCCGGACCGTTTTACAGAAGGTAAAACTCGCTGTAAATTTCACAGACATTCTCCGTTATGTTTACGGACATGGAGCGTTCAGACAGGACTAAATTCCCTGGTAATTATTACTTTACCCCATGTCACCCCGTAAAACTAATCCCGTCCGAATAGGGCTTAAGACTAAACCTGGACTACATCAGGTCTAAAGCAGGACTAAGCTAAGACTAAACCTGGACTAAACCAGGACTAAACTAAGACTAAACCTGGACTACATCAGGTCTAAAGCAGGACTAAGCTAAGACTAAACCTGGACTAAACTAAGACTAAACCAGGACTAAACTAAGACTAAACCTGGACTACATCAGATCTAAAGCAGGACTAATCTAAGACTAAACCTGGACTACATCAGGTCTAAAGCAGGACTAAACTAAGACTAAACCTGGACTACATCAGGTCTAAAGCAGGACTAAACTAAGACTAAACCTGGACTACATCAGGTCTAAAGCAGGACTAAACTAAGACTAAACCAGGACTAATCTAAGACTAAACCAGGACTAAACTAAGACTAAACCTGGACTACATCAGGTCTAAAGCAGGACTAAACTAAGACTAAACCTGGACTACATCAGGTCTAAAGCAGGACTAAACTAAGACTAAACCAGGACTAAACTAAGACTAAACCTGGACTACATCAGGTCTAAAGCAGGACTAAACTAAGACTAAACCAGGACTAAACTAAGACTAAACCTGGACTAATCTAAGACTAAACCTGGACTAATCTAAGACTAAACCTGGACTAATCTAAGACTAAACCTGGACTACATCAGGTCTAAAGCAGGACTAAACTAAGACTAAACCTGGACTAATCTAAGACTAAACCTGGACTAATCTAAGACTAAACCTGGACTACATCAGGTCTAAAGCAGGACTAAACTAAGACTAAACCAGGACTAAACTAAGACTAAACCAGGACTAATCTAAGACTAAACCTGGACTACATCAGGTCTAAAGCAGGACTAAGCTAAGACTAAACCAGGACTAATCTAAGACTAAACCAGGACTAATCTAAGACTAAACCTGGACTACATCAGGTCTAAAGCAGGACTAAACTAAGACTAAACCAGGACTAATCTAAGACTAAACCAGGACTAATCTAAGACTAAACCTGGACTACATCAGGTCTAAAGCAGGACTAAACTAAGACTAAACCTGGACTACATCAGGTCTAAAGCAGGATTAAACTAAGACTAAACCAGGACTAATCTAAGACTAAACCTGGACTACATCAGGTCTAAAGCAGGACTAAACTAAGACTAAACCAGGACTAAACTAAGACTAAACCTGGACTACATCAGGTCTAAAGCAGGACTAAACTAAGACTAAACCAGGACTACATCAGGTCTAAAGCAGGACTAAGCTAAGACTAAACCAGGACTAATCTAAGACTAAACCTGGACTACATCCAGACCCCCCAGGATTTCGCGGGCATTTTTTGTGATTGTTGCGGGCTAAAATGCCTGAATTTGCGTGAACTTTTCCAAAAAGTTGCGATGAAAGTTGCGGTGCTTTTAAGGTTTTTGTTGCGATTTTGTTGCGGGAGGAAGTGAAAGTTGCGATAAATAGTTGCGATTTTCGCTTTTTGTAATTAAAATTGAGTAATATTTTGAGTTATTACTGACAAAGAATAATACAAAGACACAGAGATCACAGATATGGTCCTAACACAACCTTACCAACATCGAAAATAAATTACTACTAGGAGGGGAACTGTTTCGCGCGGTCTTTTGCTGTTATTTTAGTGGGCAGGTGCTGCAGACATGTTTCTTTGCCATTAGAAGCCGTGTCTCAATTCCCAGAGCGCGCGGCTCGGAGCGTGGCCCGAAGGGCATGTGCGTCACACATTTCGACAGTACACCGGCGCGACGACTGCTGTCCCACTTCTTTTTTGTCCCATGCGCAGTTAACACACGGTCCGGAGACCGCAGTCGTTAAGCGGTCCGCGGACTGCAGTCGGGGCTGAGCAAGTGTGCACCTCCTTGACTGCAGTCTGAGCCCCCTTCGGGCTGCGCTCCGAGCTGTGCGCTCTGGGAACTGGGGACACGGCCGCAGTTTCGTTTTGTCACACGAAAGTAAAGCAGAATGTTGCGGCTTCCAAACTCAAACCTTTTAGCCGTCGAGAATATGAGGAGGCTATGGTGACAGATGCGCTGAGATCCAGATATGCGTTTTGTGCATTTATTACAAAAAGAGCGCACACAGCTATGACAGCGCAGCAGGATGAAATGGAACTCATGAAAACCAGCAGGATGAACAGATTAACGTGAAAGATGAATGAATGGTTTGCGTTCATCAAAAAATGACTGACTCTCTCCTCTGTGTGACAGGTGAGCGCGCGCTTTTACACGCACACACCCACACTCACGTGACCCACCACCTCTGCCGCACACACACACATACACAAACGCACCGTGCACCTCATCTCAGTTATGTCTCCTACACAGAAGGAAGTTGGTCGGCGTTCAATACGTCGCCAATGATTGGTCAAAATTAGTAAAAATTGCGGAAAAGTTGCGGTGATTGGTCAAAATTGCAACACCGCCCTGAATTCGCGGAGATTGGCTGAAGTTGCGTTGAAGTTGCAAATCGCAACATCGCGAATTCCTGGAGGGTCTGTACATCAGGTCTAAAGCAGGACTAAACTAAGACTAAACCAGGACTAAACTAAGACTAAACCAGGACTAATCTAAGACTAAACCAGGACTAATCTAAGACTAAACCTGGACTACATCAGGTCTAAAGCAAGACTAAACTAAGACTAAACCAGGACTAATCTAAGACTAAACCTGGACTAATCTAAGACTAAACCTGGACTACATCAGGTCTAAAGCAGGACTAAACTAAGACTAAACCAGGACTAATCTAAGACTAAACCTGGACTAATCTAAGACTAAACCTGGACTAAACTAAGACTAAACCAGGACTAATCTAAGACTAAACCTGGACTAATCTAAGACTAAACCTGGACTACATCAGGTCTAAAGCAGGACTAATCTAAGCCTAAACCAGGACTAATCTAAGACTAAACCAGGACTAATCTAAGACTAAACCTGGACTAATCTAAGACTAAACCAGGACTAATCTAAGACTAAACCAGGACTAATCTAAGACTAAACCAGGACTAATCTAAGACTAAACCTGGACTAATCTAAGACTAAACCTGGACTAATCTAAGACTAAACCAGGACTAATCTAAGACTAGCGTTCCGTTATGTTTGGCAGTATTAACGCATCAGTATATGGAGCTTCAGAATGTTCTGGAGACACTGTTTATCGTCTCACGGAGCTTTTGTGTGGTCCACAGCGGGTCGAGAGGTGAAGAGACCAAAGTGTGGAGCTTCTGTGCGTGAGGCGGCTGTCAGGCTCCTGCTGCAGAACCAGAGCGTGGAACATCTGCTCATAGAGGTCTGACTCAGTGGAACATCTCACACGCCTGTTTAAGAGACATGATGCTGATTTATATGGGGACTTTACAACCGATCAATCAATATTCCCCGGGGGGTGTCGTGCCAACTTCGTCACCATCACTGCTCTGTCTGGAATGTTCCACAGTGTGACATTAAACATCTCTACTTTACATTTGTCCAATTACAGGTGGTTTTAGAGCTCAAAAATGCCAAGAAAAACAGACATTGTGACTGAGCGGGGGTCGCCTCTCCACAGATCTGACCTGTAACTTGGTCTGTTTAGTGTCCATGAACATACAGCGGGTCAAAAAAGTATTTGGTCAGCCACGAATTGTGCAAGTTCTCCCACTTTAAAAGATGAGAGAGGCCTGTAATTTTGATCATGGAAAAAAGCTGAAAGTCACGAGCAATTTATTTCTAATACGAAATAATAAGATGAACAGAATAAAATAAATATCTGTCCTGCTTAACTTAAAACTGTATAAATGAATATAAAACAATAGAAGGCAGAACATGCCTGGACAGTACATATGATGCATGTTCTATCTAATTATCTCTCTCTCTCTATATATATATATTAGGGCTGTCAAACGATTAATTTTCTTGATCGCAACTAATCTCAGAAATTTCATAGTTAATCGCGATTAATCGTGATTTATTTTGCATGTTTAAAATTGATATCTTGCAGTAAGACCGTTCGAATCTAAAGTTAAACTCACAATGCAAAGTATTTCTCACCATTTTTTTATTTCAAAAAAGTGCAGAGAAAGGAAAAAGTAACAATGAACCAGTAATAGTGCTTACTTTGAGAAATTGTAAATAAATGATTGAAGCCCGCTCGAGCTGCCTACGGAGGCGTAGAAGGAACAAAATACTAGCAAACTCAAAATAGCGCGTTTAACCAACAATGAGTTTAATTAATACAACCAAATGAGCTGCATATGGATGGTAGAATTGCGGAAAATGCTGGCAAACTCTGATCGCGATTAAAAAAATTGTTCGCGATTAAAACTCTATCGCGATTAATCGCGATTAACACGTTAATATTCCCAGCCCTAATATATATATATATATATATATTTTTTTTTTTTTTTTACATAAATTTAGATTAGTTTTTGCTTTGCACGTAGTCTTGCTCTTCTAATCAGAGGCATTGATGAGGAGCTTATGCGCCATGAGCAGGAGGAGAGAGCGTGAAAAGGCGCTGACGTGAGGCACGGGCAGGTAGGATGTTTCATAAAGTTTAACCTGCTCTGTGATACACGCTGGGACGCAAAGGTACACGCTGTTGCGAAAGAGCTGCGCGCGCTCACTCGCTTGGTGACGTGCGCCGTCCGCGGCTCCAGACAAGCACATGGGCTCGCGCGGCCCGCACACCGGTACAACTTTAATACGAGACACGTACTTTTGTTCTGAATACGGGACGATTCCGTTTTTCAAGGGACGGTTGGCGACCCTAAACACAACTATATATATATATATATATACCCAAAATCTTTCTTAAAGGAAAAGTAACGTTATTTTACAATCTGAGCCTTCTTTCGGTAATAAAACAAGTCGTTTGACTCACCCATATCACGTTCGTGTCATTTGGAGCTGTTTGAAGAAAGTTATGTTGTGGCGTTTCTGTTAGCATTTGTTAGCATTTGTATTCGGGGCATTACTTTGCGGTCTCCAAATAACACAAACTTTAGCACTTTTCAAATCATAGAAGCCCGATGTCTTAATGAAAAATTTCGTTTGAAGCAAAAGTGGCCTGTAATCCGAGGTTTATCCATAGTTTTCAGCTTTGCGTTTCATGTTTGGGTCCCCGGAGCTGTCCGCGCATGCGCACTGGCGTCCTCATCTACTCGAAACTATGGCTAAATCTCGGATTACAGGCCACTTTTGCTTCAAACAAAATATTTCATTACGACATCGGGCTTCTATGATTTGAAAAGTGCTAAAGTTTGTGTTATTTGGAGACCGCAAAGTAATGCCCCGAGCATATGATACAGCACCATGTTAAGGATACGGGATCATTACTAGAACAGAACGGCTCAACATAAGTTCTGCGATACTGCTCCAATTGACAGAAAAATGCTATGGGTGAGTAAAACTACTTGTTTTATTGCCGAAAGAAGGCTCAGATTGTAAAAAAACGTTAATTTGCCTTTAACGGATTTGCACAAAAAATGACCCCGCCGCTGAAAAAAAAGCGGAGATCCACTAAAAGGCGGAACTCTTTCATCCCTCAGCTACTGTACGTGCTCACCTTTTGGCACCAGAAATATTCACCATGTAAGAGTGGAATGGTGTAAATGAGCTTTAATGAATGTTCTGTAATGTGGGAGGGGGGATGGGGGTGTACAGGTGCACTCTGCAGGTCTGCCAGCAGGCTTGTCTTGGTTACAGTGGAGGAAACGTGCACGGAGAGAAAGAGCGAGCCAAAGACTTAAAGGGGAAGTCTGCAGTCTTTTCACTGTACCACTGTAAATATTTTTTCACCCATGTTTAACACCTTTTTTGCACTGTGGGAGAGCACAATAAACCACCTAAAAATGTATTTAAAATGCGATTAATTAGAGTAATTCATTACAAATCCTGTAGTTAGATTAATTTTTTAAATCGCCTAACAACACTAATTGTCTCACAATGTCTGATTTTTAAAGAATGAATTTGCAAATTATGGTGGGAAATAAGTATTTGGTCAATAACAAAAGTTCATTTCAATACTTTAGGGGTCAACGTTTTCTGTGCGTCACGAGGTTTTCACACACTGTTGGTGGTGTTTTGGCCCATTCCTCCAGAGCGGAGATGTGGAGAACTTGCACAATTGGTGGTGTACTAAATGCTTTTTTGCCCCACTGTAGAAAGGTTTAATGCCATACTGTGAAACATTCCAGACAAAGCAATAACCTCTCCATGGAAAAAAGCGTCAGACGGACCCTCCAACAGAAAAGTCACACAAATGGAGCTTTAATATGTTTCTCTTTTTTAAACACCGGGTTTTTTTTTTGTCTTTCAGAGTTCCTCGTCTCTTAGCGGCTCTGAAGAACCTCTCATCCCCTCGGCTCTGTCTACGTCTCTTCTGAGTAAGAGCTCCGGGATGATAATATTTGATTCCACACTGACATAGTTTACATGTGCTCCAGTCTCCTGGTTCTGATCGGGTTTTTTGAGTCTCCAGGTTCTGTGTCCGTGTAGAGCAGTGCTTCTCAATTATTTTCTGTGACGCCCCCCCTAGGAAGAAGAAAAAATGTCACGCCCCCCTTCCTGCGCGCGACTATAAATAGTATTATTTGTCTAGAAAATTGTTATGAGAACACCATTGTATCCTTTTATTAACATTATAAACAAAAAAAAAGAAAGAAACTTACAACAAAGACTGCACTGAGGACTCAAATATTAATGTGTTTTTAATGCAGCTTTGTGCACATTTGTTTACGTTTTACAGAAATGAAACTTAAAACCACCTCATTTGCATAAGCTAAAAGCACTGAAAAAAAACCCGCTCTCTCCTTGTGCCACTGATGCGTCAGCTTCTGTCGGACTAAAGGACACGACTCAGTGGAATATACGTGTTTTTTCTGTGACAGAGGATGTTCTGTTAATGGTGAGACTGTGCGTAAATCGTGAGAACGCCACTGCCAACTACTGTTGTTGATGTGCAATTACACTTAGTTCTAGTACAGTACAGCAAAAAAAACATGTTTCCCAGGGTCACACGCGCCCCCCCTGGCATCACGCCACGCCCTCCCAGGGGGGCCCGCCCCACTATTTGAGAAGCACTGGTGTAGACGCAGGATCCTGGTTTCAGTCTCCTGGATGAGCCAATGTCCCGGTGAGGAGAAACCAGGAGAAACCTTTCCCAAAACGACTCCAACTCCCACCAGGGCTTTTAAAGTAACAATATTTTAGACTTTTAAACAAAATAAATCAGTCTGCTGTTTAATAATAATAATAATAATAATAATAATAATAATACATTTTATTTCAAGGCGCCTTTCTAGACACTCAAGGACACCGCACAAAGACAATCAGTTAAAAACAGTTAAAAACAGGCAGTATATACAAAATAAACTAAGAGAATGGACAAAGCAATACAAGTAAAATGAAACAGTCAGCAGGGGAAAATGATTAAGTGGGGTAAGTTTTAATGTTTAATACAATCACATTTTACCCTCAGGCTCAGCTCTGTGGTGTTTGTGTCGCTCTTGAACCAAACCGACTGTTTTATTTTCCAACTGTTAAAATCGACTTTTCCTGAAGCTGTGGCAGAGCTCCACAGACTCATGTTGTGACTTGATGTTTGTCTTCTTTTTTGTGATTACAAACCCATTAAAAAGACTTAAAAGGATAGTGCGTTTTTTTTTTTTTTTTTAATGTTAATCTGTATGGGTTTCCTTCTAAGGCTACGTTTATACGGCGACGATCAAAACAGAAGACGCAAAAGTGGCGTCTCGTCTTCAATTTTTTATCCGCGTTTATACGAAGACGCAAAAGTGGACGCAAAAGCCAGCGAAGGGAGGCGCTGGACTGAAAAACAACCAAAAAAAAAACCATCACAACAGCGTCAAGTTACATTTCTAACCACGACTGTACCGGAAAAGAGAAAGGTAAAACTTCAAAATAAAATGTTCTAGTTGCGTTTTAAATGAGTTGTTAAGTTCCGCTCCAAACATTTCAGTGACTTGTATTTTTGTTGACATGTTTTTGAATATTGTACTGAAAATAGTGACATTACAGGAGGATTACAGTGAATTAGAAAATATAAAATCACATGGGGTTTTACATTTGAAGTGCCTCATGCGGAAGTCGCTTGTCTTGGCGTCTGTGGCTGTGAGAGTGTGAGAAAGACTTGTACGGGAAGAAGAGAGAGAGAAAGACCGTAGACGTGTGTGGGTGCCATTTATACAATTGTTGAAATTACTCTTGTATGTTGACTAGTGCAACTTGAACATCCGTGGTATGAAGGTATGCCGCATCTATGTGACGTAAACTCGTACGCGACGTGAGCAGATCTGACCAGTTTTGCGTCTTGGGCAGTTTACACGGAGACGCTACAGCGGAGCGTATTTAACTCTTCCACTCTGGAGGGTGGTTTCAGATTTTTGCGTTTTTAGGCTCCAAAAACGCCGTCACCGTGTAAACGAAAGGCACTTCCGATAAAATATTTTGTCGTTTTTACCCGTAAGCGTTCTCGTGTAAACGGGCCCTTAAAGTTCCGTGTGTTGACACCGGCTTACCTCTGACAGTCTCAGCTGATCCCGGTTCGGCTCGCTTTCTGGAGCCCACGTAAGTAGGTCCGGTAACTTCTCTGGAACATGAAATAAAGTTTGTTTTTCTTCTCAAAACAAAACATTTATCCGAAAGGTGATATATTTGCGTCCCAAACAGTTGTCAACGAAACATCCATCAGCGAACTTAGCGATCGCGTATTGTGTTTGCCGACTCGTGTCACTGCGCTCATGTTAGCTGTATCAGCCTGTTATCCTTTAGCGGAAGTGTACGGCAGATGCGGTACGGCGTAAGGGGAAGTTTACAAGTGAACAGGCTAATACGCTAACGTGAGCGCCGTGATACAAGTCGCAGACACAATACGCGATCGCCAAGTTCGCTGCTGGATGTTTCGTTGACAACTGTTTGGGACGCAAATATATCACCTTTCGGACAAATGTTTTGTTTTGAGAAGAAAAACAAACTTTATTTCATGTTCCAGGGAAGTTACCGGACCTACTTACGTGGGCTCCAGAAAGCGAGCCGAACCGGGATCAGCTGAGAGTGTCAGAGGTAAACCGGTGTCAACACACGGAACTTTTGTGGCGGCACGGTGGCTGAGTGATTAGCGCTCATGCTTCACAGCAAGAAGGTTCCGGGTTCGATCCCCGGGTCGCCTGGGCCTTTCTGTGTGGAGTTTGCATGTTCTCCCCGTGTCTGGGTGGGTTTCCTCCGGGCACTCCGGTTTCCCCCACCAACCCAAAACATGCTCCAGCTGAGGTCCTGACCAAACTGAAGCAAGAAGATCATGGAGATGGTCCCCGGGCGCAGTCATGTGCTGCCCACTGCTCCTAATAACAGGATGGGTTAAATGCAGAACTGGAATTTCCCCACTGTGGGACTAATTCTTTCTTTCTTTTAGAAGGAAACCCATACAGATTAACACGAAAAAAACACACTATCCCTTTAAGTTTAGCTCCTTATCATAACTGTGCCATAGTTACCATAGCAACCAGTGTAAATATCCTATCCTCTGATTCCTCGTGTGCACAGGGACATGAGTGTCCTGGTTTCTCCGAGAGCAGGTGAACCCCACATCCAGAACACTGTCAGAACCGGGATAATAAGACTCTGATGACACTGATGAGCATTTAAAGGCACTCGATGAGGATTTTGAATGAAGGAAACTGGATCTTTCACTTTCAGAATGTTCTAATAATCATAATAATACATGGGTTTTATACAGCACTTTTCACTAACACTAAAACAGACAAAAACGGTAATGAGGAGCAGTCGTGTGGGAGAAAAGGTGTTTGAGCAGTTTTTTTTGAAGGTGTTTAGTGAGATTATGGTTATGGATTATATTTTTAACGACAAATATTGCTGAAAATAATTTGAAAAACACCGTTATACAAAAAGAAGTGCAGCAGCAAAGTAATCAAATCTCAGTTCTTTTGTTGTTATTAATGAAAATGTTGTCTCGTGGTCTTGATTTTTGTGTCCCGTCTTATCTCGTGGCGTTTGTCTCTCCACACCCCTCGTTATTGTGTTTTACTCACAATTTAAATCTTATCGTCAGTTAATGTTTGTGTGTTTTCAGTGAGTGATCTGAAGTTCTTCATGTGGTATACTTCATTTTGTGTCTTATTGTCTGCTGTGCTTGTTTGTTTACAGTGGGTGAGCTGAAGCGCGAGTCTGAGCGCCGCCGCGTTGCCCTGACGACGGTGACAGTCGGCGTGTTTGTGCGAAGACTGAAGGAGCTAACGCGGCTACGAGCTAACGAGGAGCTACTGCCCGCGACAGGCCGGGTCAGTGTCGCGGTTCTGTTCACCGTCCACCGGGTCAGGGGGTGGAGATGGTTTCGGGAAATAATGAGGAGAATGTGTTTTTATCGTTTTTAAAATCAGTGACTGCGTGCACATGGACGAGTGTAATCCCACTGCAAACGGATTGGGATCGTATCGAGTTCATGTGCACAGGCTAAGGATCGTACAGGGATTGGTTTCCCCAATCCGATTGGAACCCCTGGCTCAGGCCGATAGTAATCCGCTCGGTGCCGCCTCGTGCACGATATCGGATCGGATTAGTGTACTGCATGTGCGCGGGAATTTTCGCCAGGGATTTCACCCGGAAGTGGCAGGAGGCGCCGACGCCGTCATAAATAGCGATTGTTGCCGGAAAAGTCAGACGAAATCATGGCTGCGAAGAAAGAATGCACAACACGTACACCAACGCTGCTCCGGCAAACTAGTCCAGGTTTAGTCCAGGTTCAGTCCAGGTTCAGTCCAGGTTCAGTCCAGGTTCAGTCCAGGTTCAGTCCAGGTTTAGTCCAGGTTCAGTCTCATATTAGTCCTGATTTAGTCCAGGTTCAGTCCAGGTTCAGTCCAGGTTCAGTCCAGGTTCAGTCTAGGTTTAGTCCAGGTTTAGTCCAGGTTCAGTCCAGGTTCAGTCCAGGTTCAGTCCAGGTTCAGTCCAGGTTCAGTCCAGGTTCAGTCCAGGTTCAGTCCAGGTTCAGTCTAGGTTTAGTCCAGGTTTAGTCCAGGTTCAGTCTCATATTAGTCCTGATTTAGTCCTGATTTAGTCCAGGTTTAGTCCAGGTTCAGTCCAGGTTCAGTGTAGGTTCAGTGTAGGTTTAGTCCAGGTTTAGTCCAGGTTCAGTCTAGGTTTAGTCTAGGTTTAGTCCAGGTTTAGTCCAGGTTTAGTCCAGGTTTAGTCCAGGTTTAGTCCAGGTTTAGTCCAGGTTTAGTCCAGGTTCAGTCTAGGTTTAGTCCAGGTTTAGTCCAGGTTTAGTCCAGGTTTAGTCCAGGTTTAATCAAGGTTTAGTCCAGGCTTAGTCCAGGCTTAGTCCAGGTTTAGTCCAGGTTCAGTCTAGGTTTAGTCCAGGTTTAGTCCAGGTTCAGTCTAGGCTTAGTCCAGGTTCAGTCCAGGTTCAGTCCAGGTTCAGTCCAGGTTCAGTCCAGGTTCAGTCTAGGTTTAGTCCAGGTTTAATCCAGGTTCAGTCTCATATTAGTCCTGATTTAGTCCAGGTTTAGTCCAGGTTTAGTCCAGGTTTAGTCCAGGTTTAATCAAGGTTTAGTCTAGGCTTAGTCCAGGTTTAGTCCAGGTTCAGTCTAGGCTTAGTCCAGGTTTAGTCCAGGTTTAGTCCAGGTTTAGTCCAGGTTTAGTCCAGGTTCAGTCTAGGCTTAGTCCAGGTTTAGTCCAGGTTTAATCAAGGTTTAGTCCAGGTTCAGTCTAGATTTAGTCCAGGTTTAGTCCAGGTTTAGTCCAGGTTTAGTCCAGGTTTAGTCCAGGTTCAGTCTAGGTTTAGTCCAGGTTTAGTCCAGGTTTAGTCCAGGTTTAGTCCAGGTTTAGTCCAGGTTTAATCAAGGTTTAGTCCAGGTTCAGTCTAGGTTTAGTCCACGTTTAGTCCACGTTTAGTCCAGGTTCAGTCTCATATTAGTCCGTCAAACTCCTCGAGTGCCATCTTTGTAAACCGCCACATAGTTTGTTGTGTTTTTATTGAGTAGCCGTCACCCGGAAGTAGTTGGACCACAGCGCCACATAGCGTAGCGGAGCCGACCATTATAATAATAATAATACATAATAATACATTTTATTTATATAGCGCTTTTCAAGACACTCAAAGACGCTTCACAAATCATAAAAGAATAAAATATCACAAAATTTACAATATAAAATCAAACATTAAAAGCAATTTTATACAGGTGGGTTTTGAGTTCTTTTTTGAAGGTGGGGAGATCAGAGCAGTCACGGAGGGGTTTGGGCAGTGAGTTCCAGAGGGTGGGGGCAGCGATGGAGAAGGCTCTGTCCCCCCAGGTTCGGAGCTTGGTCCTACAGGGCAGGGACAGGAGGTTGGAGCTGGAGGAGCGGAGGGAGCGAGATGGAGTGTGGTGGTGGAGCAGGTCTGTGAGGTAAGGAGGGGCCAGGTTGTGAAGTGCTTTGAAAGTTATGAGAGGAATTTTGAAGTGGATGCGCTGAGGGACGGGGAGCCAGTGGAGCTTGTGGAGGACAGGGGTGATGTGTTCACGTGAGCGAGTGTGGGCGAGGAGCCAGGCAGCGGAGTTCTGAATGTACTGTAGTCTGTTGAGGGGTTTGGATGGTGTACCGTAGAGGATGCTACTGCAGTAGTCGATTCTGGATGTGATAAATGTGTGTATGAGAGAGGCAGAGAAGGTGAGTGATGGGCGGAGACGGGCTATGTTTTTGAGGTGAAAGAATGCAGTCCGGGTTATGAATTTGACGTGGGGTTCAAATGAAAGAGTGGGGTCGAGGAGCACACCGAGGTTACGGATGAGTGGGGATGGAGAGAGTGTGGAGTTGTCGAAGTGCAGGGTGAAGTGTTGTGAGGATTTGGTGAAGTTGTGTGGACAGATGATGATAAAGTCTGTTTTGTCGCTGTTTAGTTTAAGGAAGTTGTGGTTCATCCAGTTTTTCATGTCTGTTAGGCAGTGGGTGAGAGTGGAGTGGATGCTGGGGTTGATGGATGTTGTGGAGATGTAAAGTTGGATGTCGTCAGCGTAGCAGTGAAAGTGGAGACCGTGACGACGAATGATGGTGCCGAGGGGGAGGATGTAGAGAATGAAGAGGAGAGGACCAAGCACCGAACCTTGGGGGACTCCTTGCTGCAGGGGGGCTATGGAGGAGGAGCAATGGTTTATGTGTATGAACTGTTGCCGGTTTGTGAGGTAGGACTGGAGCCAGAAGAGAACGGAGCCGGTGATGTTGAGTGAGTTTTTGAGGCGGGACAGGAGGATGGAGTGGCTGATTGTGTCGAAGGATGCAGTGAGGTCCAAGAGGATGAGGATGGAAAGGTGGCCGGAGTCGGAGGAGAGGAGGAGGTCGTTCGTGATTTTGAGCAGAGCTGTTTCGGTGCTATGTTTAGGACGGAAGCCGGACTGGAAGGGTTCGTAGAGACTGTTGGAAGTGAGGTGGGTTTGGAGTTGGGCGGCGACGACACGTTCCAGAATTTTAGACAGAAAGGGGAGGTTGGATATGGGACGGAAAGTAATTATCCGATTACACGAGTTTCATGTGCACTTGGATTATAGGACAGACCACCTGCCGAGTGTGAGTCTGTGGAGTTTAAACCCGCGTCACAGCTCGGATATTCCTCATGTTTGGATTTGTTGAGTTGCTGTGACCACATATGGAACCCTACAATGTAAAACCGGGTCAAATGTTAAACGTGGTTGTGTCTGGGTGAAATGTTGCAGGCCCAGCTCTGTGCTCTGCTGCAGTCGTGCCGGGAGCTGCTGTCCCAGGGGGCGCTGTGTCCCAAACTGCTCTGGAAGGAGCTCACCACAGAAGAGGCGAGTCAGAAATAAACATTTATTTGTGGTTAATTTAATAATTAAACTAAAATATGTTTCCGTTGGTGTTTTTTGTTTTAACAGAAATTCCCAAAGTTGGAGGTGGTTTTCCATCTTCATTCTTACAACATCATCTCTCTGCAGGACATTTTGGAAAGGTCTGGCTGGAATGTTACAGTTTCGTATGATTTTTTTTTTTTTTGCGTACACATTGTTCTTTGTTCACTGTTTAGTAAATTCCCACACCGATATAAAAATATTAGGAGGAAGAACACCTTATGTGTTTTTTATGTTATGTGTTCAGAGTATTTTTAGCTCTAAATTATGATATTATTATTATAGTTTAATAGTGCCACACTGCGGAACATTCCCAGACAAAACGATAACATCTCCCAGGAGACAGCAGGCAGCGTACCTTCCAGCAGAAATCCTCCACAGTGCGCCTTCAGAAGAATGGGATGATAATAATCACATTTGTACTATTCGTCCAATGAGATTCCTTTGTTCTTCCAAGTAAGAAAAAAACATTTTACACAAATGAAGCAACTTTATTTTATTATGTTATATTAGATTTTAGCTGCAGAAGTTTTCTTGCCACAAAAAAAACTGTATGTACATTAGTTTTTGTGCAGAATCCAATGTTCTTTGTTCACGGTTTAGTACAATAATATACAAAATTTTATGGTTGTGCACCAAAACGATAACATCTCCACGGCGACAAACTGGTAGCAAACCTTCCACCAGAAATATTCCACAGAGCACCTTTAAAATAAGAGCATAATATAAGAATAAGATTTTCCTACTTTCTCCTGACGTTTGCTGCTTTGGAATATTGACTCGGAGTAAACATGACCGACCGTGCTGGTATTTAACGTGTGTGTGCGTTTGTGTGTTTGTGCGCAGTCCTGGAGTGAGGCCCTGGTTGGTGTCGGAGCTGAAGACCCTGTGCAGCTGGAGGCCTGAAGAAGACCAGAAACGGGTTCAAGAGCGAGTCCTGACCTGTACGTGCTCCTCACACCCGTCTCACCTGTCACACCCGTTACACCCGTTACACCTGTCTGTGATCTCTGAGGAGTTCTGAAAGGTTTTCGGACTCTGGACCCTCATGGCGTGTGTGTTCTCCAGGTGTGCTGCAGGTGTTGGTGGGCTCTGGGTTTGAGGTCCGTGAGGAGGGAGCGTCTCTGAACAAAAGGCTGTGTGGAGTCTGCAGCTCCGTCCTGGACCTCATGCTCTTCTGTGAGTCACAAACACAAACAACACACACTGTAAGCACTTAACTCATTGACTGCCGGTGACGAGTTTTCTCGTCATGTTGAATCCGAACGTTGAGTGCCGTGACGAATAAACTCGTCAAGGACGTTTTTCAGCGGGGGTTGCTAGGATACGACCTGGAGCAGCTTTGAAGGTGTAATTCACACTTCCCAACCTGTAGGTGGCGATCTTGTATCATTATCTGCCGATCGGAGAGGCGGGAGAGGAGAGGAGTGTAGTGTGTGTGTACTGTGGAGTGCGAGTGGAGGCGAGTGGAGCAAGATGGTGAGGCGAGTGAACCCGGAAAAGCAGATAACTGTTGATCAGCGCCTACAGAGCGGTTTGATCGCTTTTGGGACCCAAGATCCCGGATCAGAGGATCACAGAGACACGCAGTGATGTCGGGGCAGAGATCTGCTCTGGCTGAGGCAGGGGGCGTGTCCTGATCGCGCTGCGCGGAGCAGGATCTCTGATCAGAACTACGACAGCGCCAAAGAAGTTTACTGACTTGGATTCTGCTCTCCAAAGAGGCACGAGATGAAGATGAAGAATTAAGTTTATATGTGTGTGCGCGTGCGTGTGTACGCGCGCGTGTGTGCGTGCGTGCGCGCGCGTGTATGTGTGTGTGTAGCTGTGTGTGTGTAAAGGTTTATGCATGGGCTTGTGTGTATGTACATATACGTATATGTGTGTGTATGTAGGTGCGTGTGTGTGTGTGTGTGTGTGTGTGTGTATGTAGGTGCGTGTGTGTGTGTGTGTGTGTATATGTGTGTGTACTCTGAGCCTCAATATTGTTGTGAAGTGACAAAGTTCTATTTTATATGAAAAGATATTATTATATCCTGTAAACATCTCTTGCCACTATTGAGTTGAAGGATTCACAGAGCCTTATATTCTTATATTAGTAAATAAAAAAATGTACTTTGTCATCAAAAATCTCTTTCTCTGTTATTTTAGATGTTTGAGGTGTCACTAAATCAATAAATATTGACGTCAAAATCACCGATCTGCTCGACATCCTTCTTTGTACAAAACGATCGGTTTCTCCAATTTTGGTCAGAAAACTGTGTTTTTGCTGAAACTTCCCTATGTTCTACTATCAATTACTTGAGAACCGAAAAGGTTAGAAACATTTTTTTTTTCTAGGTGAAAGAAGAGAGTCAACACTTTATTTTGATGTGTGCCATGCCTACATAGTCAAAGAACTCAGTATTCTGTGAGTCTTGGAAAATCAGTGAAAATGGTCTAAAAGTTCTGGCAGTCTGGGGTTGACATTCTGAAAACAGGCCGGCAGTGAATGAGTTAAAGATGCACTGTGTAACTTTTCTGCCGGAAGGTCGTCTGTTTCAGTCTCCATGGAGTCAAGCAGGTGACGGTACTAGGCCAAGATACAGGTCTGATCTGTGGATAAGTGACCCTGCTCTCAGTAAGAGTACATGTTTTTCAAGATGATAAAATCCCCTGTAATTAAATGCAAGTCATCCAAATTTAATGCAATACTCTGGAACATGTCAGGCAAAGCAATAACTTCTGCATGGATACAAGCAGACTCCCCCAAAAAAGTTACACAGTGCACCTTTAAAACAACATAAACTCAAAGGATCCATGTTTTCAGGGCTCCTGGAGGCGGTCGAGAAGAATGAAGCCACATCGCCAACGGAAACGGGGGCACAGACATGGTTCTCTCTTTTTTTAATACATTCATTCATTCATCTTTTTCCGCTTTTCCATTTTCTGGGTCGCGGGGGCAGCAGTCCAAGCAGATCTGCTGCCCAGAACACAGTGCACCAGCCCCCGTGAATCCTCCCGCGGGTGGTGGGTCCACAGGAGGACGGCCCACGTCACAACTGGCCTTCTACTATGGGGGCGACCAGTGTCCACAGATACAACGCAGCACTCATCTGCTAAAACTAACTGGCCCTGCCTCAGGTGGAGGAGTTCCAGTATGTTGGGGTCTTGTTCTCGAGTGAGGGGAGGATGGAACGTGAGATTGACAGGTGGATCGGTGCAGCATCGGCAGTGATGCGGTCGCTGTACCGGACCGTTGTGGTGAAGAGGGAGCTGAGCCGAAAGGCAAAGCTCTCGATTTACCGTCGATCTCCGTTCCTCCCCTCACCTATGGTCATGAGCTCTGGGTAATGACCGAAAGGACGAGATCGCCGATACAAGCGGCCGAAATGAGTTTCCTCCACAGAGTGGCTGGACGCTCCCTTAGAGATGGGGTGAGGAGCTCAGTCACACGGGAGGAGCTCGGAGTAGAGCCGCCACTCCTCCATGTGGAGAGGAGCAGCTGAGGTGGCTCGGGCGTCTGTTCCGGACGCCTCCTGGACTCCTCCCTCAGGAGGAGGCCCCGGGGAAGACCCGGAGGGACTATGTCTCCCGGCTGGCCTGGGAACACCTTGGGGTCCCCCTGGAGGAGCTGGAGGAAGTGTCCGGGGTGAAGGAAGTCTGGGAATCCCCGCGACCCGGCCCCGGATAAGAGGAAGAAAATGGATTGATGGATAAAACTGTATATTTAAGTATTATGTTTGGCCATAGTTGTATATTACAGTCCAACATTGGAGGTTAGGCTAATAGAAAGTACATGGTCTAGGTCAGGGGTGCCCAACCAGTCGATCGCGATCTACCAGTCTACCAGACTGCAGGGCTTAATGCTCAATTCCAATTTTTTTGTGAAATCAGATTATTCTGCGAGGTCGTTCACATTTCCAATTAATTGCGACTTGTATGTGATCTCCAGTGTGAACTTTAAACGCCCCAAAAGTGTCCCGCATGAGCCTTGGAGGACACGACGAGGTCACGTGCAGCGAGCGTGCTCAGTGTTTACGGAAGTCGCCTAAAGTTGCTGTCGTACCGGAGCCAGAACATGTACAGCTTATTTGTTTTAAGGAGGAGACGGAGAAGGAGAAGGACGAGGTTTTTGGCCACAGCGTTTTGTGGGGCAGCGGCAGCAACATCCGTAGAAATGAACGTGTTGGTGCGGAGTCGCAGACATGAGCGGTGGGATTGCTACGTGCTTCGCCGCTTCACTGACACAGAGTTCATATACTATTTTCGCATGACGAGAACAACCTTTGTGTACATTCGTGAGCGCCGACTTGTACCACTCTCGCTGGAGGAAACACGCCCAGGTCGGATGAACGCGACCTGGCCGTTCAGACTGAATGTCAAAAGATCGGATATGTATCGGTTTTAGGACCACATATCTTGGGCAACGTTCACACTGCAGCCTGAAGTGACCCAAATCCGATTTTTTTGCCCCTATGCGACTTGAAAAATAATCTCACTCCAAAAGCCCATATTTGCCATGTCTAACCGACGCCCCCTCTTGGTAGATCTCGGCACAACATCAACCTCAAAAGTAGATCTCAGTTAAAAAAAAAAGGTTGAGCACCCCTGATCTATGTTGTTTATCCTACCAATAGTTTGTCAGTAAATTACAAAATACTCCAATATATTAGTACCCTGTGAGCTTTAAGTCATGTTCTAATGTCGTTCCCTCCACAAAAACACCTGGAGTTGTGTTTGTTTCATTCTCATGTTTGAGGAACTCTTTATTATTCATCTGTAACATCTCCAAAGCTCCAAACGCTCTGTTCCACCTCGTGATGTCATCAAGTGGGAGTTTCCAAGTGAACAGTGAACTTTTACCTTTAGCTCAGTCAAGATCGGCAACTCCAGGACAGAAATGATCCACAGGACTAAACCAGGACTAAACCAGGACAAAACCAGGACAAAACCAGGACTAAACCAGGACTAAACCAGGACTAAACCAGGACTAAACCAGGACTAAACCAGGACTAAACCAGGACTAAACCAGGACAAAACCAGGACAAAACCAGGACTAAACCAGGACTAAACCAGGACTAAACCAGGACTAAACCAGGACTAAACCAGGACTAAACCAGGACTAAACCAGGAGAAAACCAGGACTAAACCAGGACTAAACCAGGACTAAACCAGGACTAAACCAGGACTAAACCAGGACTAAACCAGGACTAAAACAGGACTATTGGGACTTTAGCTCAGTCGAGATCGGCAACTCCAGGACTGAAATGATTCATTGAAGGTGTGTGGAGTTTAAAAACACAGTGGGGCACTTCCTGTATCACCACATGATGACATCACAAGGTGGAACAGAGTGTTTTCAGTTGGAGAGAAGAACTCGTGCTGAACTTGCAGGTTTGTGTGTGAAACACGTGAATGAAACGACACAACTCCAGGTCTGACTGTGACGAGGAAACGACATCAGAGCGGCAGGAATCTAAAATCGTGGATTAAATTGTTGATTTTAAATGTATTGTTAATTTAAGCTCATTGATCTAAACCTGATTTCATTTTTTTGTCCAGGATTGAGCTGTTGGACTCGAGTCTGTGCGGGGCCCTGGTGTCTGCAGATGCTCTCAGGAGGTTCTTCAAACACTGCCTCACCAAAACTCTGACCTTCCAGCCTCGGCTCACAGGTGAAGACCATCAGCTTCATGTAAAATACTCTCTGTTCAGACCTGCGTTAACATCTCCACGTTCTTCCAGTGTCCTCTGCCATCACGCTGCAGAATCAGTGGACCTTTGCGAAAACCAGCCCCCTGCTCACAAACCTCTTCTGTCAGGTAACTGTGACAAAACGTTCATATTCTTAGTTTATCTAAAAGGGATAGTTTGGGTTTTTTGATGTGAATCTGTACTTGCCCCTGACGGTGTCCTCTGAGCCGAGTTCTGCCCCCGTTCTGGAGCTGACCAAAGTAGTTCCGGCAAGTTAGCGGGGACAGTTAATAAAGCTTGTCTTCTCAAAACAATATTTGTCCAAAAAGTGATATACAGTGGTACCTCACCTTACGAAAGACCCTACATACGAAAAATCCAAGTTACGAAACGCCCTCACGTTAAATTTTGGTCTCTGGATACGAAAGAAGTTATGAAACGCGAAATCTCAAAAATTCGAATAATGCGCGCTCAGATGCACGCCCCGCTGTTACCCCCGCTCAAAGAGCACCTTTCTCTGCCTCTTAGCTCTAGCGCCGAACACGCAAGATTTTCAACAAAATGTATTAAATAGTGAAGCGTGGGGGGGAAATACGACTCCGGAAGCAGCACGGAGACATGAACGCACCGCGCGAGGAACACCCCTAGTCCTGGTCTGCACGACCGGCACCGGGGCTGCGAGCACGAGATAGAACCGCGGCGCCCGGACCGCGTCCTCTGGAGCCCGAGCCACAAACCCGCCGCACGAAACCAGCAAAGAGCGGCACGTGGTGGTTTAATCCTGGTTTAGTCCAGGTCTAGATCTGGTCTAGTCCTGGTTTAGTCCAGGTCCAGTCCAGGTTTAGACCTGGTCTAGACCTGGTTTAGTTCTGGTCTAGACCTGGTTTAGTCCACGTTTAGTCCTGGGTCTACAGTCTCTTAGCCAATCAGGACGCAGAACCATTGTTACACTATAAAAAAAAATGTTACACTATAAAAAAAACAACCTTGGAACGAATCAGGCCTTTTCCATTGAAATAGCTACTCAACTTACGAAAAATTCACGTTACGAAACCACTTCTGGAACAAATTAATTTGGTAAGGTGAGGTACCACTGTATTTGCATCACAAACAGTTGTCCACGAAAAAGTCAGCAGTCATAATCACTTGGTGCTATTTTCTTTCGAGTCGTATCACTGCGCGCTGCCCCCTGCTGGACAGCCGTACCTGTTTGTGTTTTAATACTCGCAAAGTAAAATGTCTGACTACGACACCAACGAGGAGGACGTAGCAGCCAACATAACGTTATGTTTTGTAGAAGCTTTCACTGGTAATGTGACATTGATTTGCTGCACACAAGATTACTAGCAGCTAGCTGATTATTAGCCTGTTCACTTGTAAACATCGCCACTTGTTACACTTACCTGGGGTGCGGGGACAGCACCTCCTCTGTGCTGGACATACGTAATCCTCTTCAGGATGTGTTTATGACATTGATTTGCTGCACACAAGATTACTAGCAGCTAGCTGATTATTAGCCTGTTCACTTGTAAACATCGCCACTTGTTACACTTACCTGGGGTGCGGGGACAGCACCTCCTCCGTGCTGGACATACGTAATCCTCTTCACTGAAACACAAAGCTTTTTTATTTTAGCCAATTTGGTGTCCACATTGAACCCTACGGCAAGAAGCCAAAGTTGCCTCGGACCAATTTGTGACAGGAAAACAGTGACAGGAAAACGGTTCATCTTTGTTGGTACAACCTGGGTAATCACAGGTCCACCCCATTTTATATGTTTTCTTCTTCTTCTAACGTTTCTAAGTTGGCTCACTGCGGTCTGAGGACGTAAACGCTGCCAAACAACTGAAAAAGTGTTGTGTTCGCGCGCGCGACTGTCCAGCTGGGGGCAGCGCAGTGATACGACTCGAGAGAAAATAGCACCAAGCGATTATGACTTCTGACACTTTTGTTTGTGACGCAAATATATCACTTTTTGGACAAATATTGTTTTGAGAAGAAAAACAAGCTTTATTAACTGTCCCCGCTAACTTGCCGTACCTACTATCGTCAGCGCCAGAACTGGGGCAGAACTCGGCTCAGAGGACACTGTCAGGGGTAAGTCAGTGTTAATGCACGACACTGCTGAAGGGAACGCCGTACAGATTCACATTAAAAACAAACAAAAACAAAAAAAAACGAACTATCCCTTTAAAGGTCCCATGGCATGAAATTTTAACTTTCTGAGGTTTTTGAACGTTAATGTGAGCTCCCCTACCCTGTTTAGCCCCCCCCATGGTTAAAAGTTGCGAAATGTCTAAATTGTGCATTTGTGATCCTTTTCTGCGTTACAAAAAATCGGAGCTCAAACGGGCGCCTTATTGACGTCAGATCGAAAAAAAAAATGCAAATGCAGTTCCACCCCCGTCTGTCTGTACTCAGCGTCTCTGTAAATCACGCCCAGAGAGTTTGGACTGCGAATGCGCTAGGCAAAGCGAAATGCGTTTTTTTATTTGCCTGGAGGCACGTCCGAGTGTTTCTAGGCTCGGAAGTCCTTTATCTGAGCCTCTGGACCTTTGAACAGCAGTGGTTTAATTTTATTTTCTGTGGAAATGTGTTTATTTTTCAATGGAACGCTTCACATCTCTCCCCCCGTGCAAAAACACGGAAATGGATCAGCTGAGAGCTCTGAGCGGAGCGTTTGGCCACGCCCCCACCCTCTACTATTGGCCAGCTCTTTTCTCCTCATTTGCATTCAAGCAACAACGCCCATAATGGCCTGTTCAGAGAGAGAAAAATTACTCTTTCTCATCTTATCTCTGTTTCTCATGCACTGAGTGTTGATTTTGAAGAAGGATTCATTTACAGTATTAGGGAACCATTAAGGAGCCATATAAAAGCATCAAGAAGTACCATGTCATGGGACCTTTAATATTGAGACTAAACAGCCGCGGTAACTCAATTTTCAGTATTCAGTTTGTCTTTATCTGTATAAGGCTAGTTTATTTGTATAGCACAATTCGTACACAAAGTCATTCAAAGTTTATTTTGCTAATTTCCAAAGAAACCTTGAAAAGACTTGTGCAGGTATTTGTAACGTTAACGATATAATGTGTGATGTTCCTCTTCTGTTCTTAGCTCTCTGTGGTCTTCAGCATCGAGCAGCTCTTTTCTGACCTGCGGCAGATTCTGGCCACTCACGAAGTCAACTGGAGACATGTCCTCAGCTTCCTCTCCACTGTGCTGGTCTACAACACCACTGCTCAGAACTCCCTCTCAGGTAACACTCAATCAATCAATCAATCAATCAATCATGCTAAAATACATAAAACTGCACGTAGTAAAAAGTAAAGAGTGAGGGCGAATACAGACGAACCGTCAGAGGAGCCGGCTACACCAAGAGCAGAGAACCATCCACCGCCACCAGGGACCGCCACAGGGGCCAGGGGAGAGCTGAGGCCCAAGCACCCCCACCAGGACACAGGGGAGAGATGAGGCCCAAGCACCACCCCCCACCAGAACACAGGGGAGAGATGAGGCCCAAGCACCACCCCCACCAGGACACAGGGGAGAGATGAGGCCCAAGCACCACCCCCACCAGGACACAGGGTAGAGATGAGGCCCAAGCACCCCCACCAGGACACAGGGGAGAGATGAGGCCCAAGCACCCCCCCCCCCCCCCACCAGGACACAGGGGAGAGATGAGGCCCAAGCACCACCCCCCCCCCACCAGGACACAGGGGAGAGATGAGGCCCAAGCACCACCCCCACCAGGACACAGGGGAGAGATGAGGCCCAAGCACCACCCCCACCAGGACACAGGGTAGAGATGAGGGCCAAGCACCACCCCCACCAGGACACAGGGGAGAGATGAGGCCCAAGCACCCCCACCAGGACACAGGGGAGAGATGAGGCCCAAGCACCACCCCCCACCAGAACACAGGGGAGAGATGAGGCCCAAGCACCACCCCCCCACCAGAACACAGGGTAGAGATGAGGCCCAAGCACCACCCCCACCAGGACACAGAGGAGAGATGAGGCCCAAGCACCATCCCCCCACCAGAACACAGGGGAGAGATGAGGCCCAAGCACCATCCCCCCACCAGAACACAGGGGAGAGATGAGGCCCAAGCACCACCCCACCACCAGAACACAGGGGAGAGATGAGGCCCAAGCACCACCCCACCACCAGAACACAGGGGAGAGATGAGGCCCAAGCACCACCACCCCACAAGGACACAGAGGAGAGATGAGGCCCAAGCCCCACCCCCCCCCCCACCAGGACACAGGGGAGAGATGAGGCCCAAGCACCCCCCCACCAGGACACAGGGGAGAGATGAGGCCCAAGCACCCCCCCCCCCCCACCAGGACACAGGGGAGAGATGAGGCCCAAGCACCACCCCCACCAGGACACAGGGTAGAGATGAGGCCCAAGCACCCCCACCAGGACACAGGGGAGAGATGAGGCCCAAGCACCCCCCCCCCACCAGGACACAGGGGAGAGATGAGGCCCAAGCACCCCCCCCCCCCCCACCAGGACACAGGGGAGAGATGAGGCCCAAGCACCACCCCCACCAGGACACAGGGTAGAGATGAGGGCCAAGCACCACCCCCACCAGGACACAGGGGAGAGATGAGGCCCAAGCACCCCCACCAGGACACAGGGGAGAGATGAGGCCCAAGCACCACCCCCACCAGAACACAGGGGAGAGATGAGGCCCAAGCACCACCCCCACCAGAACACAGGGTAGAGATGAGGCCCAAGCACCACCCCCACCAGGACACAGGGGAGAGATGAGGGCCAAGCACCATCCCCCCACCACAACACAGGGGAGAGATGAGGCCCAAGCAGCACCCCACCACCAGAACACAGGGGAGAGAGGAGGCCCAAGCACCACCCCCCACCAGAACACAGGGGAGAGATGAGGCCCAAGCACCACCCCCCCAGAACACAGGGGAGAGATGAGGCCCAAGCACCACCCCCCCCCACCAGAACACAGGGGTAGAGATGAGGCCCAAGCACCCCCCCCCCCCCCACCAGAACACAGGGGAGAGATGAGGCCCAAGCACCACCCCCCCACCAGGAGCCCACGGGGCAGACTCCGGCAGTCGCAGCCAACCACCACTCCCGGTGCAGAGGCTCCTACAGAGGAAACACTGGAAAAATAATAGATGAACATTGGTTCAAGCTAAAATGTCTAAAATAAATAAGTTAAATAAAATATGAACAGTAAAAACAGGTAAAAGTATAAAATTTTAATCAAAGGCCAAGCTAAACAGGTGAGTCTTGAGCCACTCTTAAAAACATGAACGTTCTCTTTGGCCCTGAGCTCCTCCGGCAGTTCCATAGACGAGGGCCGTAGTCCTGAAAAGACGCCTCTCCGTGAGTGTCCTGACTTTGGGAATGACCAGGAGCTGCCGGAGGAGCACAGGGCCCGTGAAGGTTCATAAGGAAAAAGCAGTTCTGAAAGATAAGAAGGCCCAAGACCATTAAGACATTTAAAAACCAGTAAAAGAACTTTAAAATCGATCCTGAAACTCACAGGGAGCCAGTGCAGAGATTTTAAAACCGGTGTAATGTGGTCCCGCCCTCTGGACCTAGTCAGGACACGTGCTGCTGAGTTTTGTAATAATTGCAAACCTGAAATCCTCTTTTTGGGAAGACCAGAGAGCAGGGCATTACAGTAGTCTATACGACTGGTGACAAAAGCATCAGTGTCTCCGTATTGGCCTGAGAGAGAATAGGGCGAACTCTGGCTATGTTTTTTAGGTGATAGAAACCTATTTTTGTGATGTTCTTGAGGTGTGGGATAAAAGTCAGCTCAGAGTCAAAAATGACGCCCAAGTTTTTCACTTGAGGAGATGGGTTAAAAGACTGTGCTTGTAGTTTGGGTAAAAGTTTCTCTCTCTGGGCCTCAGGGCCGATGACTAAAACCTCAGTTTTGTCCTGGTTAAGCTGGAGAAAGTTTCCTGCCATCCAGGATTTGATATCTAGAATACAGTTAAAAATAACATCCATTGGCCTGGTGTCATCAGGAGACACGGAGATGTAAAACTAAACTGTTTACTGCTGCTGCTCTATATGAAAGTATCATGTTTGTCACTACCTCACTGTAAACTACTGTTACCTGTGCAATAATCTGTGCAATACTTATATTATGTGCAATCTGTGAAATACTCTACTTAACCTACGTGAAGTTGGCCCCCCATCAAACGCACACCTACACAAAAACTGTCAATCGTTTGTGCTGTTTTGTGCTGCAAAAAGTTTTGTTTGTGCTGCTTTAGTTTTTGAGATATTAACAATTCTTTTATAGGTCAAATTGGGATCAGTTAGCCCCCCACAAAGCTTAAAAATGCTCTAAAATGGACCAAAATGGTGTCAATTGTTTGTGCTTCGTTTTTGCAGCACAAAACAGCACAAAGTTTCATTTGTCCTACTTTATTTTTTGAGGGGGGGCTGGCTGACCCCAATTTGACCTATTAAAAAAAAACTAAAACAGTACAAACGACAGTTTTTGTGTAGGTGTGCGTTTGATGGGGGGCCAACTTCACGCAGGTCTCTACTTACACCTTATTTAATCCTACCTGTACCTTCGTATTTTATTACATATTTTTTATTATATTGTTTACTTCTTACCCTGCACTTTTTGCAACACTTTTTTCCCATGTACTATTATTGCTGTTATAAGTACTTCTTGACTATCTTAGCGAGTTAACGGTTCTTCTGACCCTAAACATTTCATTGCATTGTTGACCTTGTGTTGATCCTGCATATGACAAATAAACAATCTTGAATCTAAATCTGCGCATCATCTGCATAACTGTGGAAGTTGATTCCATGTTTCCTGATGACACCACCAAGAGGGAGCATGTACAAGTTAAAAAGCACAGGGCCTAAAATGGAACCCTGGGGCACACCACATGTGATTTTTTTTTATTTTTTTTTATTTTTTTTTATCTTTTATTATTAAAGTTACATGTTTTAAAACCACATTAACATTCGCAAAGTACCCAGAAGACACATTGAGGGATGTGGGCACGGGAACAAACACTACTGGGTACAAGGGCTAAGGGACTTGAAGGTACCTGGGGGAAATACAAGGGGGGGCAAGAAAGAGAAACAGGGGGAGTGAAGAGGTCCAAAGGGATTCTCCCAGGTAATTACATGGACCTTGGAGGAGTAAGGTCCCTCTCAGGTAACTCTCTCTCTGATTGGTTAATCTCCCTGTCAGTCACACCCTCGGGGAGAACTCGGGGAGACGAGACACATCTCCAGATTCTCGTCTTTGTAAAGTTTTGTCAGAGTTTGTGTTTCTGGCTGCGCAGGGTTTAAGTTTAAGTAAATATTAACCTGGTTGTGTTTGATTTTGTCAGATCTGCTGGACGTTTTGCTGAGAGCTGCTTTTCAGAGTTATGATCTGGAGAGCGTCATCACGGCCTTTTTACTGGCACGACAAGGAGCTCTGGAAGGACCTGCTGTGTTCCCCACCTACAGCGACTGGTTCAAGGTTAATACAAATGTTCTTAAAGGAATATTAACGTTTTTTACAATCTGAACCTTATTTCGGCAATAAAACAAGTTGTTTTACTCACCCATAGCACTTTGGTGTCATTTGGAGCAGCTCCGTAGATGTTGTAGTTTAGCGATATCCGTTAGCGTGAGTGCTCGGGGCAGGCGATTGCAGTCACCAAATAACACAAACTTTATCACTTTTCAAATTACAGAAGCTCAATGTCTTAGTCTACACTTTAGTTTGAGTCAAAAGTGCCTCTAATCTGAGATTTATCCATAGTTTGGAGTAGATGAGGAGGACAGTCGCATGTGCGGAGTCACAGCTGATTTCGCTCTCAGCTCTCGGGACCCAAACATGAAAGGCAAAGCTGTAAGACGTTTGGACCATCGTGTTTGCAGTACCCACTTCAGTCAGGACCATTTTTTACCAGCAAAGGAAAAGAAAGAAGGCCAGCAGATTCAGCGCACGATTCTGAGAAGTGATGTGAAACCGATGGCTGTTCTCTAACTGTCTCCGCTTCATTCATCCGTATACTCAGGCTCAAAACGATAGGGACGGCCATCGTACTCAAATAAGTCCTCTTCAGTCTCAAAGTCCGAATCTTCTGCCATGTGTCACTCACAACAGAAAAGTTCTGAGCGTCTTCTTTTCTGCAAATCAGCGGTGACTCCGCACATGTGACTGTCCTCCTCATCTACTCCAAACTATGGATAAATCTCGGATTAGAGGCACTTTTGACTCAAACTAAAGTGTAGACTAAGACACTGACCTTCTGTAATTTGAAAAGTGATAAAGTTTGTGTTATTTGGTGACTGCAACGTCGTGCCCCGAGCACTCACGTTAACGGATATCGCTAAACTACAACATCTCCAGAAATGCTCCAAATGACACCAAAGTGCTATGGGTGAGTAAAACAACTTGTTTTATTACCGAAATAAGGTTCAAATTGTAAAAAACGTTAATATTCCTTTAAAGGTCCAATGTCACACAAAACGGACTTCTGTGAGCTTTAAATCATGTTCTTATAGTGTTACCGCCTCAAAAACAGAGCTGGGGGAGGCAACAACACTCAAGCATGACTCAAAGCTCAAGATTTGACTTTGTCTAATACAGAACATAAGCCAAAAACTTCCCTGTCCCGTAGAAATGCTGTAATGTTCTGTTCCCTGTGTGGTTTTGTCCTTTCAGAGGTGTTTTGGGGCGAGCAGCAGTCCTCACGCGTCCAGTAAAAAAGCTCTGGTGTTTCTGCTGAAGTTCCTGTCTGACCTGGTGCCCTTTGAACCCCCCCAGTATCTGAAGGTAACCGTCATGCAGGGTGACCAGATGTCCCCATTTACCCGGGACAGTCCCAGTTCTGAGCCCTGTGTCCCCTTTTTATACAAGAAATGCCCCATATATCCCTATTTTTGACTAGTTTGATCCCTGCCAACAGTAAAGAGAGGCATAAACTGACATTTGTTTGGGTAATATACAGAAAAGCTGCTTAAAAATGACCAAAACACAAAGAAAATGTGACGATACTGACTCACATTAGTGCAGTTTTCCTTAATTCCGCACTCGTTTCACAATTTTATTATTACCAACCACCACAAACCGGAGATTTCCCAGATTTGTATTTTCAAAATCTGGTCACCCAAAGTCATGAGACCCTATGTGGATCGTTCTGTTCTGATTGTGACATTTTTAATCACAGTATTGATCTAAAACTACTTTATAAAGAAACAAGTGCTCTGACTGAACCAGGATTAAACCAGGACTAAACTGAGACTAAAACCAGGACTAAACCAGGACTAAACCAGAACTAAACCGAGACTAAAACCAGGACTAAACCAGAACTAAACCGAGACTAAAACCAGGACTAAACCAGAACTAAACCGAGACTAAAACCAGGACTAAACCAGGACTAAACCGAGACTAAAACCAGGACTAAACCAGGACTAAACCGAGACTAAAACCAGGATTAAACCAGAACTAAACCGAGACTAAAACCAGGACTAAACCAGGACTAAACCGAGACTAAAACCAGGATTAAACCAGAACTAAACCGAGACTAAAACCAGGACTAAACCAGGACTAAACCAGAACTAAACCGAGACTAAAACCAGGACTAAACCAGGACTAAACCAGGACTAAACCAGAACTAAACCGAGACTAAAACCAGGACTAAACCAGGACTAAACCAGAACTAAACCGAGACTAAAACCAGGACTAAACCAGGACTAAACCGAGACTAAAACCAGGATTAAACCAGAACTAAACCGAGACTAAAACCAGGACTAAACCAGGACTAAACCAGAACTAAACCGAGACTAAAACCAGGACTAAACCAGGACTAAACCAGGACTAAACCAGAACTAAACCGAGACTAAAACCAGGACTAAACAGGGACTAAACCGAGACTAAAACCAGGACTAAACCAGAACTAAACCGAGACTAAAACCAGGACTAAACCAGAACTAAACCGAGACTAAAACCAGGACTAAACCAGAACTAAACCGAGACTAAAACCAGGACTAAACCAGAACTAAACAGAGACTAAAACCAGGACTAAACCAGAACTAAACCGAGACTAAAACCAGGACTAAACCAGAACTAAACAGAGACTAAAACCAGGACTAAACCAGGACTAAACCGAGACTAAAACCAGGACTAAACCAGGACTAAACCGAGACTAAAACCAGGACTAAACCAGGACTAAACCAGAACTAAACCGAGACTAAAACCAGGACTAAACCAGGACTAAACCGAGACTAAAACCAGGACTAAACCAGAACTAAACCGAGACTAAAACCAGGACTAAACCAGGACTAAACCGAGACTAAAACCAGGATTAAACCAGAACTAAACCGAGACTAAAACCAGGACTAAACCAGAACTAAACGAGACTAAAACCAGGACTAAACCAGAACTAAACCGAGACTAAAACCAGGACTAAACCGAGACTAAAACCAGGACTAAACCAGGACTAAACCGAGACTAAAACCAGGACTAAACCAGAACTAAACCGAGACTAAAACCAGGACTAAACCAGAACTAAACCGAGACTAAAACCAGGACTAAACCGAGACTAAAACCAGGACTAAACCAGGACTAAACCGAGACTAAAACCAGGACTAAACCAGAACTAAACCGAGACTAAAACCAGGACTAAACCAGAACTAAACCGGGACTTAGACCAGGACTAAACGGGGACTAAACCAGAACTAAACCGAGACTAAACTAGGACTAAAACCAGGACTAAAACCAGGACTAAACCAGGACTAAACCAGGACTAAACCAGGACTAAACCGAGACTAAAACCAGGACTAAACCAGAACTAAACCGGGACTTAGACCAGGACTAAACCAGAACTAAACCAGGACTAAAACCAGGACTAAAACCAGGACTAAAACCAGGACTAAACCGAGACTAAAACCAGGACTAAACCAGAACTAAACCGGGACTTAGACCAGGACTAAACGGGGGCTAAACCGGGACTAAACCAGAACTAAACCGAGACTAAACCAGGACTAAAACCAGGACTAAACCATAACGAAACCGGGACTGAACCAGGACTAAACCAGGACTGAACCAGGACTGAACCAGGACTGAACCAGGACTAAACCAGAACTAAACCAGGACTAAACCAGGACTGAACCAGGACTAAACCAGAACTAAACCAGGACTAAACCAGGACTGAACCAGGACTAAACCAGAACTAAACCAGGACTGAACCAGGCTGTGGGCCCCTCACATTAGAGCAGAGCGTTTTTTTACATTTGGACCAAAACGACGACATGACGCTGCCCAAACCTACGAGTATCACCATGAAGAACATCGAACTGAGACTTTGAGTTCTTCTGTTTACTGTCAGTGTTTAAATCCATTCTTTGGTTCCTTCCGTCTTGTTCTCTGCAGGTTCACTTGCTCCATCCTCCATTTGTTCCACCGAAGCATCGCAGTCTGCTGCAGGAGTACGTGACTTTGGCCAAAACCAGGCTGTCCGACCTCAAAGTAAACCATTTTCAACTGTTACACCAACTATCCAGACTATAGACAAATGTAACAGAATTCCACAGAGCCCCATTCAAATTCCCAAATGTTTTTCCTATAGACTCGGAACGCTCCTCCACTTTATTTTAAATTTATTTCTGAAACTTGTAGCTGACAATGAGACAATTTTAGGTCATGTAATAGGTATTTCTGAGCTATAAAACCATCTGTAATTTAAAAAATCTCAGTATCATTTTTCTCATGTGTTCAAGATCTTGTGGCAGTTTTTGTCCCGTCCCTAATATCCACCAACCTCCAACAAAAAAGTTACACAGTGCATCTTTAAACATAATAAATATGAATAAATATAATAAATGCCTGAAATAAAGCTGAGAAATGGCCGGTTGCCTCAGCCCTGCTTTAAACTCTGCCTTTAAAGGTCCCATGACATGGTACTTCTTGATGCTTATGGCGCCTTAAAGGAAAAGTAACGTTATTTTACAATCTGAGCCTTCTTTCGGTAATAAAACAAGTCGTTTGACTCACCCATATCACGTTCGTGTCATTTGGAGCTGTTTGAAGAAAGTTATGTTGTAGCGTATCCGTTAGCATCCGTTAGCATTTGTATTCGGGGCATTACTTTGCGGTCTCCAAATAACACAAACTTTAGCACTTTTCAAATCATAGAAGCCCGATGTCTTAATGAAAGATTTCGTTTGAAGCAAAAGTGGCCTGTAATCCGAGATTTAGCCATAGTTTTCAGCTTTGCGTTTCATGTTTGGGTCCCGGGAGCTGAGAGCACAGTCCGCGCATGCGCACTGGCCTCATCTACTCGAAACTATGGCTAAATCTCGGATTACAGGCCACTTTTGCTTCAAACGAAATATTTCATTAAGACATCGGGCTTCTATGATTTGAAAAGTGCTAAAGTTTGTGTTATTTGGACACCGCAAAGTAATGCCCCGAGCATATGATACAGCACCATGTTAACAGATACGGGATCATTAGTAGAACAGAACGGCTCAACATAAGTTCTGCGATACTGCTCCAATTGACAGAAAAATGCTATGGGTGAGTAAAACTACTTGATTTATTGCCGAAAGAAGGCTCAGATTGTAAAAAAACGTTAATTTGCCTTTAATGGTTCCTTAATACTGTAAATGAATCCTTCTCCAAAATCAAGACTCAGCGCATGAGAGAGCCTCCTGAACACTTTATTCTGGGCGTTGTTGCTTGAATGCAAATGAGGAGGACAGAGACAGGCCAGTGCAGCAGGTGGGGGTGTGGCCAAATACGCCGCTGTTTCCTGGATTAGCGGTGCGCTGTGCGCTGTCACCCACTCCTGTGTTTTAAATGCGGAGGAATATATGAGACGCTTTCCATTTAAAAAAAAAAAAAAACATTTCCACAGAAAATAAAACTAAACCACTGCTGTTTCAGAGGTTCGGAGGCTCAGATAAAGGACATCCGAGCCTGGAAACACTCTCACGTGCCTCCAGGCAAATAAAAAAATGCATCTCGCATTTCGTAACTTGTTCGCGGTCCAAACTCTCTGGGCGTGATTTCCAGAGACGGTGGGTAGACATCCAGACGGGGGTGGAAACCTTTCCCCGAGTGTGACGTCAGAAAGTTTCCTTGTTCAGAATCGCCCGTTTGGGCTGTCTTTTTTCAAACGCAGAAAAGGATCGCAAATGCTCAGTTTACACATTTCACAACTTTTAGCCATGGGTGGGGGGGCCTAAACAGGGTAGGGGAGCTCACATTAACGTTCAAAATAATTAATAATAATAATTAATTGCATTTATATAGCGCCTTTCATGACACCCAAAGCGCTTTACAGTTCATTGTTCATTCACTCCACACTTAGTGGTGGTGAGCTACTTCTGTAGCCACAGCTGCCCTGGGGCAGACTGACGGAAAGCGAGGCTGCCAATCTGCGCCAACAGCCCATCCGACCACCTCCAACACTCACACACACTCCACTTTCATCCTAACCTAAACCTCAGAAAGTGAAAATTTCATGCCATGGGACCTTTAATATTTGGATTTTTTGAAGAGTTTATATGAAAAGTGAATGGGGGAATTGACTTATGGAATCTTTGGGCTGGACTGTGGATCCATTACTTAATTAAAGATCATGTCCGTCCCGCAGTCACCAGCCTTGGTGTCACCTTAGACGGTGATCTTTAAATTTGATAAGCAGATAAACAGCGTCTTAAAATCAAATTATCATTTGTGGCTTTTATGCAAAATCAAACCTTTTTTATCCATCCATCCATCCATGTTCTTCCGCTTATCCGGGGCCGGGTCGCTGGGGCAACAGTCTAAACAGGGACTCTCAGACTTCCTTCACCCCGGACACTTCCTCCAGCTCCTCCGCGGGGACCCCAAGGCGTTCCCAGGCCAGCCGGGAGACATAGTCCCTCCAGCGTGTCCTGGGTCTTCCCCGGGGCCTCCTCCCGGTGGGACGTGCCCGGAACACCTCCTGAAGGAGGAGTCCAGGAGGCATCCGGAACAGATGCCCGAGCCACCTCAGCTGGCTCCTCTCCACATGGAGGAGCGGCGGCTCTACTCTGAGCCCCTCCCGTGTGACTGAGCTCCTCACCCTATCTCTAAGGGAGCGTCCAGCCTCTGCAGAGGAAACTCATTTCGGCCGCTTGTATCCGTGATCTTGTTCTTTCGATCATTACCCAGAGCTCATGACCATAGGTGAGGGGAGGAACGTAGATCGACGGTAAATCGAGAGCTTTGCCTTTCGGCTCAGCTCCCTCTTCACCACAACGGTCCGGTACAGCGACCGCATCACTGCCGACGCTGCACCAATAAAAAAAGGTTGACGGTTGCAGCGTCTACCTTTTTTTTATCGTTTAATCTTTGTAAACATGTCACACACACTTTTATTTTATCACGTCTGGACCACTGCAGCACTTTACACGGGCGTCTCTCAAAACGCACTTTCCCGTCTGCAGTTAGTCCAGAACTCCGCGGCACGACTTTTAACAGAAACCAAACAACGAGAACATATCACACCAGACCTCGCATCTTTGCACAGTCTTCCTGTTCGATTTTTAGAGCTGATTTTAAGATTTTATTGTTTGTTTTTAAAGGTCCCATGGCATGAAATTTTCACTTTCTGATGTTTTTGAACGTTAATGTGAGCTCCCCTACCCTGTTTAGGGCCCCCCCCCCCCATGGCTAAAAGTTGCGAAATGTCTAAACTGAGCATTTGCGATTCTTTTCTGCGTTTGAAAAAAACACAGCTCAAACAGGCGATTCTGAACAAGGCAACTATGTGACGTCACATCGAAAAATGCAGCTCCACCCCCGTCTGGATGTCTACCCACCGTCTCTGTAAATCACGCCCAGAGAGTTTGGACCGCGAAGGAGCTACGCAATGCAAAATGCGTTTTTTTATTTGCCTGGAGGCACGTGCGAGTGTTTCTAAGCTCGGAAGTCCTTTACCCGACCCTCTGGACCTCTGAAACAGCAGTGGTTTAGTTTTATTTTCTGTGAAAATGTGTTTTTTTCATTGAAATGCCTCTCCTTTTTTCCTCCGCGCTTAAAACACAGAAGTGGGGCCAGCCACAGCGCAGCGCTAAAACAAGGAACCAGCGACGCATTTGCCCCCCACCCCCCCCCACCCGCTCCTCTAACCTATCTCTGTCCTTCTCATTTGCATTCAAGCAACAAGGCCCAGAACAAGTCGTTCAGAGAGAGATTTTCTGACTCTGACTCTGTACATGTGTCTTTCTCATGCACTGAGTGTTGATTTTGAAGAAGGATTCATTTACAGTATTAGGGAACCATTAAGGAGCCATATAAAAGCATCAAGAAGTACCATGTCATGGGACCTTTAATGAACATCTGCAGCAGCAGTGTAAATACGCCTTTACTATTGGCCAGCTCTTTTCTCCTCATTTGCATTCAAGCAACAACGCCCAGAATGGAGTGTTCAGAGAGAGAAAAAATACTCTTTCTCATCTTATCTCTGTTTCTCATGCACTGAGTGTTGATTTTGAAGAAGGATTCATTTACAGTATTAGGGAATAGGGATGCAAATTATCAGTTAATTCATTAATTGATAGTTGATTGACCTTATTGGTCGATTAACGATTAACTGATAAGCGGCGTTTTTCACCTGAATTTGAGTGTTTCAATAGGGTCTTTAAGAATATAAGCTATAGTAACATAACACTGAGTCATAAATATATCATAGTATTATTATATTGTATATTCCTCAATTAATTATTCCTTAGTAAAAAGCAGACAAATGTATTGATGCTGAATAACAAAATACAGTAATCCCTCGCTCTATCCATTTTTTTTTTTTTTATAGTGTAACATTTTTTTATAGTGTAACATTGTGTTCTGTCCTGATTGGCTAAGAGACTAGACCAGGACTGAACGTGGACTGGACCAGGTCTGAACCAGGTCTGGACCTGGACTGGACCGGGACTCGACCGGGTCTAGACCTGGACTAGACCAGGATTAAACCACCACGTATCGCTGCTGGCTGCGGGCTGTGGCGAAACCAGCAGCAGCGGCACGCATTCCGGGTTCGATCTCGCCTCGCGCTTACACCGGGGCTGCTGAGCAGTGCCGTTGGCCCCTGCGGTCGGCTGTGAGTCGATCCTGGCGCAGCGCGGTTGCCTTGTTTCATGACCACGCGGGTGCGCGTGTCCGCGGTTAGCGGTTAATTACAATTAATGCATTTTGATCGACCAACGTCTTAATCGACAATTAACCGTTAATCGATTAATTGTTGACATCCGTATTAAGGAACCATTAAGGAGCCGTATAAAAGCATCAAGAAGTACCATGTCATGGGACCTTTAAAGCTGTGAAGCTCAGACCTCAGATTTACTCCCCTGTACACTCTGAGGTCCGAGGGCCAGCTCCAGCTCGTGGGGCCTAAGACCAGACTTAAAACCAGAAGGACAGGACCTTCTCTGTGACTGGCCCCCAACTCTGGAACGCTCTGCCCCCCCACGTCCCAACAGCCCCCACAGTGGAGGGTTTTAAGTCTCATCTTTTACTCTCTGGATTTTAACACCTCTGTGTCTTTTATTTAATTCTATTCTTTTTTTTAAATCAGTTTTAGCTTTATGCATTTTAATAATAATAATAATACATTTTATTTATTCGGCGCCTTTCTGGACACTCAGGGTCGCCTTACAACAAGTATAATATATGTTATAGGCAGTTAAAAGCAACAGTTAAAATACAAACCGTTAAAAACAGTTAAACATTTAAACAATAAAAATGTTTAGAACAGTAAAACATTTAAAACATTTGAAAGGACAGTGCAGTTATGGTTGAAGTGAAAAGGCCAGTCTGAACAGAGGAGTTTTAAGTTTGGGAGTGTGTCAGTGGAGGTCAGGAGGGAGAGAGTTCCAGAGGTGGGGAGCAGCTGTTAACACTGTTTTATTTATTGTTTTTATTTGTGATTTACTACATTTATTGATTTACTATATTTATTGTATTAATTTGTCTGTGCAGCACTTTGGAAACCTTCATGTTTATCCTCCTGAGACCTGGCCATTCATTTGTGTCCTTTATAGTGGACATTGAGTTAACCAGTCTGTCTTTTAAGTGTTTTGAGACTCTAGTTTGTGGCTGCACTATGATAAAAAAAATAAAATGAATAAATAAACAAATATATACATAAATACATGGATAAATACACAAATACAGTCATACCTCACCTTACGAAAGACCCAACTAACAAATAATCCAAGTTACGAAACGCCTTTACGTAAAATTTTCGTCTCTGAATACGAAAGAAAATTCAAGTTATGAAACGCGAAATCTCAAAAATTCAAATAATGCGCGCTTGGCTTCGCATCCGCCCGAATCCCCCATTGCGACTGAAAAAATCACGTTACAAAACCACTTCTGGGACGAATTAATTTCGTAAGGTGAGGTATGACTGTAAATACATAAATATATAAGAAATTAAAAGGTGATATGAGAGATGTTGGTCATCAAAAAAAAAAAGTTTTTAGGTTGTTAACTTCACATGGATTTAACACGATTACCGTCCATTACAGAGGACATGCTACAACATTATGAATAAAAATAAAATTAACAAAATGTAAATGCTAAGGTGTTCATTTACCTCCAAATAGTATTAATGTTTTCTGTGCTGCACTTTGGAAACCTTCGTGTTTATAAAATGTGCTCTTGAAATAAAGTGGATTGGATTAATTATCTCCACATGACATTGCAGATTACTATTAAACTACAGGTCCTTCTCAAAAAATTAGCATATTGTGATAAAGTTCACTATTTTCTGTAATGTACTGATAAACATTAAACTTCTATATTTTAGATTCATCACACACAACTGAAGTAGTTCAAGCCTTTTATTGTTTTAATATTGATGATTTTGGCAAAAAAGTAAAGAAAAACCAAAAATCCCTATCTCAAAAAATTGTATGTCATCTGTATGTAGCATATGTCATCCGACCAATAAAAAAAGTGTTTTTAATACAAAAAAAAGTCAGCCTTTAAATAATTATGTTCACTTATGCACTCAATACTTGGTCGGGAATCCTTTTGCAGAAATGACTGCTTCAATGCGGCGTGGCATGGAGGCAATCAGCCGGTGGCACTGCTGAGGTGTTATGGAGGCCCAGGATGCTTCGATAGCGGCCTTAAGCTCATCCACAGTGTTGGGTCTGGTGTCTCTCAACTTCCTCTTCAAAATATCCCACAGATTCTCGATGGGGTTCAGGTCAGGAGAGTTGGCAGGCCAGTTGTCAGTAAACCATTTACCAGTGGTTTTGGCACTGTGAGCAGGTGCCAGGTCATGCTGATGAAGTGAATGAAATCTTCATCTCCATAAAGCTTTTCAGCAGATGGAAGCATGAAGTGCTCCAAAATCTCCTGATAACTAGCTGCATTGACCCTGCCCTTGATAAAACACAGTGGACCAACACCAGCAGCTGACATGGCACCCCAGAGCATCACTGACTGTGATGCTCTGGGGTGCCAGTCTTCTCACCAGTCTTCCTCCAGACTCTGGCACCTTGATTTCCGAATGACATGCAAATTTTGCTTTCATCCGAAAAAAGTACTTTGGACCACTGAGCAACAGTCCAGTGCTGCTTCTCTGTAGCCCAGGTCAGACGCTTCTGCCGCCGTTTGTGGTTCAAAAGTGGCTTGACCTGGGGAATGCGGCACCTGTAGCCCATTTCCTGCACACGACTGTGCACGGTGGCTCTGGATGTTTCTACTCCAGACTCAGTCCACTGCTTCCACAGCTCCCCCAAGGTCTGGAATCGGCCCTTCTCCACAGTCCTCCTCAGGGTCCGGTCACCTCTTCTGGTTGTGCAGCGTTTTCTGCCACACTTTTTCCTTCCCACAGACGTCCCACTGAGGTGCCTTGATACAGCACTCTGGGAACAGCCTATTCGATCACAGATTTCTTTCTGTGTCTTACCCTCTTGCTTGAGGGTGTCAATGATGGCCTTCTGGACAGCAGTCAGGTCGGCAGTCTTACCCATGATTGCGGTTTTGAGTAATGAACCAGGCTGGGAGTTTTTTTTAAAGCCTCAGGAATCTTTTGCAGGTGTTTTGAGTTAATTCGTTGATTCAGATGATTAGGTTAATAGCTTGTTTAGGGTACCTTTTCATGATATGCTAATTTTTTGAGATAGGAATTTTTGGTTTTTCTTTACTTTTTTGCCAAAATCATCAATATTAAAACAATAAAAGGCTTGAACTACTTCAGTTGTGTGTGATGAATCTAAAATATATGAAAGTTTAATGTTTATCAGTACATTACAGAAAATAGTGAACTTTATTACAATATGCTAATTTTTTGAGAAGGACCTGTAAGCCTCATTGAAGCCTTTTGCTTTGCGCAGGAGTCACTGGAGGACATGGGCCTGTACGAGGACGTGTCTGCAGCTCCAACTGAACAGGTCCTGTCACATTTCTACTGGAACCTTTTAGTCTGCATTAAACCTCCACATTAAACCTCCACATTAAACCTCCATTCGCTCTGCATTACTGCCAGAGATATTAAACACTGAGTACTGCATTAGAGTTGAGGTTTTGTTATTTTTCCAGTCTCGGCGTCAGGAGGAGCTGGATGTGGAGAAGGCCGTGTCTCTGTTTGAGAGCACAGGGAGGATCTCGGCGACGGTCATGGAGGCCAGGTACATCTTCTCATACATCTGCTTTGTGAAAAATGATCATGTGGAAAATGATCTCGTGAGACTTTTCCCTCATATTTTTTACATTTGTCTTGGATAGAAGGGGGTTAAAGGAAAATTGACGTTTTTTTTTACGATCTGGACCTTATTTCGGTGATAAAACAACATCATTTACTCACACATTGTACTTTGGTGTCATTTGGAGCATTTCCGGAGATTTCGGAGTTGGGCGATAACCGTTTAACGCGAGTGCTCGGGGCAGACTGTTGCGGTCACCAAATAACACACACTTTAGCACTTTTCAAATGACAAAAGTTGAGTGTGTTTGTTTACACGTTCGTTTGAGTCAAAAGTGGCCTGTAATCCGAGATCCAGCCATGGTTCCGACTGGATGACGTCATGGAGGAGCGCGCGCGAGCATTCATTCCGCTACTTTGCTTAGAAGACGCTCATAACTTTTCTGTTTTGAGCGAGACATGGCTGAAGATTCGGACTTCGAGACTGAAGAGGAGTTATTTGAGTATGATGGCCGTCCCTATCGTTTTGTAACCTGGGAAATCCCAGGCTGCTTTCGTTTGTTCCGATCTGAAAGACAGCCTGGCGACTATGGCAAGCGAGCTCTCCTGATTCTGGGAGCCAATCAGAGAGCGGGGAGGGGTGGAAAGACGGTGACTCGTACTACGTGACAAACGGAAGCTTGTAGTTTGAACTGACATGATTGGCTCTGGGCTACGTATACGCCAAATGATAGACATTCGTAACGCCCAATAAACGGCCGTTGGCGATCGTAAACCACACCTCCACTACGAGATATTTTGAAGGTGCTTCCAGACCATATCTCACTTGTGATATGGTCAGGTGTAAACCAGGCAAATCGTTTTGAGCCTGAGTATACGGATGAGGAGGTGTTAGAAAGAATGAAGCGGAGACAGTATGAGGAGCAGCAGAGAACAGCCATCGGTTTCACATTACTTCTCAGAATCGTGCGCTGAATCCGCTGGTCTTCTTTCTTTTCCTTTGCTGGTAAAAAAATGGTCCTGACTGAAGTGGGCTGCAAACACGATGGTCCAAACGTCTTACAGCTTTGCCTTTCATGTTTGGGTCCATTCTCAAAGCGACGAGCCACAGCTTCAGTAACTCCGGATTGTGACGAGGAAGCCTGTGAAAACTCAACTTCGTCCAAGCTGTGGTTTTGTTTTCACAACCGGGATAAATGCATGTTCGCACCATTCCTTTGCTTCTTTATGACTGTAACCGAGAGCTGAGAGCGTCGTCTTAGCTGCAAATCAGCTGTGAATGCGCGCGGTCCTCGATGATGACGTCATCTAATCGGAACATTGGCTGGATCTCGGATTACAGGACACTTTTGACTCGAACGAAAGTGTAAACTTACACATTGAACTTTTGTCATTTGAATGACAGATATCGCTAAACTCCAAAATCTCCAGAAATTCTCCAAATGACACCCAAGAACAATGGGTGAGCAAATGACGTTGGTCCAGATTGTGAAAACGTTAATTTTCCTTTAACTGTGCAGATTGACTCCTCTTGAAGCTGTGAATCCAAAAAGCAGTGCCACAATAACAGCAAAACTATTCAATGAAAGAAACCAGAAATTGTGAAGCCAAAATTGTGAATGGACACACAACACAATACAATTGTGTCTGGTTCCCTTCCAATAAGTCATAACAGACTTAGACTTAAATAAGATAAGATAAGATATGCCTTTATTAGTCCCACAGTGGGGAAATTCCAGTGTTGCAACGCACAGATCAAGAACAGCACGAAAAAGTAACATGCAACAGAACAATATAATAAATAAATAAATAATGGCCTAGGATAATTTAAAACTAGACCTAAAAATAGACTCTGGATTATAGTTGAATATTTGTAAGTGCAGATACGTTGAATGACATGTTAACTGTTCGTTGTACAGTCAGTACAGCAGGAAGGAAAGACCTGCGAAACCTCTCCTTCACACAGCGAGGGTGAATCAGTCTGTCACTGAAGCTGCTCTCCAGAGCAGACAGAGCGTCCTGCAGGGGGTGAGACTCATGGTCCAGCATAGAGGTGACCTTAGCCAGGACCCTCTTGTCCCCCACCTTCTGCACTGAGTCCAGAGGACAGCCCAGGACAGAGCTGGACTTCCTGATGACCTTGTCCAGCTTCTTCCTCTCACTCTCTGTGATGCTGCTGCTCCAGCAGACCACACCGCACAGGATGGCTGATGCCACCACAGAGTCATAGAAGGTCTTCAGGAGTGGCCCTCTCACTCCAAAGGACCGCAGTCTCCTCAGGAGATAGAGCCGACTCTGGCCCTTCCTGTACAGTGCATCTGTGTTATGAGTCCAGTCCAGCTTATTGTTCAGATGAACACCCAGTTACTTGTAAGAGTCCACTCTCTCAATGTCCCTTCCCTGGATGTTCACTGAGGGGGCAGTAGAGTGGCGTCTGCGGAAGTCCACCACCATCTCCTTGGTCTTCCCTGCATTGATGATGAGGTGGTTCCGCTGACTCCAGTCCACAAAGTCCTGTATTAGTCCTCTGAAATGGTGATAATAAATTCAAAATAAGTGGCAAAAAAGATGGAAATGGTGTCAAATAAGGCACACTTGTATAAATGTATACAAGTACAAATAAAATAGAAAATAAGTAATAAAAATATCTCGGCTGTCTACAAGAGGTCGTAAGGACGGTGGTTTTGAAAAGAGGATGTTAATTACACTCGTTTATTCCTGATTTTCTCTCTTCTTCTTCTTCTTCCTTCTCTCTGTGAATTTTCTGGGACAGTATTTTCAGGCGGCCGTATTTTCTGACCCGATTCCTCCCGGTTCTTCTGACTCCAAGAGCGGTCAGTCCACTTCTGTGTTTGTCACTGAGTGTGTTTACATGTCACTGAGTGTGTTCTGGATGTGGTGTTCACCTGCGCTCGGAGAAACCAGGACACTCCTGTCCCTGTGCACATGAGGAATCAGAGGATCAGGATATTTACACTGGTTGCTATGGTAACAATGGCACAGATGTGGCATGGAGCTAAACATGGAGCAACTTTGCTGAACTTGAGCCTTTTTAACGGGTTTCTAACAACAAAAAAGAAGACAAACATCAAGTCAGAACATGAGTCTGTGGAGCTCTGCCACAGCTTCAGGAAAAGTCGATTTTAACAGTTGGAAAATAAAACACGGTTTGGTTCAAGAGCGACACAAACACCACAGAGCTGAGCCTGTGGGTAAAATGTGGTTGCATTAAACAGCAGACTGCTTTATTTTGTTTAAAAGTCTAAAATATTATTACTTTAAAAGCCCTGGTGGGAGTTTGAGTCGTTTTGGGAAAGAGAAATCAGGATCCTGCGTCTCCAGGCCTCAGTGTCCTGGAGACTCTGAAAAACCCAGTGAGAGTCTCCTGGTTTCTCCTGGTTTCTCCTGGTTTCTCCTGGTTTCTCCTCACCGGGACATTGGCTCATCCAGGAGACTGAAACCAGGATCCTGCGTCTACACGGACACAGAACCTGGAGACTCAAAAAACCCGGTCCGAACTGGGAGACTGGAGCACATGTAAACACCTCCAACATGAGGCTCTGTTACATCATGTACACAGTGTATTTTAAAGCTGCATTGTGTAACTTTTCTGGTGGAGGGTCCATCAAATGCTCCATGGAGATGTTATTGCTTTGTCTGGAATGTTCCGCAGTATGGCATTAAACCTTTCTATTGGCATGGAGCCCAAACCAGACCAAGTTACATGACACAAATATATTTTGTTTTTATTTATTTTAAAACCACCAGAAAAACATCCATTATTTCTAGGGATGCACGATATATCGGCATTGACATAGCTATCGGCCGATATCGCCAAATTCCAACATATCGGTATCGGCCCGATGTGTAAAAGTGGCCGATATTTGTCAGTACAGTAATCCCTCCGATTAACCTTTTCTCACATTTCTCTCTCGTTTAAACACTCAAACTTTTGTAGATTTTCAACAAAATGTGTTAATAGTGAAGGGGGGGGGGGGAACGCAGCATGACCGGCGCGAGACCGCACATCCCACCCGGGGCTGCGAGCACGAGACCCGTGCCCAAACCGTGCCTCCTCCTCAGGACCGTGGACGCCGTCCTGAGGAGGAGCAGTCCGAGCACATCAAACCTCGACATGAACGAACGCAAGAGCCGCACACCCTGGTTTAATCCTGGTTTAGACCTGGTCTAGTCCTGGTTCAGTCCTGGTTTAGTCCAGGTTTAGTCCTGGTCTAGTCCTGGTTCAGTCCTGGTTCAGTCCTGGTTTAGTCCAGGTTTAGACCTGGTTTAGACCTGGTCCAGTCCTGGTTTAGACCTGGTTTAGACCTGGTCTAGTCCTGGTTCAGTCCTGGTTTAGTCCTGATCTAGTCCTGGTTCAGTCCTGGTTTAGTCCAGGTTTAGTCCTGGTTCAGTCCTGGTTTAGTCCAGGTTTAGACCTGGTTTAGACCTGGTCCAGTCCTGGTTTAGACCTGGTTTAGACCTGGTCTAGTCCTGGTTCAGTCCTGGTTTAGTCCTGATCTAGTCCTGGTTCAGTCCTGGTTTAGTCCAGGTTTAGTCCTGGTCTAGTCCTGGTCTAGTCCTGGTCTAGTCCTGGTCTAGTCCTGGTCTAGTCCAGGTCTAGTCCAGGTTCAGTCCAGGTTTAGTCCTGGTTCAGTCCAGGTTTAGTCCTGGTTTAGTCCTGGTTTAGTCCAGGTTTAGTCCTGGTCCAGTCCTGGTTCAGTCAGTGGACAGGTTTAGTCCAGGTTTAGTCCTGGTTTAGTCCAGGTTTAGTCCTGGTTTAGTCCAGGTTTAGACCTGGTCCAGTCCAGGTTTAGACCTGCTGCCCGGATCATCACCAGAACTCCCTCTATTCACCACATCACCCCGGTCCTGCAGCAGCTTCACTGGCTCCCCATTCACTATCGTATTCAGTTCAAAATCCTACTCCTCACATTCAAGTCCATCCATAACCTGGCTCCCACTTATCTCACAGAACTCCTTCATGTCACCACACACACCCGCTCACTCAGGTCCTCCTCCTCCATCCACCTCACAGTCCCTCCCGCTCGTCTCAGCACCATGGGGAGCAGGGCCTTCAGCCGCTCTGCTCCCCATCTATGGAACTCACTCCCCCCAGACCTCCGGAACATTCAATCACTACCAACTTTTAAATCCAGACTCAAGACCCATCTTTTCAAAATATCTTACCCCACTTAATCATTCTCTCCCTGCTGACTGTTTCATTTTGCTTGTATTGCTTTGTCCATTCTCTTAGTTTTATTTTGTATATACTGCCTGTTTTTAACTGTTTTTAACTGTTTTTAATTGTTTGTCTTTGTGCGGTGTCCTTGAGTGTCTAGAAAGGCGCCTTGAAATAAAATGTATTATTATTATTATTATTATTGTTTAGACCTGGTTTAGTCCAGGTCTAGTCCTGGTTCAGTCCAGGTGTAGTCCTGGTTTAGTCCTGGTTTAGTCCTGGTTTAGTCCTGGTCTAGTCCTGGTTCAGTCCTGGTTTTAGTCCTGATCTAGTCCTGGTTCAGTCCAGGTTTAGTCCAGGTTTAGTCCTGGTTTAGTCCTGGTCTAGTCCTGGTTCAGTCCTGGTTTAGTACTGATCTAGTCCTGGTTCAGTCCTGGTTTAGTCCTGGTCTAGTCCTGGTCTAGTCCTGGTCTAGTCCTGGTCTAGTCCTGGTCTAGTCCAGGTCTAGTCCAGGTTCAGTCCAGGTTTAGTCCTGGTTCAGTCCAGGTTTAGTCCTGGTCCAGTCCTGGTTCAGTCAGTGGACAGGTTTAGTCCAGGTTTAGTCCTGGTCTAGTCCTGGTTTAGTCCAGGTTTAGTCCAGGTTTAGTCCTGGTCTAGTCCAGGTTTAGTCCAGGTTTAGTCCAGGTTTAGTCCTGGTTTAGACCTGGTTTAGACCTGGTCCAGTCCTGGTTTAGACCTGGTCCAGTCCTGGTTTAGTCCAGGTTTAGACCTGGTCTAGTCCTGGTCTAGTCCTGGTTCAGTCCTGGTTTAGTCCAGGTTTAGTCCAGGTCTAGTCCTGGTCTAGTCCTGGTTTAGTCCTGGTCTAGTCCTGGTTCAGTCCTGGTTTTAGTCCTGATCTAGTCCTGGTTCAGTCCAGGTCTAGTCCTGGTTCAGTCCAGGTTTAGTCCTGGTTTAGTCCAGGTTTAGTCCTGGTTCAGTCCAGGTCTAGTCCTGGTTCAGTCCAGGTTTAGTCCTGGTTTAGTCCAGGTTTAGTCCTGGTCTAGTCCTGGTTCAGTCCTTATCTAGTCCTGGTCCAGTCCACGTTTAGTCCTGGTTTAGTCCACGTCTAGTCCTGGTCTGGTCCCGGTCTAGTCCCGGTCTAGTCCTGGTCTGGTCCCGGTCTGGTCCTGGTCTAGTCCCGGTCTAGTCCTGGTCTGGTCCCGGTCTAGTCCCGGTCTAGTCCCGGTCTAGTTCCAGTCTGGTCCCGGTCTGGTCCTGGTCTGGTCCCGGTCTGGTCCTGGTCTGGTCCTGGTCTAGTTCCAGTCTGGTCCCGGTCCCCCCTGCGTCCCTCATCTATAACATCGATCGGCAAAGGTCCCTTAGCCAATCAGGACGCAGAACACAATGTTACACTATAAAAAAAACTGAAATTGGAAAAAAATAAAATAATAAATCAGGAGTCAAAACACTTTTTGAAAATAAAAGACATTCAAAAATTCATTTTGTATGATTTTCAGTCTGTATAAAATGTTATCTCAGAATTAAAAATAAATATCGGTATCGGCTAATATCGGCACGGGCCGACAGCAGCAGCATTAATGTGGGATATCGGTATCGGTGTGAGCAGATCTGACCTGTCACTTGGCCTGCTTGTCTCCGTGGAGATGTTATTGCTTTGTCTGGAATGTTTCCCAGTATGGCATTAAACCTTTCTATCTCCATGGTGACGCAGAACAAGCATGTGAAGGACCCCCAACAAAAAAGTTACATAGTGCAGCTTTAAATAATTCCTCCAACTATTCAACTATAATGTTTTTTATTTTTATTTTTAGGGGTTCTAATCGCTTTAAAGAACTGGTTTATCTCCAATAATACGAGGTGTGTCTTACGTTATTTCGTGTATTTGCAGCTTCCTGACAAAGCCGACGTTCGCGTGAAATTCATCGAAGCTCTGAAAAAGTAAAGTTCAAGTTTCAGAGTTCGTTTTTACTGAAACATTTTCGTGTTAACTGGTTCATGGTTTTGTGTTCAGAGCCGAGAAGATTCCTCCAGCTCAGTATGTGGAGTATGTGGAGTCCTGTGAGAAAGAGAAACACAAACGCACAGGTGAATACACTCACACACACATTGTCCTGCTGTTGTGTTACTGCTGTCGCACCTCTATACCAGGGGGGGGCAATTATTTTTCCCCAGGGGCCAAATGAGAAGCAGAAAATATTGTGGAGGGCCAAAAGTTTGAAGTCTACTCTGGTTATTAATTTTATTTCTATGTTGAAATCAGTAAATGGCATTGTTTACAGAAGCTGGTAAGTTCTGTTATTATTAATTATTATTCGTGGCCGTACCTGCCTGTCAAAGCCTGATCCCGTCAGATCTCAGAAGCTCAGCGAGGCAGGGCCTGGGTAGTACTTGGATGGGAGACCACTGGGAATTCCAGGTGCCACAGGGGTGCGCCAGTCGCAAAAAAAACTGTTGTTTTGCTTAAAGGTCCCATGGCATGAAATTTTCTGAGGTTTTTGAACGTTAATGTGAGCTCCCCTACCCTGTTTAGCCCCCCCCATGGTTAAAAGTTGTGAAATGTCTAAACTGAGCATTTGCGATCCTTTTCTGCGTTACAAAAAATCGGAGCTCAAACGGGCGATTTTGAACAAGGCACCTTATTGACGTCAGATCGAAAAAAGAAATGCAAATGCAGTTCCACCCCCGTCTGTCTGTACTCAGCGTCTCTGTAAATCACGCCCAGAGAGTTTGGACTGCGAATGCGCTAGGCAATGCAAAATGCGTTTTTTTATTTGCCTGGAGGCACGTCCGAGTGTTTCTAGGCTCGGAAGTCCTTTATCTGAGCCTCTGGACCTTTGAACAGCAGTGGTTTAATTTTATTTTCTGTGGAAATTTGTTTATTTTTCAATGGAACGCTTCAAATCTCTCCCCCCGCGCAAAAACAAGGAAATGGATCAGAGAGCGCTCAGAGCAGAGAGCGGAGCGTTTGGCCACGCCCCCACCCTCTACTATTGGCCATCTTTTTTCTCCTCATTTGCATTCAAGCAACAACGCCCAGAATAAAGAGTTTGAGAGAGATATTTATGACTCTTTCTCATCTTATCTCTGTTTCTCATGCACTGAGTGTTGATTTTGAAGAAGGATTCATTTACAGTATTAGGGAACCATTAAAGGGATATGCCACCCCCAGGGCAAATTTGGGCATCTCCCCACAGTCCAGAGACTAAAATAAGTGGTGGAAAGCGTTTTCCTGCTCACCCAGCCATTGTCCGAGTCTGTCGCCATTGACCGCCGCGGTAACTGGTGCTCCTCCGCCTTAGACTGGAGTCTAACGTCGCCAGAGAAAGATTTTGGCCAAAAGGAATTAATTTGCTCGATGCTTTTCCCAATTACTTTGTGTGTATTGCGCATTCATATCGAGTGCAAATAAATGTGCAAATCAACACGGAGAGCTTGCCTCCTAATTGGGAAACGCATCGAGCAAATTAATTCCTTTTGGCCGAAATCTTTCTCTGGCGACGTTAGACTCCAGTCTAAGGCGGAGGAGCTGCAGATACCGCGGCGGTCAATGGCGACAGACTCGGACAATGGCTGGGTGAGCAGGAAAACGCTTTCCACCACTTATTTTAGTCTCTGGACTGTGGGGAGATGCCCAAGTTTGACCTGGGGGTGGCATATCCCTTTAAGGACAGTGTGCAGTTTCATTAAAAAGATGTCTGCACCAGATTTAGCTCAAAGCTAATTTCCATCTGCAGTCCTCACATCATAAAATACAATACAAAAATACGATAAAGTGCAATTATAAATACAATAACAATACAATACAATATAATAAAAAGAAATCACATATCAAATACAAAGTACAATCTTAAAAAGCTAGTGCAGGATAAAATCTTAAAATATAAGCACTTCTAAAATAAACAATCTCAAAACAATTCTATACATTATCCGACATTTAAAGTGCGTGCATATTCATAAGCGCATACAGGTAGTAATCACACGCATAATTTAGGAGCAAAGTCATTGAGAGCAAAGGTGAACGCTGATGATAATAACCCCCTTTCATTACAAGACCCACACTGAGTGGAGTGTGGGTCTTGTTTTCACACCTCTGGACCTGACCTGCTGCCCTGTTGTTTTCTTTGTTTTGATTTAGGTTTGAGGATAAAGTTATAGATGGAGACAAATGATGTCTGAGACCTCCATTTCTGTTCAAGGAAGGACTCTTTCTTGACAAAAATAGCCTCTTTAACTCCCGTCTCAAGTCTCCAGTATTTGTACTTCATGAATTGAATCTAAATTTAATTTTGATGTTACATGTGGCAGTGAAGGCGTTTTTACTTTTGAAAATGCTCTTTAACTGTTCTGCGCATACATTTTCTTTTCTTTTATTTTATGAGAATGAAGGATTTTAAATGTGATGTGAGTTTCCACCTCCTGTTACTTATGTGAACCTTTAAAGGAAAAGTAACGTTATTTTACAATCTGAGCCTTCTTTCGGTAATAAAACAAGTCGTTTGACTCACCCATATCACGTTCGTGTCATTTGGAGCTGTTTGAAGAAAGTTATGTTGTAGCGTATCCGTTAGCATTTGTTAGCATTTGTATTCGGGGCATTACTTTGCGGTCTCCAAATAACACAAACTTTAGCACTTTTCAAATCATAGAAGCCCGATGTCTTAATGTAAGAATTCGTTTGAAGCAAAAGTGGCCTGTAATCCAAGATTTATCCATAGATTTCAGCTTTGCGTTTCATGTTTGGGTCCCGGGAGCTGAGAGCACAGTCCGCACATGCGCACTGGCGTCCTCATCTACTCGAAACTATGGCTAAATCTCGGATTACAGGCCACTTTTGCTTCAAACGAAATCTTACATTAAGACCTCGGGCTTCTATGATTTGAAAAGTGCTAAAGTTTGTGTTATTTGGACACCGCAAAGTAATGCCCAGAGCATATGATACAGCACCATGTTAAGGATACAGGATCATTACTAGAACAGAACGGCTCAACATAAGTTCTGCGATACTGCTCCAATTGACAGAAAACTGCTATGGGTGAGTAAAACTACTTGTTTTATTGCCGAAAGAAGGCTCAGATTGTAAAAAAAACGTTAATTTGCCTTTAATATCGGCTTTAAAAACAAGGTGACGAAAACACAACTAATCACAATAAATCCTTGAGTTTTGAGTTTGTTTGTGTTGGAGCAGGAGCTGACGTGTTTCTGTAGTTTCAGATCCTCCTGATGGTCCGGTGGAGGTCCTGAGGGCTCAGCTGGACTCCATCAGAGAGGCTCTGACCGGGGACCACAGAGGTACAGACACTTTCACAAGAGCGATATGGACAAAATATTTACAGATTTACAGTTAAATCTGCATGGATGTATCAGAGGACACAGTTAACCCACTAGCTGCCACTGCGTCCCAAACAGGAAGTGAGCATGGGCGGTTCTGGCTCCATCAGCTCTGGCTCCAGTTCACTTTGTATTGAAAAACTATCACCCGTCTCTCTGTAGCTGCTGTGGCCTCGTCAGTTTGGTCTTAAAATGTTCATATTAACCTGCTCTACATGATCCTGGGGCTTTTATTTCAACATTTTGTCTGTAAATAAATTCCTTTTCCTAATATGGAGCTAACTCCAAATGAACTGCTAGCCTCCTGAGCTTCATTTGACTGGAGCCGAACGCTGTGGGTGACGTCTTGCTCACTTCGTCCACTTCTTCGTACAGTCTGTGGTTTCTTTTCTAAATTGATTCAGAAACAGTATTTTTATGTTTGGTGTTCAGAGCTGTCGGCGCTGATGTCCCGGATGTCCCACACCCTGAGCGTCCTGTGTCCTCCTCCGTCCACTCAGACTCGTCCTGACGTGATCGACCTGCACACAGACACGCCCCCTCACCTGCCCGGACAGGCGAGTCACGTCTTCACCTGTCGACTTCAAGTAACTCTCTGTCAACTGTTTTTAAATAATGTCTGTTTTCATTTTAAGGTGGTCAACATGATCCTGAGGAGCTTCTGTCAGTGCGTTTTAGACACGTCCAAACAAGAACCATCCACAAGGTGAGTTTCAACTGACGGTTTGAAATTTAGTAGACAATTAAAAAAATCTAATTAATTACAGGATTTGTAATTAATTCATGTAAGAGAGAGAGAACCTACGTTGCCACTTTTTCAGTTTTTCTGTGGTCGCTTTGCTCATTCGTTTCCCAAATTCTGTGAGCATGGTTTGTTGGTTTGTTGGTTTGATGGTTTGATGGTTTGTTGGTTTGTTGGTTTGTTGGTTTGATGGTTTGATGGTTTGATGGTTTGTTGGTTTGTTGGTTTGTTGGTTTGTTGGTTTGATGGTTTGATGGTTTGTTGGTTTGTTGGTTTGATGGTTTGTTGGTTTGATGGTTTGTTGGTTTGATGGTTTGTTGGTTTGATGGTTTGATGGTTTGTTGGTTTGATGGTTTGATGGTTTGATGGTTTGTTGGTTTGATGGTTTGATGGTTTGTTGGTTTGTTGGTTTGTTGGTTTGATGGTTTGTTGGTTTGTTGGTTTGTTGGTTTGATGGTTTGATGGTTTGTTGGTTTGCTGGTTTGGTGTTTTGATGGTTTGTTGGTTTGTTGGTTTGGTGGTTTGTTGGTTTGATGGTTTGATGGTTTGATGGTTTGTTGGTTTGATGGTTTGATGGTTTGTTGGTTTGTTGGTTTGATGGTTTGTTGGTTTGATGGTTTGTTGGTTTGTTGGTTTGATGGTTTGTTGGTTTGATGGTTTGCTGGTTTGTTGGTTTGATGGTTTGTTGGTTTGTTGGTTTGTTGGTTTGATGGTTTGTTGGTTTGATGGTATGATGGTTTGTTGGTTTGTTGGTTTGATGGTTTGTTGGTTTGATGGTTTGATGGTTTGATGGTTTGTTGGTTTGCTGGTTTGTTGGTTTGATGGTTTGCTGGTTTGTCGGTTTGAGGGTTTGTCGGTTTGAGGGTTTGTCGGTTTGTCGGTTTGATGGTTTGTCGGTTTGTCGGTTTGTCGGATTGATGGTTTGTCGGATTGATGGTTTGTCGGTTTGTTGGTTTGTTGAAGTGCACTCACGCGCGCTCTATCACCGGTAACGATGTAACTTGTCCGGACGTGTTTGTCGTTCAAATGATCCGTCAGGCTGGAGGAAAATTCTTTTTTACGAAAGCTCCAAATCTCGGCGTTCTTGTTGATTGTCCCGTCTTCGTTCTTTTTATAAATAAAGTTGCCGTTCTTCGGCCCAGGCGGCGATTCGCTCCTCGCCCCCTGACTCGAGTCCATGTCAGTTTCCTCCAGGATTTATTTGTTTGAGCGACGCAGGTGGAAGTGACGCCACTGCCAAGTCGCCTACAGGTCCTTCAATGGGACAAATTTAAAATGTGCATTGAATTGACTCTCATAATTAATTGTGTTAATTTTTATAACACGTTAATTTGCAGTGTAATTCATTAATCTAATTAATGCATTAAACTGACAACCCTAAGTGTTGGTGTTTTAAAGCTGGCCTATTCTGCAAAATCAACTTTTAACCATGTTATTATTTTAAAGATCCCATGACATGGTACTTCTTGATGCTTATGGCGCCTTAATGGTTCCCTAATACTGTAAATGAATCCTTCTTCAAAATCAAGCCTGCATGAGAGAGCCTCCTGAACACTTTATTCTGGGCGTTGTTGCTTGAATGCAAATGAGGAGGACAGAGACAGGCCAGTGCAGCGGGTGGGGGTGTGGCCAAATACGCCGCTGTCTCCTGGATTAGCGGTGCGATGTGCGCTGTCACCCACTTCTGTGTTTTAAGCGCGAAGGAAGATAGGAGACGCTTTCCAATGAAATAAACACATTTCCACAGAAAATAAAATGAAACCACTGCTGTTTCAGAGGTTCGGAGGCTCGGATAAAGGACATCCGAGCCTGGAAACACTCTCACGTGCCTCCAGGCAAATAAAAAACCACATCTCGCATTGCGTAGCTCGTTTGTGGTCCAAACTCTCTGGGCGTGATTTCCAGAGACGGTGGGTAGACATCCAGACGGGGGGTGGAAACCTTTCCCCGAGTGTGACGTCAGAAAGTTTCCTTTTTCAAACGCGGAAAAGGACCGCAAATGCTCAGTTTACACATTTCGCAACTTTTAGCCATGGGGGGGGCTAAACAGGGTAGGGGAACTCACATTAACGTTCAAAAACCTCAGAAAGTGAAAATTTCGTGCCATGGGACCTTTAACCATGTTATAGCAGTTTCTTCTCACGGACCTTCTGAAGTTGTATTTGGAGTGATTCGTGCAGGTTTCGGCTCATGTGTTTCTCTGGATTCTAAACAATTGGCATCGGCTATGAAAAAAACATCGGTTGATCTCTATAATGTTAATGCCATATTACTACTAATGTTACTGCAGTATTTCTGTCACGTTACTGTAATATAATCACTTATGTTCATGAAGTCAGTGCACTTGTTTCTTTTATGAAGTTAGATCAATATTGGGATTTAAAATGTCCATATTATAACGGAATGATCCACCGGGGTCAAGTCAGAACTATAGAAACACACAAGCTCTTCAGGGCTGATTTTAATAACGTTGAGACGAGGAAAACAATATCTACATTTATTAGCAGCATATTCTTATTTTACACACTGGACACCTGTAATCTTCTGCAACACTGCGTTTAATCCAGCCCCTGAACACCAGCCGGGCAGACCAAGGCTACGTTTACACATACCCAGGTATGTTGAGAAACGAATATTTGTCTCTCTCCGTTTTCCAAAATAAGGCCCCATTTACATGTACATTGGTATTTTTAAAAACATTTCCCTTCATTTGTGCCTGTCTTTTACACGGAAACGGCAAATTCACCTCTGAAAACGAAGGAGAACGCTCTGCAAGCCAATCAGAATCACACTTTTGGTGCGTCAGCTCCTAAAACTACGTTTTCCTCACTTTACATGCAAACGCGAAACCGGAGTTTTCCAAAATCTCCACTTTTGCCGGAGTTTTTAGAAAGAATCGTTTTCAGAGGAAAAATCTCCATTTGTGTGTAAATGAAAGGCACAAATGAAGGGAAAAGTCTCAGTTTTTACAGATACCCGGGTATGTGTAAACGGGGCCCAAGACTCCACCCTTTTCCTAAATACTAAACAAAGATGAAATCCTACGAAGAGAATTCCAGTCTGGATTTCTCATCTTCTTAAAGGTCCAGTGTGCAGGATTCGTGGCGCATAGGTGGATAGTGGCTATGGCACTTCCTGTTTTAGCTACGGCAAACCTCGAGGGTCACCCGGACGCGCCGTAGCGGACAGCTCGCGTAACCGCGCGCGCTCCCGCTGCGCACCCGGCCGACAACAACGGTATTAATAAAACGCAGTCTCCCGTTCAGTTTTTTTTTTCTTTTCGCATGAAAGCACACATTCCCAATCGTGTACTATGATAATCTACATATCAAATGAAACCTTACAGTCTCCTCTTTTTGACTATGCAATTCATTTCCCTGCACAACAATCACTCCCCAAGCACATGGGGCTTTTATACGGAAAAGCACAAAACGAGGTTTGTTACTTTGCTTACCTTTGAAGGCTCTGGACAGGTCAAACTCTGTATTTCACCACAAGCTTAGTCTCAATTTGTCCGTAAGGATCCAGCAAATAAAATCCAGTAAAACAATTTAGTCCAAAACACGTGTTAGATCCATTACGACGTGTGATACAGCAGCATGCTTGTTGTTTACCCAAAACCACGAGCCTCCCCCCACCCCAGCCGCATCTCTCTCCCTCTCTCCTTGTCTCTTGCGGAGCGCAAAGAGCGCTCCGCCTGCTTTGCCTCCGGTGCTACCACGAGCCTTGCCGAAGGCGAAGGCGGAGCCCAAATGTCCTTCTGCGGCTCTCGTATTCAAAATGGCTGCCTCTGCATGGGGAAGATCCCCCTTTTATGTGACTATATCTAAGTCCAAAAGAATACTTTGATTTCATGATGGAAGTGAAAAGGCTTGGAAAACAATGTATTTTTGAATGGGTATCTTCAATTTCGGTAATTAACGGGTAAAAATCTTACACACTGTCCCTTTAAATACAGACCTGGTGCTAAAAATTACAGCTTGGAAAACACATAATGACACAAAGTGAAGATTATAGTTGTGAAATGTCTCTATTTGAAATAAAAATCAGTAATATTTCTGTTTATTTATCATTAATTTATATTTAAAAGTAGAGCTGGACGGTATGACCAAAAATTTATATCACGGTATTTTTCACAATTATATCAGTGTCACCGTATTTGACAGTATTTTTTTTCCTGTACTAAGTGTTTCCATGTCTTTGGTGAAGTGGACAGTAACAGCGTCGGTAATATCGTTCCACCGTTTGCTTTTCTTGTCGTAGGCGGTCCCCTTAGCAAACGCGTCTTTGAGTGACGTCTGAGCGGCGTTTTGTGTCGCGGCGCCGACTTGAACGTTCCCTGCAGACGTGGAAGAGGATGCAGATCTTAGTTTTGTGCGTTCTTCATATTCCAGGACATGTTTGTGACGGAGGTGGTGAAGCAGATCGCTCGTGTCGCCTCCTGCGGCTACGACTTTAGCCCAACAACATTTACAGAATACGGTTGTTTGATCAGCGTCAGATTGTTTAAAGCCAAAGTTCTTCCACACGACTGACACGACTCCTCTTTTCTTTTTCTAAACCAGGACTAAACCAGGACTATACTAGGACTAAATCGGGACTAAACAAAGACTAAACCAGGACTAAATCGGGACTAAACTGCGACTAAACCGGGTCTAAACCAGTACTAAACCAAGAGTAAACCAGGACTATACCAGGACTAAATCAGGACTAAACTGGGATTAAACTGGGTCTAAACTGGGACTAAACCAAGAGTAAACCAGAACTAAACCGGGTCTAAACCAGTACTAAACCAAGACTAAACCAGGACTATACCAGGACTAAATCAGGACTAAACTGGGATTAAACTGGGTCTAAACTGGGACTAAACCAAGAGTAAACCAGGACTAAACCAAGACTAAACTGGGATTAAACCAGGATTAAAACCAAGACTATACCAAGACTAAACCAGGACTGTACTAGGACTAAACCAGGACTATACAAGGACTAAATCGGGACTAAACTGGGTCTAAACTGGAACTAAACCAAGACTAAACAGGGATTAAACTGGGTCTAAACTGGGACTAAACCAAGAGTAAACCAGGACTAAACCAAGACTAAACTGGGATTAAACCAGGATTAAAACCAAGACTATACCAAGACTAAACCAGGACTGTACTAGGACTAAACCAGGACTATACAAGGACTAAATCGGGACTAAACTGGGATTAAACCAGGACTAAACTGGGTCTAAACTGGAACTAAACCAAGACTAAACAGGGATTAAACCAGGATTAAAACCAAGACTATACCAGGACTATACTAGGACTAAACCAGGACTAAACTAGGACTAAACCAGGACTAAACCAGGACTAAACTAAGACTAAACCAGGACTAAACCAAGACTAAATTGGGACTAAACCACGACTAAACCAGGACTAAACCAGGACTATACCAGGACTAAACTGGGATTAAACCGGGTCTAAACCGGAACTACGGTAAACCAAGACTAAACCGGTGTACTAATAATAATAATAATAATAGATTTTATTTATAAAGCACTTTACATTGAAAAAACAATCTCAAAGTGCTACAGAGCATTTAAAAACAGGCTAAAAACACAGACAGAATACAAACATAGCAAGACAAAAACACAACATATTATGGGGCCAATTAGCCATAGGCTCTTGTGAACAAGTGAGTCTTTAGTGTACTTTTAAAAGCATCCACCGACTGTGGGGCCCTAAGGTGGTCGGGAAGGGTATTCCACAGACGGGGAGCTGCGGCTTGAAAGGCCCTGTCACCCATGGTCTTTAGCCGTGTCCTGGGTGGAATCAGACAGTGCTGCTGGCCTGACCGGGTCCTGGTAGAGGTCTGAGGTGTGAGTAGTTCGGTGAGGTAGGTGAACGGGAGCCAGTGCAGGGTGTGAAGGATGGGGGTGATGTGCTCGTGTTTCCGCACCCTCATCAGGACCCTGGCAGCGCTGTTTTGGATGTATTGGAGCTTTTGAAGGCTCCTGCCAGAGATCCCGATGAGGAGTGCATTACAGTAGTCCAACCTGGAGGAGACAAAGGCATGGACGAGCTTCTCTGCAGCTGGGAGAGAGAGGGAGGGGCGTAATTTGGAAATATTGCGGAGGTGAAAAAAGGAGGTTTTGGAAATCTGATTTATGTGGTTACTGTCAGATTGAGACGCTTTGTCAGTTTAAGACGCCTCCTCGAGATCTGCGCAAGCGCGCATGATGTAATGGTTTAAGACGCCTCCTTTGAATGAAAACTATAACGATGCAGTCAAATGTTAAATCCAAACTATTATAATCTGACGTATGTATTCTGCCACAAATCTAACGTTCACATCTCGTTCTTTACATGCTTAATTGGTTAAAACATAGAATAAAACCAATACTGTTAAAATGTTACTTACTTGCGCAGTAGCGCATAAAACTGTCAAAGCGAGACGCTTCCACAGCCCAGCTGTTTTTAAACCATTACATCATATGCGCAGTAGCGCTCATCTCGAGGAGTCGAGGAGGCGTCTGAAAGTGACAAAGCGTCTCGGTTATCTGACGTAGGTATTCTGCCGCAAATCTAACATTCACATCTCGTTCAAACATACAATAAAACCAATAGACTGTTAAAATGTTACTTACTTAAGCAGTAGCGCATGAAAGCGTACGGCTTTCACATCACAGCTGTAGCTCAGCTGTTTCTAAACCATTACATCATGTGCGCTTGTGCAGATCTCGAGGAGGCGTCTTAAACTGACAAAGCGTCTCAATCTGACAGTACACCGGGATTAAAAGACTAAACCAAGACTAAACCAAGACTAAACCAAGACTAAACCAGGACTAAACCAAGACTAAACCAGGACTAAACCAAGACTAAACCAGGACTAAACCAGGACTAAACCAGGACTAAACCAGGACTAAACCAGGACTGTGTTCGGTTCCTCTGTGTCTGTAACATTTTATCCGTCCATGTTGTTCACCGCTTCACACACGCTGAGCTTCCACCGCTCTCACGCCAAAACAGTCCCCCTCTCAAACAATGCCCTGCGGCGCCACGTTCAAAACAGTCCCCCTCTCAAACAATGCCCTGCGGCGCCACGTTCAAAACAGTCCCCCTCTCAAACGATGCTCTGCGGCCCCACGTTCAAAACAGTCCCCCTCTCAAACGATGCTCTGCGGCCCCACGTTCCGCCGCTCTGTGTTCCTCAAGTTTTGTACGCACACATTAAAAAAACAAACATCGGTATTCAGTATGAACCGGTAAACCGCCCAGTCCTATTTAAAAATATTTGAAACATGGATGCTGACTAAACTTCTTGTTTTCAGACAGATCTCGTGGGCCTCCAGGTTTGTGTTGTCTCTGACTGAAAACAGAGCCGTGTTTTGGGGCCTCGTTCTCCGGCTCTGGGACCTTTTCCAGAACCAGGTCTGACCGCACCTTTAACAACACTCATTATTCTTAAACCGTAGACTTAAACTTCAGGTGTGCACAGGCGAGCTCTCTGGGTGCTGCTCATGTTTTGGGGCTGGCCGTCTTCGCGGTGCATCTCCACTCGTGCTCCAGACACTGCCCCCTGGTGGAGCTCGAGCCCTCTGCGCCCGGGCCGGTGTGTGCGAGCGAGGCGGTGTGCTCCCGGCTCCGCTGCGACACACACTTACACATGATGTTCAGCCTCAGGTCAGCGCACTCGGCCACGCTCACAAACGCACACTAAAGTCAACCGTCTGTGAATCTTTGGTCTTTTTCTGTGTCTCAGGTTTTGTCTGGTGGCGGTGAGTTACGCCGTGTGCAGAGGCGACCCGGATCTACACCAGCTCATTCCCACCACTCTGTACAAGAAGGTGTTTCCTTTTATTTTTGCTTTTACTTTACTTTTTATAGTTTTTAATCACTGCATCAAAATTGGGATTAAAAAAGGACTAAACCTTGGACTAAATCTGGATTAGAATGGGACCAAACCAAGTCTACGTCAGGACCACACCAGAGTAAACCAGGACCAATGGGGCTGTTCCAAAAATCGAAAGGTCTACAGCAGGGATGTCAAACTCATTTTGGTCCGGGGGCCATATCCAACCTACTTTGATCCCAAAGGGGCCGGATCAGAAAACTCATGGCAAATATACCCCAAAAATATCAATAAGTCCAAATATTTGTGCAGTGAAACACAAATCTTTTACAGACTGCCGTTTCTTCAGTCCCAGCAATAATTTGTTTATCTTCTGTCTTTTCAGTTCTCCGTTCAAGTTCTTGTTTTGTTCGAAATGCCGTGTCTCGTAGTGGCGTTTAAGATTGAGCACCGGCGCTTGTTGCAAACACACCGAGCGTACAGGTTTCCCATTCACCTCCTGAACAAATCAAACAAGTCAATTTTTCTTGGAAAATTCTGCACTCGGCGTCCACTTTTCTCATTTTTGACATTTTGCTGATGAGGGTGTCACAGTCGACAGTCAAAACGATGGTTCTTTAAGAGCGTTTGGAAAGAGGCGAGTCTTCATTTGTGCACAGAAAATTACCAATATTTTAATAGAAAATTAAAATATTTTACAGCGGTACCTCACCTTACGAACGACCCAACAAACGAAAATTTCAAGTTACGAAACGCGAAATCTCAAAAATTCAAATAATGCGCGCTCAGCCACACACATTATACGCTTTTCTCAGACTGGATTTAAACTTTTGTCCCATTTCTCTCTCGTTTAAACACTCAAACTTTCATAGATTTTCAACAAAATGTATTAATAGTGAAGCGTGGGGGGAAGGGGGAGGGCGGTGTGTGTGCGCGGCGGGGACACGTGTGATAGCGCAGCATGACCCGGCGCGGGGCTGCGAGCACGAGACCCGTGCTCAAACCGTGCTTCCTCTAAAACAGGATTGAACCAGGTCTAAACCAGGTCTAAACCAGGATTAAACCACGATTAAACCACCTGCTCTTAACTCTTACCTGCGTTCGTTCATGCGCTCGGACTGCCTGCGGTCCCCTCCTCGCTGCGGTCTCCTCCTCGCTGCGGTCTCCTCCTCGCTGCGGTCTCCTCCTCGCTGCGGTCTCCTCCTCGCTGCGGTCCCCTCCTCGCTGCGGTCCCCTCCTCGCTGCGGTCTCCTCCTCGCTGCGGTCTCCTCCTCGCTGCGGTCTCCTCCTCGCTGCGGTCTCCTCCTCGCTGCGGTCTCCTCCTCGCTGCGGTCTCCTCCTCGCTGCGGGCTCCTCCTCGCTGCGGTCTCCTCCTCGCTGCGGTCCCCTCCTCGCTTCGGTCCCCTCCTCGCTGCGGTCCCATCCTCGCTGCGGTCCCCTCCTCGCTGCGGTCCCCTCCTCGCTGCGGTCTCCTCCTCGCTGCGGTCTCCTCCTCGCTGCGGTCTCCTCCTCGCTGCGGTCTCCTCCTCGCTGCGGTCTCCTCCTCGCTGCGGTCTCCTCCTCGCTGTGGTCCCCTCCTCGCTGCGGTCCCCTCCTCGCTGCTCGCCTCAGCTGTGACTCGTGAGAAACCAGGAAATAGACCCACACGTGGCGCTTTAATCCACCTGGTCTAGTCCTGGTTTAGTCCAGGTTTAGTCCTGGTCCAGTCCAGGTATAGACCTTGTTTAGACCTGGTTTAGTCCAGGTTTAGTCCTGGTCTAGTCTCTTAGCCAATCAGGACCCAGAACACAGTGTTACACTATAAAAAAAAGATAACAGGAGAAGTTCAATTTGTATAAAAAAAAGTTACACTATAAAAAAGTTACACTATAAAAAAAAAACTTGGATCGGGGCCTTGGAACGAATCCGAATCAGAAAGGTTTTTAATGCCATATGTTTGAACAAGTTCACAACATTAGGAAATTGATTCGGTGCTTGGAGCAGAATGTAAACCAACACTTAACATGCAATAAATAAATAGAATAAAATAAAATAGAAGAAACTTAAATTTAACAAATTTACAAGAATACAAGAATGTAACAGTCCAGGTGCAGGTAATGGTCAGGTGCAAAAAGAAAAACCAGCACAGGGTCATGTGACTGACACAGAGCGGGGGGGTGGGGTCATGTGACTGACACAGAGCGGGGGGTGGGGTCATGTGACTGACACAGAGCGGGGGGTGGGGTCATGTGACTGACACAGAGCGGGGGGGTGGGGTCATGTGAGTGACACAGGGGGGGGGTGGAGTCATGTGACTGACACAGAGCGGGGGGGTGGGGTCATGTGCCTGACACAGAGTGGGGGGTGGGAAGAGTCCTAGTGTTGTTACTGTTCAAAAGTCCGACAGCAGAGGGGAAGAAGCTGTTTTTATGGCGGGAGGTTCTGGTCCGAATGGACCGTAGCCTCCTGCCTGAGGGGAGCAGGTCAAAAAGTCCATGTCCAGGGTGAGAAGGATCGGATGCAATCCGACCTGCACGTGTCCGTGTCCTGGAGGTGTACAGGTCCTGCAGAGATGGAAGGGTGCAACCAATCACCAATCAGGCTTTTTCCATTGAAATAGCGACTCAACTTACGAAAGATTCACGTTACGAAACCACTTCTGGAACGAATTCATTTCGTAAGGTGAGGTACCACTGCAATAGAAAATCAGCCGAGGGCCAGATTAAAGGTCTTGGAGGGCCGGATCCGGCACCCGGGCCGCATGTTTGACACCCCTGGTCTACAGCCAATCGTGTGGCAGTAAGAGCGCATGGAGCAAACGAGGGTTTATCGTTTAAGTTGGGACTTAAATCTGGACAGTTTGACGAAAAGTCCACGTGTCTCTGTTGATAGCAGCGTTTGTGTTTAGGTTTAATCTTTTGTACAAACACATTCCAGATTTTGAATGTGGATTTCTCCGTAATTACTGATCCTGTCAACGTGATCCTGACACTCTGCTCTTTTTGCCTGTCCGTGTTTCCAATAAGATACAAGACTGAATCGAAAATCCAGATCAATCAATATCCTCCTGAGACCCGCCCATTCATCTGTGTCCTTTATAGTGCACACTGAGTTCACCAGTCTGTCTTTAAGTGTTTTGAGATGGACTCTAGTTTGTGGCTGCGCTATGAAAAAAATAAAAAATAAAAAAAAATAATAAAATACATAAATAAGTAAATAAATAAATAAAGTACAAATAAAAATATAAATAATAAATAAACATGCATAAATACGTAAATAAATAAATAAATATAAATAAAATAAAAATACATAAATAAGTAAATAAATAAGAAATGAAAAGGGAATCTAAAAACTTTGAAGTGACTGTAGAAGCTTGTCAGAGATGTTGGTCATCAAAACAAAAACAAAAGTTTTTGTCAGGTTATCTTCATGTGGATTTAACGCTATTACCGTCCATTACAGAGGACATGTTACAACATTATGAATAAAAATAAAATTAACAAAATGTTAATGCTAAGGTGTTCATTTACCTCCAAATAGAAAATTTAAATAATAATAATAATAATTTAGACACACTTTTTTCTTCGGGTCCCAGGAGGATATGGGAAAAATGATTATTTTTTTCCCATATCTCCCAGCCCTAAGTCCAGCTTGTGTTTGGATCGCTCAGTTCTGAAGACCAAATCATAGTTGGCGTTAATTGGTTCATAATTTAAACAACAAGTTGTTTGTGGAATGTCAAAAATGTTCTTATTATTAATTATTGTTTTTTATTCGTGTTCATTCATGTTAAAAGTCGATTAGACAACCCCAGGTTTTGTGGAGCAGAAGATCAGACATTGAAAACTAAATTGTTGAGTTTAATTGTGATTTTTTTAGTTTAAAAGTGTTACTCAGCCTGTCCATCTCCAGCCCTTTGACATGTTCAAGCAGAGACAGAAATCCAGTTTGGGTGATCAATACTATGCAAAAAAGTTAACTGTCTGTCCTTAATTATGATGATTTTTAATTGTCTTGATTTGATGGATGATTTCAGCTTTTGTATCTCGTGCCACGGTTGTTGCCTCGTGCCCGGACGCCCGTCTGTGACGAGCCCAGGGGTGAAGTCCCCGGAGCCACTGAGGAGGGAGGGTCCTGGAGAAGAGCCACAGAGGAGGGAGGGTCCTGGAGAAGAGCCACAGAGGAGGGAGGGTCCTGGAGAAGCACTGCCCTGAGTCTGTGGAGGGACCCGGTCTTTAGGTCCCTTCAGCTCCACACACAGTTCCAGGTATTTGACTAAAATATGTCTGCTGAATTTTACTGTTAAAGATCCCATGACATGGTACTTCTTGATGCTTTTATATGGCTCCTTAATGGTTCCCTAATACTGTAAATGAATCCTTCTTCAAAATCAACACTCAGTGCATGAGAAACAGAGATAAGATGAGAAAGAGTATTTTTTCTCTCTCTGAACAGGCCATAATGGGCGTTGTTGCTTGAATGCAAATGAGGAGAAAAGAAATGGCCTATAGTAGCGGGTGGGGGCGTGGCCAAACTCTCCGCTCTCAGCTGTGCTCTCTGATCCATTTCCGCGTTTTTGCACGGAGGGAGAGATTTGAAGCGTTCCATTGAAAAATAAACACATTTCCACAGAAAATAAAATTAAACCACTGCTGTTCAAAGGTCCAGAGGCTCAGATAAAGGACTTCCGAGCCTAGAAACACTCGGACGTGCCTCCAGGCAAATAAAAAAATGCATTTCGCATTGCCTAGCGCATTCACAGTCCAAACTCTCTGGGCGTGATTTACAGAGACGCTGAGTACAGACAGACGGGGGTGGAACTGCATTTGCATTTCTTTTTTCGATCTGATGTCAATAAGGTGCCTTGTTCAAAATCGCTCGTTTGAGCTCCGATTTTTTTCTAACGCAGAAAAGGATCACAAATGCTCAGTTTAGACATTTCGCAACTTTTAACCATGGGGGGGGCTAAACAGGGTAGGGGAGCTCACATTAATGTTCAAAAACCTCAGAAAGTGAAAATTTCATGCCATGGGACCTTTAAAGGCAAATTAACGTTTTTTTTACAATCTGAGCCTTCTTTCGGCAATAAAACAAGTAGTTTTACTCACCCATAGCAGTTTGCTGTCAATTGGAGCAGTATCGCAGAACTTATGTTGAGCCGTTCTGTTCTAGTAATGATCCCGTATCCTTAACATGGTGCTGTATCATATGCTCGGGGCATTACTTTGCGGTGTCCAAATAACACAAACTTTAGCACTTTTCAAATCACAGAAGATCGCTGTGTCAGGGTAGACTTTTAGTGGATTCCAAAACGGCCTGAAACCCGATATGCAGCTATAGTTTCATTTGATGACGTCATCAGAGAGGACAGTGCGCATGCGTGAACTCAGCTGTTTTGTAAACACCACTAGTCCGAAAGAAGCTAACACCGCTCTGAACTTTACTTTTCTGTTGCGATATCGGGTTTCAGGCCGTTTTGGAATCCACTGAATGTCTACCCTGACACAGCAATCTTCTGTGATTTGAAAAGTGCTAAAGTTTGTGTTATTTGGACACCGCAAATCAGTGCCCTGAGCACTCACGCTAACGGATACGGGATCATAGAAGAACAGAACGGCTCAACATAAGTTCTGCGATACTGCTCCAATTGACAGAAAAATGCTATGGGTGAGTAAAACTACTTGTTTTATTGCCGAAAGAAGGCTCAGATTGTAAAAAAACGTTAATTTGCCTTTAAGGTCTGTGTAAGAACGAGCTGAGGCAAGAGGATCTCCTAAAGTAGCGGCATTGAAACTGTCGACCCAAATAAGAACCTCCTTTGAGGACAGTGAGGTCCAGATCTTGGCCAGAGAAAAGAACCGGTTTGAGAGGAGGAGTTAAAGAGGCTGTTTTTGTCAAGAAAGAGAATCCTTCCTTGAACAGAAATGGAAATGGAGTCCTGTTCCTCCATGAAGTGAGGGCGGCAGTAGCTCAGTTGGTAGAGCGCTTGCTCTACCAGGGGTTGGCGTTTCGAATCCCGCTCTTGACGGGTGGACTGCGTGTGATCCCAGCTCCCACAGATGAGCGCTGCCATTGTGTCCTTGGGCAAGACACTTAACCCCACCTCGCCCCCAGTGTCTGCGGACACTGATAGCCCCCATGGCAGAAGAAACATCAAGGCCTGTTGTGACGTGAGCCGCCTGTGGGAGGATTCTCCAGCCGAGGTCCTGACCAAGCCGAAGCAAGAAGATCATCATCATAATTACAGGATTTGTAATTAATGAATCTAATTAATCGCATTTTAAGAGTGAGAGAGAGAGATCGATCGGATGAACCCACTTTGCGATTGAGCTTCAGTGAACGGAAAATTCTTTTTGACAAAAGCTCCAAATCTCGGCGTTCTTGTTGATCGTCTCGTCTTCGTTCTTTTTATAAATAAACTCGCAGTTCAAAGGCCCTGGCAGCGATTCGCTCGCCGCACGCCAAATTTAAAATGTGCATTGAATTGCCGCTCATGATTAATTGTGTTAATTTTTATAAAGCGTTAATTTGCAGTGTAATTAATTTATCTTATTAACGCGTTAAACAAAAAGTGTAATACAGAGCTCTGGGTCAAGTTTTTCCCCTGGTGCTTAAGACGACATAAGGCTTATCCAGGAGCGCCTTCCCCCTCAGACCCAGGTAGAAATACAATCATAAATATTCAAATATGCAAAACAACATGTGGATCGAATTCCACTCGCTGCTCCTCGCCTTCTCCTGCTCTGCCGCCAGACACGCCCACTTCTTATCTCCGTTAGAGACGTCTCCTCCTGGCACCTGCCCGAAACATTCCAGAAGACATTTATATGCTCCAGTTCATTCGAGTAAAACACAAATAGGTGACCTCAGTGCCTAGAGTGTTGTGTAATATAGCAATAATAATTAAACATGTGCACCTGAAAAACCTTATTCATTTAAAGGGATAGTGCGGGTTTTTTTTATGTGAATCTGTATGGAGTCAGCCTCGTTAAAGAGTTTAAATACCTGGACTGACGTTGGACCTGACATCGACATTTAAGAAACACATTAAGCACCTCACAAAAACTTAGTGAATTTTAGACAAGCAAGATCCTTTATGACTCTATATGGGCACGAATGTTTTTACACTCTATGACTCTGTCTCATATAGAGATCTGCAGAACCACATGGGCACAACACTCAAACCAGCTGAATCACTTTTTTAAAAAGCTGTGAAAATATTAGACAAGAAACCATTCTCAGTTCACCACTGCACAATTTTAGACAAGTACAACCTGCTTAATTTTAATAATTTTGCACATTTTAAATACGGTTGTTTTTTGTATAAAGTTTTACATGGACTTGCTCCTCCTCCGCTGCAGGATTTTATCAAAACAAAGACAGTGGGATGGGAACTACTCTAGTAACACTTTTAAAATGTTAATGTTTTAATGTTTTAATGTTGGTGTTATTGTCAGTTGTCTTTGTTTTTATTGTTTTTGCTCTGTTGTCACCTGCCCAGGGACTACAGATGGAAATTAGCATTCTTGCTATAATCTGGCATATTTACACTGCTGCTGCAGATGTTCTTTAAAGATCCCATGACATGGTACTTCCTGATGCTTTTATATGGCTCCTTAATGGTTCCCTAATACTGTAAATAAATCCTTCTTCAAAATCAACACTGCATGAGAAAGACACATGTACAGAGTCATAAATCTCTCTCTGAACAACTCATTCTGGGCCTTGTTGCTTGAATGCAAATGAGAAGGACAGAGATAGGTTAGAGGAGCGGGTGGGGGGGCCAAATGCGCCGCTGGTTCCTTGTTTTAGCGCTGTGCTGTGCGCTGGCCCCACTTCCACGTTTTAAGCGCGGAGGAAGAAAGTAGAGGAATTTCAATGAAAAAAACACATTTTCACAGAAAATAAAACTAAACCACTGCTGTTTCAGAGGTCCAGAGGGTCGGGTAAAGGACTTCCGAGCCTAGAAACACTCGCACGTGCCTCCAGGCAAATAAAAAAACGCATTTCGCATTGCGTAGCTCCTTCGCGGTCCAAACTCTCTGGGCGTGATTTACAGAGACGGTGGGTAGACATCCAGACGGGGGGGTGGAGCTGCATTTTTCAATGTGACGTCACATAGTTTCCTTGTTCAGAATCGCCCGTTTGAGCTGTGTTTTTTTCTAACGCAGAAAAGGACCGCAAATGCTCAGTTTAGACATTTCGCAACTTTTAGCCATGGGGGGGCTAAACAGGGTAGGGGAGCTCACATTAACGTTCAAAAACCTCAGAAAGTGAAAATTTCATGCCATGGGACCTTTAATATGCACTGACCCTATTAAACAGTTTGGATCGTTTTTCGTTCGCTCTCCTCGCCATCTTAACTCTTTCTCTCACTACGCTCTACATGTGCTGATCTCTTCCGGGTCTCTGATCGGCAGACAATAGTACAAAAGATAGCCACCTACAGGTTAGGAGTTATGAATTACACCTTAAACGTTGCTCCAGGTTGTTTCCTAGCAACCCCCGCTGTGAAACGCCTTTGACGAGAAAATTCGTCACGGCACTCAACGTTTGGTTTCAACATGACGGCAAAACTCGTCACCGGCAGTCAATGAGTTAAATAAATAAAGAAAAAAGTGTGGTGCATTAACACTGACTTGCCCCTGACGGTGTCCTCTGAGCCGAGTTCTGCCCCGGTTCTGGCGCTGACCAAAGTAGTTCCGGCAAGTTAGCGGGGACAGTTAATAAAGCTTGTTTTTCTTCTCAAAACAATATTTGTCCAAAAAGTGATATTTTTGCATCACAAACGGTGACGTAAAAATTCAGCAGTCTAATTCACATGGTGCTATTTTCTCTCGAGTCGTATCACTGCGCGCCTATGCCGGATGTTCACTTGTAAACATCCACTTACGAGTGAACAGGCTCATAATAATAACAGGCGCGCAGTGATACGACTCGAGAGAAAATAGCACCAAGCGAATTAGACTTCAGACTTTTTCGTGTGCAACTGTTTTGTGACGCAAATATATCACTTTTTGGACAAATATTGTTTTGAGAAGAAAAACAAGCTTTATTAACTGTCCCCTTTAACTTGCCGGACCTACTTTGGTCAGCCCCAGAACCGGGGCAGAACTCGGCTCAGAGGACATTGTCAGGGGTAAGTCGGTGTTAATGCGCGACACTGCTGAAGGGGGCGCCGTACAGATTCACGTAAAAAAACCCGCACTATCCCTTTAAAGGTCCCATGGCATGAAATTTTCACTTTCTGAGGTTTTTGAACGTTAATGTGAGCTCCACTACCCTGTTTAGGCCCCCCCCCCCCCCCATGGCTAAAAGTTGTGAAATGTCTAAACTGAGCATTTGCGATCCTTTTCTGCGTTACACAGTGTTGAAACGGGCGAGTTCGGACAAGGCACCTTTTTGACGTCAGATCGGCAAATGCAGCTCCAGCCCCTCCCTCTGTCTCCGCTCAGCGTCCCTGTATATCCCGCCCAGAGAGTTTGGACTGTGAATGCGCTACAATGCGAAATGCGTTTTTTTATTTGCCTGGAGGCACGTCCGAGTGTTTCTAGGCTCGCAGGTCCCTTACCCGACCCTCTGGACCTCTGAAATACCAGTGGTTTATTTTTATTTTCTGTGTAAATATGTTTTTTTTTCATTGCAAAGTCTCTCATCTGTCTCTCACGGAAGTGAGCAGACAGAGCGGAGCCGAGCATGAAGACTGTCAGAGTCATATCTCATGCAGTGAGTGTTGATTTTGAAGGATTCATTTACAGTATTAGGGAACCATTAAGGAGCCATATAAAAGCATCAAGAAGAAGTACCATGTCATGGGACCTTTAACATTTCTTGAACCCTTACAAAACTATTGACAACTATTTACATACACAGCGATGAAGCACATGCCCAGACATGTGCACAACGTTCAGAACAAACATCTGAGACAGAACAGGTTTATGGAAATGAAAATCTAACACGTGGTTCTTTTAAACTCTTCTGGTCCCTGTTGTGATCATGTTTTTCTCAGGTAGTAAATGTATTGACTGAAGAGGTGCTTTGTGACTCCACGTGATTAGAAAACACGCTGTTTATGACCTGATCCATGTCCCTCTTTGAAATAACTGTATTTTCTCGTTCTGTAGCTGACGTTTCCAGAGTGGCTTCATTATGAGCTCCAGGTCTGCAGAGGTGAAGATGTCCTGTCAGACCCTGAGCGGTGAGTCCGATCTTCACTTGTGCGTGATCCTGATTTGAGTTTAAACGTCGCTCTGTTGTGTCTGAAGGCAGGAGTATCACGAGTGGGCCTTCATGGAGCTGTTCCTGCCCCGGCCTGAGTCTGAGGGCGGCTTTGGGGGAGACGTGGAGAAGCTCTGCTGCCGACTCATCACCGCCGTCCTGGATCAGTCAGTGCTGTTTTGGGTTTTGCCTTTAAATTTGACAAACTCCAATCAAAACTTATGAATTTAATGAACTGTTTTAGATGTACAGTAATCCCTCGTTTATCGCGGGGGTTAGGTTCCAGAAATAACCCGCAATAAGTGAAATATTACTTTATATTTGACAATTATTCTACATGTTTTAAGGCTGTAAACGCCTCACCACACACATTCTACACTTTTCTCAGACTGGAATTAACGTTTTCTCACATTTCTCTCTTGTTTAAACACTCAAACTTTCGTAGATTTTCAACAAAATGTATTAATAGTGAAGCGTGAGGGGGGGTCGTGTTCAAATCTGTGAGCAGCATGACCGGCGTCGAGCACGAGACCGAGGCAGTGTCCGGACCGTGTCTCCCTCTCGAGACCGCGTCCAGAAGAAGAAGAAGTGACTTTATTGATCTCACACTGGAGAAATTCTTCTCTGCATTTTAACCCATCCTATATATATATATATATATATATATATATATATATATATATATATATATATATATACATATATTAGGAGCAGTGGGCAGCACACACATTAGGGCGCCCGGGGACCATCTCCATGATCTTCTTGCTTTGGTTTGTTCAGGACCTAAGCTGGAGGTACCTATGGTGCATGTTTTGGTGGGGGAAACCGGAGTGCCCGGAGAAAACCCACCCAGACACGGGGAGAAACATGTAAACTCCACACAGAAAGGCCCAGGCGACCCGGGGATCGAACCCAGACCATGCATGCAAACTCCACACAGAACACACACAGAAAGGCCTGGGCGACCCGGGGATCGAACCCGGAACCTTCTTGCTGTGAAGCAAGAGCGCTAACCACTCAGCTACCGTGCCGCCAGCGACGCAGTCCGAGCCACGAAGCGAAAACACACAAGAGCCGCACGAAACAAGGCAAAGAGCCGCATGCGGTGGTTTAATCCTGGTTTAGACCTGGTCTAGTCCTGGTTTAGACCTGGTCTAGTCCTGGTTTAGTCCTGGTTTAGACCTGGTCTAGTCCTGGTTTAGACCTGGTTTAGACCTGGTTTAGACCTGGTTTAGTCCTGGTTTAGTCCTGGTCTAGTCCTGGTTTAGACTTGGTTTAGACTTGGTTTAAACCTGGTTTAGACCTGGTCTAGTCCTGGTTTAGACTTGGTTTAGACCTGGTTTAGTCCTGGTTTAGTCCTGGTCTAGTCCTGGTTTAGACTTGGTTTAGACCTGGTTTAGACCTGGTTTAGACCTGGTCTAGACCTGGTTTAGACTTGGTTTAGACTTGGCTTAGACCTGGTCTAGTCCTGGTTTAGACCTGGTTTAGACCTGGTTTAGACCTGGTTTAGTCCTGGTTTAGTCCTGGTCTAGTCCTGGTCTAGTCCTGGTTTAGACTTGGTTTAGACCTGGTTTAGACCTGGTCTAGTCCTGGTTTAGACTTGGTTTAGACTTGGCTTAGACCTGGTCTAGTCCTGGTTTAGACCTGGTCTAGTCCTGGTTTAGACCTGGTCTAGTCCTGGTTTAGACCTGGTTTAGACCTGGTCTAGTCCTGGTTTAGACCTGGTCTAGTCCTGGTTTAGACTTGGTTTAGTCCTGGTTTAGTCCTGGTTTAGACCTGGTTTAGTCTCGGTTTAGTCCTGGTTTAGACCTGGTTTAGACCTGGTCTAGTCCTGGTTTAGACTTGGTTTAGACTTGGCTTAGACCTGGTCTAGTCCTGGTTTAGACCTGGTCTAGTCCTGGTTTAGACCTGGTTTAGACCTGGTCTAGTCCTGGTTTAGACTTGGTTTAGACCTGGTTTAGTCCTGGTTTAGACCTGGTTTAGACCTGGTTTAGACCTGGTTTAGTCCTGGTTTAGTCCTGGTTTAGTCCCGGTCTGGTCCCAGTCTGGTCCTCATGTCTTAGTCCCAGTCTGGACTTCCTAAAGATCCAGTGACTCATGTCTCGGCTCCTTGTGCATCCAGCGGGACTCCCGGAGCCCCCCCGGGTCCCCCCCGGGGCCCCCCCGGAGCCCCCCCGGGTCCCCCCGGGTCCCCCCTCTATAACATCTATATAAATGTGTCAAACTGGACACATTCTGTATGTACAGGAGACACGGAGGAGACACAACACAATGTTCAGACACTAGAACAAAAATGAAACGATAAATAAATAAATAAAAAATCTGCGAAACAGCGAGGCCGCGAAAACTGAACCTGGATAGAGCGAGGGACCAGTGTAAGTTGTGAATAGTTCTCGTCGTCTGTTGGTCGTCTGTTTTCCATAATGGTTGTGTTTGGTGTTGTGCAGTGAGGTGAACAGTGGAGCGCGTCACAGAGGAACGCCGTCTGTTCTTCCAGACGTCCTCTCCAGGTTACAGGTTTGTGTTTTCACATTCTCTTTACAACACTGCTACTACGGCTGCACCCATAATCCTGACTAAACTGTACGAAATACTTGGAGTCGTATTTTAATGATTGTGATGTTTTCTGGACTCTGAAACACTCACAAAAAAAATCTTTTTTATAACTGAGATTGGCATTATTAAATCAAAAAGAATGATTCTCTATTTAGAAGCCGTCAGTCGCCGTATTAAAACCTTCAGTTGGTTAAAAATGTGTTTAAAGGAGAATTAACGTTTTTTACAATCTGAGCCTTATTTCTGTAATAAAACAAGTTGTTTTACTCATAGCACTTTGGTGTCATATGGAGCATTTCTGGAGATGTTTTAGTTTAGCGATATTTGTTAACGTGAGTTCTCAGGGCACGACGTTTCAGTCGCCAAAATAACACAAACTTTATCACTTTTCAAATCACAGAAGCTCAATGTCTTAGTCTACACTTTAGTTTGAGTCAAAAGTGCCTCTAATCTGAGATTTAGCCATAGTTTGGAGTAGATGAGGAGGACAGTCACATGTGCTCAGTCACAGCTGATTTGCAGATAAGAAGACGCTCAGAACTTTTCTGTTAGAGCGACACATGGCAGAAGATTGGGACTTTGAGGCTGAAGAGGACTTCTGGAGGACTGAGGACTGAAGAGGAGTACACGGATGAGGAGACAGAATGGATACGGAAAGAATGAAGCGGAGACAGTTTTAGGAGCAGCAGAGAACAGCCATCGGTTTCACGTTACTTCTCAGAATCGTGCGCTGAATCCGCTGGCCTTCTTTCTTTTCCTTTGCTGGTAAAAAATGGTCCTGACTGAAGTGGGTACTGCAAACACGATGGTCCAAACGTCTTACAGCTTTGCCTTTCATGTTTGAGTCCCGAGAGCTGAGAGCGAAATCAGCTGTGACTGAGCACATGCGACTGTCCTCCTCATCTACTCCAAACTATGGATAAATCTCAGATTAGAGGCACTTTTGACTCAAACCAAAGTGTAGACTAAGACATCGAGCTTCTATAATTTGAAAAGTGATAAAGTTTGTGTTATTTGGTGACTGAAATCGCCTGCCCCGAGCACTCACGTTAACGGATATCGCTAAACTACAACATCTACAGAACTGCTAGATGTTGACTATGGGTGAGTATTACAGAAATGCGGTTCAGATTGTAAAAAAATGATAATTCTTCTTTAAAAAGTTTGTACAACAGAAATAATTGTTGACTAGTGACAAAAAATTAATCTGACTACAACAACAATCGTTCTGTGTGATGTGTGTTCTCGTGTGTGTGTGCAGACGTGTGTGTATGATCTTTGGCTCTCTGGACGCTCTGGACGCTCGGACAGACCTCAGATCGGACGTCTCTGTTTGGAGCTTCTGTCCCGCAGATTGTCATCGGTTCCATCAGCTCCTCCCAGCTCAGGCTCAGAGCTTCTGGTGCAGAGCACAGTTCAGTCGTGGAACAGGTCAGAGTCCTGTTTCTGTGATCGCTCTGTCTCACTTTTGTCACACTCGTGTTTAATCCTGGTGGTTGTTGCAGAGTCCTGCTGGCCCTGCCGTCCTCACTGCTCCTGTCGACAGGAGACTGTGACGTCCTCATAGATCACATAAACCAGCACCAGGTCTGCCTTGCTCCTCTGTTTACGCCGACAGTGACCGAGACCGAGACACAGAGGCTACGTTCACACTGCAAATCCAAATCAGAGTTTTTCGCCTCTATGCGACCTGTATCTCATAGTCATAGTCTGCTTTATTGTCGAAAACAATTCATGTACATGTACATAGAGTGAACTCGAAATTACGTTTCTCCACTAACCAGGCAGGACTGTGATAGAGCGGGTAGGGGCGGGGCCACGTACATGCGCGCGCCGCCGACTGGGAGATGTAGAGTAGAAAAGATGCAATACAATCAGTGACAATTTAACAACATGTAATGACAGAAAAACAAATGGAGATATAACATACGGTGATCTTTTTTGTTGGTAACAGAAGGAAGGGTGTGGGGGGTCAGATTGGAAATCAATGAAATTGATTGAACCGAGAGCAGAGGTCAGACCTTTCTAAAAACAGGGAACATTCCTACTATATTTCTAGTGTCAGTGTCAGTGTGAGAGTGGGTGCCATGTTTATGTAGAGTCCAGATAACAAACCACATCTGTGGCCTTGGGGAGTGTTCATGCAGGAGGCGAAGTCAAAACACAGATAACTATTTGAGACAGATTTTCACAGGAGACATAATTATCCAGGGGGGTTATGATGAAATACATTTTTAGAGAACCAGGTGAACAATTTAGATTGAGCTTGGGTTTTGCCAGACCCCCATCTTCATATCGCCATGAAGATTCATGAGAGATCTCATTAGTTCCTCTTGGCGCACAGACTGCGCTGCGTTGGCTTTACACAGTTCTGTCACCATGCCCGTGATGATATCCAAACGTTGAGATGTTTCCTTCGGTTGAAATCCTTCCAAAAGGTCCTCAACCTGTCCCACTTTCTGATGTAATCCTTTCACGAGATCTCCCACGGCTTCACAATGGCTCGAAATTTCTGCAGACAGCTTAGGGGATTCTTTACTTGCTGCCAGCTTACAAATTTTGCGATAGATCATGGACAATCCCAGGCCAATTAACAGATGTCCAGCTATCAGAAATCCAAATACGTAAATATCCTCCACATCCTCCAGGTACATTGGTGCCAAACATACGACTTGCCACGCACGATACGAGTCCCTCGCATATCCAGCAGCAAAAGTACCATCTGGACACACAGCTTCTCCCGGAGCGGCACTCCTCCGTGAAAAAGAGTATCAATAGCGCTGAGGGTCCAGCTGATCACATCCATATTTGGAATTTGGAAAATCTGCTCCAAAAAGCGAGAAAATGACGAAAACAAGAGAGGCACGCAGACAACAGGAGCAGTAGATAAGAGAGGAAAAAGAGAGACGTCTGCTCGCTCTCAGGACACAACTGTATCTGATCTTCTAATGACACAGATCCGATTTTTTCAAGTGTGATCCAGGCCACTTGGATATGTGCTCTTAAATCCGATACATATCCGATCTTTTGACATGCGACTTCAGTCTGAACGGCCAGGTCGCGTTCATCCGACCTGAGTGTGTTTCCTCCAGCGAGAGTGGTACAAGTCGACGCTCACAAATACGAGGGTCATTCAAAAAGTTCTAAGACAAATTTAAAAACAACTTGATTTTTGAAAGTAACACTATTTTTCTACATAACATCCACCTAAGTCGGTACAGTTCTGTAAGCGATGTTTCCACCGAAAAAATTCCTTCTCGATAGAATTCTGGAGCTTGTCTAGTCGACCAGGTCACCACCTCCCTCTTCGCTTCAAGTACGGACTGAAATCTTGTTCCTTTTAAATGTTGCTTCAACTTTGGAAATAGGAAAAAAAAACATCCATAAACATTGTGCAAAGCTTTAATAATTTCTTTCAGTTTCCACTGAAGTTTTGTTAGAAATTTAATGTTTGCTCGGACTTCAGATCGGCTCATTTTAGAGGGTCAAAAAAGTGGGTTGTGCGATATGTAACGTAACTCTTTGAATAACAAAACTAGAATACCGAATGTGTCAAATGTGAACGGAAAATCGTATTTCACAAAAAAATCTGAATTGAGCATTAAGCCCTGCAGTGTGAACGTCTCCAGAGACACTTTCTGTCCCTGTCGCTCTGGTCACAGTGTTTTTCGTTTCTAGAGGATGGTGCGTTCTCCTGAAAACGTGCTGCCGTGTCAGATCACCACACACATCATGAAGGTGAGAAGATACAGGGCAGGAGGGAGACTTCCCCCTGACGTGTGTTACTGCACTGTCCAGTGTCCACTGTCCACTGTCCAGTGTCCACAGTCCAGTGTCCACTGTCCAGTGTCCAGTGTCCACAGTCCAGTGTCCACTCCACTGTCCAGTGTCCACTGTCCACTGTCCAGTGTCCACTGTCCACTGTCCAGTGTCCACAGTCCACTGTCCAGTGTCCACTGTCCAGTGTCCAGTGTCCACAGTCCAGTGTCCACAGTCCAGTGTCCACAGTCCACTGTCCAGTGTCCACTGTCCACAGTCCAGTGTCCACAGTCCAGTGTCCAGTGTCCAGTGTCCACTGTCCAGTGTCCACAGTCCAGTGTCCACAGTCCAGTGTCCACAGTCCACTGTCCAGTGTCCACTGTCCACAGTCCAGTGTCCACAGTCCAGTGTCCAGTGTCCACTGTCCAGTGTCCACAGTCCAGTGTCCACAGTCCAGTGTCCACTGTCCACAGTCCAGTGTCCACAGTCCAGTGTCCACAGTCCACTGTCCAGTGTCCACAGTCCAGTGTCCAGTGTCCACAGTCCAGTGTCCACAGTCCAGTGTCCAGTGTCCACAGTCCAGTGTCCACTGTCCACAGTCCAGTGTCCACAGTCCAGTGTCCACAGTCCACTGTCCAGTGTCCACTGTCCAGTGTCCACAGTCCACAGTCCACTGTCCAGTGTCCACAGTCCAGTGTCCACTGTCCACAGTCCAGTGTCCACAGTCCAGTGTCCACAGTCCAGTGTCCACAGTCCAGTGTCCAGTGTCCACAGTCCAGTGTCCACTGTCCACAGTCCAGTGTCCACTCCACTGTCCAGTGTCCAGTGTCCACAGTCCACAGTCCACAGTCCAGTGTCCACTCCACTGTCCAGTGTCCACTGTCCAGTGTCCACAGTCCACAGTCCACAGTCCACAGTCCAGTGTCCACAGTCCACTGTCCAGTGTCCAGTGTCCACTGTCCACTGTCCACTGTCCAGTGTCCACAGTCCACAGTCCACAGTCCAGTGTCCACAGTCCACTGTCCAGTGTCCAGTGTCCAGTGTCCACTGTCCACTGTCCACTGTCCAGTGTCCAGTGTCCAGTGTCCACAGTCCACTGTCCAGTGTCCACTGTCCACAGTCCAGTGTCCACAGTCCACTGTCCACTGTCCACTGTCCACTGTCCAGTGTCCAGTGTCCACAGTCCACTGTCCAGTGTCCACTGTCCACTGTCCACTGTCCACAGTCCAGTGTCCACTGTCCACAGTCCAGTGTCCACTGTCCACAGTCCAGTGTCCACAGTCCAGTGTCCACAGTCCAGTGTCCACTGTCCACAGTCCAGTGTCCACTGTCCACAGTCCAGTGTCCACAGTCCAGTGTCCACAGTCCAGTGTCCACTGTCCAGTGTTTACTGTCCACTGTCCACTGTCCAGTGTCCACAGTCCACAGTCCACAGTCCACAGTCCAGTGTCCACAGTCCACTGTCCAGTGTCCACTGTCCAGTGTCCACAGTCCACTGTCCAGTGTCCACTGTCCAGTGTTTACTGTCCACTGTCCAGTGTCCACTGTCCACTTTCACTTAGTCTGTGTGTGTCTCAGGGTTTGTTGTGTTCCACGTCTCGTCTCTCGGAGGACGTCGGGTCTCACTGGTTCGACACCGCCTGGTCTCAGATCGTGTCTCGGTGTCCTCTGCTCCTCGTCTCATTTATGGTACGACTTTTTCAACCTGTTTTATCAAAATGAAGATAATGTGAGTCATTTATTCAGTACAAAGGCTTAAAGACAAAACATGTTTATCTGAGCTGTGTGTGTGTGTGTGTATGTGTGTGTGTGTGTGTGTGTGTGTGTGTGTGTGTGTGTGTGTGTGTGTGTGTGTGTGTGTGTGTGTGTGTGTGTGTGTGTGTGTGTGTGTGTGTGTGTGTGTGTTTGTGTGTGCGCAGTTCTGGTGGGATCACATGTGTGTGACCCTGTCCTCCATGTGGGGGCGCTGTCCTCAGTTTGCCGCACTGTCCCAGTGCCACCGTTGGGCGCACAGGTGAGTGTGTGTGTGTTTATCACGGTGCCCACTGCTGTGTGTGACACGTGTGTGTGTGTCAGGGCTGTGTGCGGGCAGGTAGGCTCCGCCCCCTCTGCGCCCCCTCTTCAGTTGGCGGCGTGTCTGTACCGGGCTCTACACGACTGTGGACGCCCCGATAACGCCTACATCCCCGAGCTGAGGCGGGAGCAGCAGACGGAGGTGAGTCTGTCACACACTAAAGTTCTGACCTGCAGCTGTGACGGGTCAAAGTGTGAGGGGCAGAACTCGACACATGAAATGAAACTGTGTGTGTGACTTTTCCTCAGGTTCTGGTGTTCCTCCTGTCCCTGTGTGTGAACCTCCACCTGACGTCTCTGCTCCATCCTGAGGTACAACACCAACACACAACCCACATCTACACACAACCCACATCTACACACAACTCACACTTACACAACTCACATCTACACACAACCCACATCTACACACAAGTCACACAACTCACATCTACACACAACCCACATCTACGCACAACTCACACTCACACACCGCACATCTACACACAACCCACATCTACACACAACTCACACAACCCACATCTACACACACTCACACTCACACACCGCACATCTACACACAACTCACACACCGCACATCTACACACAACTCACATCTACACACAACTCACACACAACCCACATCTACACACAACTCACACACAACCCACATCTACACACAACTCACCAACACACACCGCACATCTACACACAACTCACACACCGCACATCTACACACAACCCACATCTACACACACTCACACTCTCACACCGCACATCTACACACACACACTCACACACCGCACATCTACACACACACACACACTCACACACCGCACATCTACACACACACACTCACACACCTCACATCTACACACACTCACACACCTCACATCTACACACACTCACACTCTCACACCGCACATCTACACACACACACTCACACACCTCACATCTACACACACACACTCACACACCGCACATCTACACACACACACACACACACACACCGCACATCTACACACACTCACACACCTCACATCTACACACACACACTCACACACCGCACATCTACACACACTCACACACCTCACATCTACACACACACACTCACACACCGCACATCTACACACACTCACACACTCACACACCGCACATCTACACACACTCACACACTCACACACTCACACACTCACACACTCACACACTCACACACCGCACATCTACACACACTCACACACTCACACACTCACACACTCACACACTCACACACTCACACACTCACACAACTCACACACTCACACACTCACACACTCACACACTCACACACTCACACACTCACACACTCACACAACTCACACACCTCACATCTACACACACTCACACTCACACACCTCGGAGCCGTCAGGATTCTCAGGTCGTTTTCACACCAGGAAAGTTCGATATTTCACTTGTTTTGGTCCGGACCAAATTTTATTACATTTTTAAAAATTTTGGTGCGGTTTTTGTAAATGAACCAACGTCTGTAAACAAACCCACGTGTGCTGAGGCTCAGACACTGGACAGAAATGAGCCGTGTCCAAACAGAAGGAGAATCATGGTGTTACTGTTTTCAGTGTCGTCATAGCGATATGGTTTACTCAGTTTTTACACTTCGCACAAATGTTTGAGCAGCATCGTGAGGTTTACACTATTTTACAATCAATTTACAAACGACGAAGACACAGGACAAGACGACTACGGAGGACAGAACTCATGTGAGCATCAAGTTCTGACTCTTGCTCTTCACACAAAACGTAAGTAAGACTCATAAGTTTAGTTTAGTTTGGTCAGCCTCGGTTTCCTTACCTGGCCAGCCAAATGATATCTCTCTGTATTTCCTATACACCGCGATACCATTTGGACACTCTCCATCCACTCTCGCTCCTCCGGTTCCAAACCGACTCCGCGATTCTGATTCGTTCAAAGATGGTGACGTCAGTGCACCCGCCTTTGCCCGCAAAGTCACTCTTAGGCAGCGGAAGTTCCGCCTCAGTTTTGAATCAAGATGGCGCAATCTCTGATTGGTTCACTTAGCTGTCTGTCTACGCGCAACCGCAGCGCATTCTGTGGATCAAACGTTACCAGACTCACTCGCTGGTACAGCGATGAGTCATGGATTCTTCCAGGCAATCGGTTTCCCATAATGCTCGACATACGACGGGAGCTCGTTAAGTACAAAAAGCCAACTTGTGTCCGGTCTGCATTCTCACCTCAAACGAACCGCACCAGAGTTCGAATGGAACCGTGCCGAGACCGAGCTTTTTAGGTGGTCTCGGTTCGCTTGTTTGCTCCGGATCGAGATTTTTGTTTTTTATTCACACCAGAACAAAAGGTCCGAATCAAAGAAACAAACGAACCAAACAAGATGTGAAAACGACCTTAAAGTTCATGACGTTGTTGATTCTCACAGGACCTGATGTTGTTTCTGTTCTAAATGTATTTTCTTTGTTTCTGCTGACACGACTTCAGCTCCGGCCCTCTGTCTCTGTCTCTGTCTCTGTTTCTGTCTCTGGTCTCTTGTCTCTTGTCTCTGTCTCTCCTCTGTTGTCTCTTGTCTCTTGTCTCTGTCTCTCGTCTGTTGTCTCTTGTCTCTGTCTCTTGTCTCTGTCTCTTGTCTCTGTCTCTTGTCTCTGTCTCTCGTCTCTGTCTCTCGTCTCTGGTCTCGGTCTCTGTCTCTGGTCTCTGTCTCTGGTCTCTGGTCTCTGTCTCTTGTCTCTGGTCTCTGTCTCTGGTCTCTGTCTCTGGTCTCTGTCTCTCGTCTCTGTCTCTCGTCTCTGTCTCTAGTCTCTGTCTCTCGTCTCTGTCTCTGTTTCTGTCTCTTGTCTCTGTCTCTCGTCTGTTGTCTCTGGTCTCTGTCTCTTGTCTCTCGTCTGTTGTCTCTTGTCTCTCGTTTGTTGTCTCTTGTCTCTCCTCTGTTGTCTCTTGTCTCTGTCTCTTGTCTCTGGTCTCTCGTCTGTTGTCTCTTGTCTTTGTCTCTTGTCTGTGTCTCTCGTCTGTTGTGTCTTGTCTCTGTCTCTGGTCTCTGTCTCTCCTCTGTTGTCTCTTGTCTCTGGTCTCTCGTCTGTTGTCTCTCGTCTGTTGTCTCTTGTCTCTGTCTCTCGTCTGTTGTCTCTTGTCTTTGTCTCTTGTCTCTGTCTCTTGTCTGTCTCTTGTCTCTGTCTCTTGTCTCTGTCTCTCGTCTGTTGTCTCTGTCTCTTGTCTGTCTCTTGTCTCTGTCTCTTGTCTCTGTCTCTCCTCTGTTGTCTCTTGTCTCTGGTCTCTCGTCTGTTGTCTCTCGTCTGTTGTCTCTTGTCTCTGTCTCTCGTCTGTTGTCTCTTGTCTTTGTCTCTTGTCTCTGTCTCTTGTCTGTCTCTTGTCTCTTGTCTCTGTCTCTCGTCTGTTGTCTCTGTCTCTTGTCTCTGTCTCTTGTCTCTGTCTCTCGTCTCTCGTCTCTTGTCTCTGTCTCTCGTCTCTTGTCTCTGTCTCTCGTCTCTTGTCTCTTGTCTCTGTCTCCGTCTCTGGTCTCTGTCTCCGTCTCTGTCTCTTGTCTCTGTCTCTTGTCTCTCGTCTGTTGTCTCTGTCTCTGGTCTCTGTCTCTCGTCTGTTGTCTCTTGTTTCTGTCTCTTGTCTCTGTCTCTCGTCTCTTGTCTCTGTCTCTCATCTCTGTCTTTAACGGGATTTCATTTCTGATTTTGTTTTTTTAATTCGTCAGACCAAACGTGCACACACCGATGAGACGTGTACGGCTCTGCTCACGGAGCTGATCGATGACTCTGATTGGCTGAGCATCTTTAAAGCAGGTTCCACATTATTCTGTTGTATTTCAGTGTAATATCCTGATCAATATTCTGGATTAACCCGACTCTTTTCTGACCAGAGCGCGGCGTTTTTCAGCCTGTGGCTCTGCTCGTGTCCGACGGCCTGAACCGACTCCTGCCCTGGGCTTTTTACAGGTAGAGACACAGAGACACAGAGACAGAGACACACAGAGACACAGACAGACACAGACACAGAGACACACAGACACAGAGACACAGACAGACAGACACAGACACACAGACACACAGAGACACAGACACAGAGACACAGACACACAGACACACAGACACAGACACACAGACACAGACACAGAGACACACAGACACACAGAGACACAGAGACACAGAGACACACAGACACAGAGACAGAGAGACACAGAGACACAGACACACAGAGACAGAGACACACAGACACACAGACACACAGACACACAGAGACACAGACACACAGACACACAGAGACACAGAGACACACAGACACACAGACACAGAGACAGAGACACAGACACACAGACACACACAGACACAGAGACACAGAGACAGAGACACACACAGACACACACAGACACAGAGACACAGACACACAGAGACACAGACACACAGAGAGACACAGAGACACAGAGGTCAGACACAGAGACACAGACACAGAGAGACACAGACACACAGACACACAGAGACAGACACACAGACACACAGAGACACAGAGACACAGAGACACACAGACACACAGAGACAGAGACACACAGAGACACACAGAGACAGAGACACACAGACACAGAGACAGACACACAGAGACACAGAGACACAGACACACAGAGAGACACAGAGAGACACAGAGACACAGACAGACACACAGAGACACAGAGAGACACAGAGAGACACAGACACACAGACACACAGACACACAGACACAGACACACAGACACACAGAGACACACAGACACACAGAGACAGACACCCAGAGACAGAGACACACAGAGACACAGAGACACAGACACACACACAGAGACACAGACACAGAGACACACAGAGACACAGAGACAGACACACAGAGACACAGAGACACAGACACACAGACACACAGAGACACAGACACACAGAGACACACAGACACACAGAGACAGACACACAGAGACAGAGACACACAGACACACACAGACACAGAGACACAGACACAGAGAGACACAGAGACACAGACAGTGTTACTTTTGAAATGGAATCCCTTACAAATGACAGATTACATGCTCCAAAATGTCATTTGTACCGTAATCTATTGGATTACTTCAGGTGAGTAACGTAATCTGATGATTTTGGATTATTTGACATTTCCATCTTTTTACAAACTACATGAATGTGTTGAAAACTGCACAGCCCATCAGAGGCGCTCCACTTCTACTGAGGAGGCCGAAGAACAGATGCTGCCCAGAGTGTGCAGCATTCTCAAACACTCCTCTAATCTGGCAAACAGACTATTCTAGATCCTTCTAGACACACGGCAGGAGCCTACCAACCAAACCCACCAGATACCGAAAGAGCTTTTCCCCCACAGCAGTCCAAAGATTGTCCAAAGATGATCTTCCCCTTCAGTCACTGTGTTCCTCTCCAGTTCTGCATTCCACTGCTGCATATCTGCTCATTCCTCCTGATTCTTTACAATCTGTATTTACTGTGTGCAGCTTGTTTGCAATAGAAGGTACATTACGGGAGGGGATGGTGGAGGTGGGGGATAATTATTTTAATGTTTTAGAACTTCAATCAAAATATATATGACAAACCGTTTGAAAGTTAGACCCTCAGGAATCTATTTATGCCGACCAATAGTGATGATCGTTTTGTGCATTACAGTACAGGGAGTCCTCGGGTTACGACGTTGATCCGTTCTTAAGACGCGTCGTAACCCGAATTTCGTCGTAAGTCGGATTTTGACTTTGATCTTCCAACCAAAGCACCAATAACCTTTCCATCTCAATAATTAGACCACTACGCTGCTTGGTTATCACTGCCGCTTTCATAGGAGCAGATCAGAGCCCACATCAGGTACTTCCGCCCACACGAGGCCGTCTTCTTCTCCCTACAACCACAACAGAGCGTATTCTTCTGCCGCGCGCCGTTCGCGTTTGTTTACATGTCTTACCACGCTAAACCGCGTAAGACGGAATGACGCGTAATATATATATATTTTTTTTTAATGGGGGCGTTCGTAACCACGAAACGTCGTAACCCGAGACCAGCGTAACCCGAGGACCCCCTGTACTTTACATTGCATTTGGCAGACGCTTTAAACCCAAAGCGACTTGTATAGCTATTTAGCGCAGGACCAGGAAGTGCCCCGGTTTGGCCCCCGAGCCGGCGAGACAGCGGAAGGTAGGAAGAGCATGTGGCTCCCTAGGCGTCCGAGTGTGCACCCTCATTAGGGAGGGGAACCGTGTCCAGAACACGGGGAAACAGTTTGTAAGCGGGGAACAGTTGCATCAGAGTCTGGTTCCGTGCGCTGCCGTCTAGGCGCGCTCTGGGGCCAGAGAGGGACCGGCGCTGATCGGGGAATGACGGGCAGCTCCAGGCCGTCACAGATAGATGTTTTTTTCCATTAGAAGTATCTGTAACTGTAATCCGATTAGCACTACTTAAAACAGTAACTGTAACGGATTACAGTTAGTCATTATTTGTACTCTGATTACGTAACGCCGGTACATGTCACTCCCCAACACTGGACATGGACATAGATCCCGGTTCGGCTCGCTTTCTGGAGCCCACGTAAGTAGGTCCGCTAACTTCTCTGGAACATGAAATAAAGTTTGTTTTTCTTCTCAAAACAAAACATTTGTCCGAAAGGTGATATATTTGCGTCCCAAACAGTTGTCGATGAAACATCCAGCAGCGAACTTAGCGATCGCGTATTGTGTCTGTGACTCGTATCACTGCGCTCACGTTAGTGTATTAGCCTGTTCACCTTTAGCGGAAGTGTACGGCAGATGCGCTCCGCCGTAAGGGGAAGTTTACAAGTGGTGTGTTTGTTGTGTGTGTTTGTTGTGTTTAAGTGTGTGTTTGTTGTGTTTAAAGGAAAAGTAACGTTATTTTACAATCTGAGCCTTCTTTCGGTAATAAAACAAGTCGTTTGACTCACCCATATCACATTCGTGTCATTTGGAGCTGTTTGAAGAAAGTTATGTTGTAGCGTATCCGTTAGCATTTGTATTCGGGGCATTACTTTGCGGTGTCCAAATAACACAAACTTTAGCACTTTTCAAATCATAGAAGCCCGATGTCTTAATGTAAGATTTCGTTTGAAGCAAAAGTGGCCTGTAAGCCGAGGTTTATCCATAGTTTTCAGCTTTGCGTTTCATGTTTGGGTCCCGGGAGCTGAGAGCACAGTCCACACATGCGCACTGGCCTCCTCATCTACTCGAAACTATGGCTAAATCTCGGATTACAGGCCACTTTTGCTTCAAACGAAATGTTACATTAAGACATCGAGCTTCTATGATTTGAAAAGTGCTAAAGTTTGTGTTATTTGGAGACCGCAAAGTAATGCCCCGAGCATATGATACAGCACCATGTTAACGGATACGGGATCATTAGTAGAACAGAACGGCTCAACATAAGTTCTGCGATACTGCTCCAATTGACACCAAACTGCTATGGGTGAGTAAAACTACTTGTTTTATTGCCGAAAGAAGGCTCAGATTGTAAAAAAAAAAACGTTCATTTGCCTTTAAGTGTGTTTGTTGTGTTTAAGTGTGTTTGTGTTGTGTTTAAGTGTGTGTTTGTGTTGTGTTTAAGTGTGTGTTTGTTGTGTTTAAGTGTGTGTTTGTTGTGTTTAAGTTTGTGTTGTGTTTAAGTGTGTGTTTGTGTTGTGTTTAAGTGTGTGTTTGTGTTGTGTTTAAGTGTGTGTTTGTTGTGTTTAAGTGTGTGTTTGTGTTGTGTTTAAGTGTGTGTTTGTTGTGTTTAAGTGTGTGTTTGTGTTCCTCTTCAGCGTGTTGTGTGAACAGACCTCAGATCTGTGGCTCAGAGCGCGGCGCTGTCCAGGCTTCGTCCACACGGCTGTGCTCCTGTACACCGACCTCCTGCTCCTCTTCATCGACGGACACGCCCCTCCACAGACCCGACAGGTGAGTACAGACCGGACACGCCCCTCCGCAGACCCGACATGTGAGTACAGACCGGACACGCCCCTCCGCAGACCCGACAGGTGAGTACAGACCGGACACGCCCCTCCGCAGACCCGACAGGTGAGTACAGACCGGACACGCCCCTCCGCAGACCCGACAGGTGAGTACAGACCGGACACGCCCCTCCGCAGACCCGACAGGTGAGTACAGACCGGACACGCCCCTCCGCAGACCCGACAGGTGAGTACAGACCGGACACGCCCCTCCGCAGACCCGACAGGTGAGTACAGACCGGACACGCCCCTCCGCAGACCCGACAGGTGAGTACAGACCGGACACGCCCCTCCGCAGACCCGACAGGTGAGTACAGACCGGACACGCCCCTCCACAGACCCGACATGTGAGTACAGACCGGACACGCCCCTCCACAGACCCGACAGGTGAGTACAGACCGGACACGCCCCTCCACAGACCCGACATGTGAGTACAGACCGGACACGCCCCTCCACAGACCCGACATGTGAGTACAGACCGGACACGCCCCTCCGCAGACCCGACAGGTGAGTACAGACCGGACACGCCCCTCCGCAGACCCGACAGGTGAGTACAGACCGGACACGCCCCTCCGCAGACCCGACAGGTGAGTACAGACCGGACACGCCCCTCCGCAGACCCGACAGGTGAGTACAGACCGGACACGCCCCTCCGCAGACCCGACATGTGAGTACAGACCGGACACGCCCCTCCGCAGACCCGACAGGTGAGTACAGACCGGACACGCCCCTCCGCAGACCCGACAGGTGAGTACAGACCGGACACGCCCCTCCGCAGACCCGACAGGTGAGTACAGACCGGACACGCCCCTCCGCAGACCCGACAGGTGAGTACAGACCGGACACGCCCCTCCGCAGACCCGACACGCCCCTTGCAGGTGCTCTGCGTTTCTCACTGAACTCTCGTGTCTCAGGTTGAGTCTTCAGTCGTGGTCCGAAGTAAGAAGCTCCTGCTCCGATGTTTATCAGAGACGACAGGTGCGGCCCTGTCGTCCTCCCAGCGCAGACAGGTAACACCGTTCAGAGTTTAAATTAAATATCCTCTGCACCTGCCCCTCACCTGTCGCCCTCACTGTGCCCCGCCCCTCAGCTGCAGGACCTCTGTGCCCACCTCGACCCTGAAGTCACGGCTGCCCTCCGTTTCCACGACAACCTGAGCCTCAGCCCTGAGATGGACTTCCTCTGACCACAGACCAGAAACAAGAGACCAGAGACTGATGTTAAAAACTTTTATTTACACCACAAATGTCTGTTACAAATTAAATATAAATAACTTAATAAAATAAGTCTCAGTTCTGCCTGGAGACGTCAGTGTAATTATTATTCTCAAACATTCAGGTAAAAAAATGCATAGTTCAGTACGATCTGTAACAGGCGTGTGGGACTTATGTCTGTTGTGTAGAGTTAAAGGAGGATTCTGCAGTCGTCAGTGAAAGCTTTGGAAAACTGAATAATCTCAGTAAAAATATTTGTCCTCAGGGCGTCTGTGGGACAGAGCTCCTCTTTACAGACAAGTCCCTCTGAGTCTGACGTCCTGAGCCCTGCAGAACGAACGTCAGAGTCCTCGGACCCCCTCCCTGGGTCATCTGTCCTCCCTGTGAGGGACCACCTCTCCGCTGGGGGTGATGGTGTGCAGGTCGTAGGGGGACGGCTGCTCTCGGGGCTCTGGTTGGGTGAGGGGGTGGACCATGGACATGTGGACGTTGAGGTTGTGAGCTTTTTCAAATCGTTTCTCACAGATCACACACGCAAACTCCAGCTCCGCCTCCGCCTTGTGTTTGGTCATGTGATACTTGAGCGAGGCGCGCTGTCGGCACTGGAACCCACAAACCTCACACCTGAGGAAAGACGAGGACTTTAAAGGATTTAACCACAGGTGAAACACAAATATGAAACGCGTCTGAGTGAACAGAAGCATTAACGTCTCATTTCGTGTGTGTTTGTGTGTGTGTGTTTTGTGTGCTTAAACGCCGCAAACACTGTAGTGCACTCACTGTAGCGGCTTGGCCCCTGAGTGTCTCATCTGGTGCACTGACAGGTGTTTCCTCTGTTTGAACGTCTGTCCGCACTCGTCACAGATGTAATTCCTCTCCTCTGATGGAAAAAAACACGAGAAAATTATAGAAAACGATGGTTACGTATGTAACTACGGTTCTATGAATCCCGCCAGAGGCGGAACTGAATGTTCCCTTCGCACATGCGCAGTTCGAGTAGTAATACCAAATGAGTCACACCTGTGACCCAGGATGACGCCCCGGAGGTAATATAGTCCCCCGTCATCCGTGACTCTGTTCCTACAGAATCCTCTCGCGGAAACGCAAGGATCCTGAGTGACAGAGAATCTCTGGCGGTCATCCGGGATTCATAGAACCGTAGTTACATACGTAACCATCGTTCTATTTCATCCCTCCTGACCGCCAGAGGCGGTGCTGAAAGCACTGAATGACTAATACCAGCTATGTCACGAAGAATCCTGAGCAAATACCTCACTGAGAGGGACCCAGAGATTCATGAAGAACCACGCCAAGAGGATGGGGAAAGACCACATTGACGTTGTAGAATCTGGCAAATGTGCTTGGGGAAGCCCAAGATGCAGCAGCACATATCGTCTCCAAGGGGACCCCTCTCATGGCTGCCCATGAAGTGGAGATGCCTCTAGTAGAATGGGCCCTCACACCAGATGGAGGGTCGCGGCCTGCAATGCTGTAGGCATGGTGAATGGTCTCAACAACCCAGTGTGAAAGGCGGTGTCTGGAAAGAGGACAGCCCTTCTTAGTACCCCCATAGCACACAAACAGCTGGTCTTGAACGCCTCATACCTGCTGTGACTGCGATATAGACTTTCAGTGCCTGGACCGGGCACAACTGTAGCTTGTCCCCGTCCTCACCAAGCGGGGGCTCAAACCGAGCCAAACTCAAAGGCTCGTTAAGATGAGACCGGGACAACACCTTTGGCATAAACGCTGTGTTTGGCCACAGAGTGACACCAGAACCATCCGGACTCCACAGGTCAGACAGGAAGGGCTGACAGAAAGGGCATGTAACTCACTGACCTGTTTCGCTGACACAATAGTCAATAAAAATGCAGTTTTACATGAAAGCCACTTGAGGTCCGCCAGTGCCAGAGGCTCAAATGGAGGGCCACATAGAGACTCCAGGACCAATGGCAAGTCCCACATTAGAACCCGTGGTATAGTTGGTGGGCACAACCTGCGAGCACCCCGTAGAAAAAGAGAAACCAACTTATGGCCCCCAATTGTACAGCTCCCAACCAAACCATGATGGCAGGATATAGCAGCAACATACACCTTGAGAGTGGATGGAGACCGTCCATTATCCAGGAGAGACTGGAGGAACTCCAGGATAATATGCACCGAACAAGACACAGGATCCTCACCGCGGGCAGAGCACCAGTGAGAAAACAACTTCCACCTGTTCTTATACTGCTGACGAGTAGAAGCCGCTCTGGTATTCAACAGTGTTTGCCAAACAGGATCGATGAGACCGATCAGCTGCAGCTCGGGCCTGCCAATGGCCATACCCACAGTTGGAGGTGATGAGGCCTCGGATGCCACACTCGGCCCCCCCAACAGAGAGCAGATCTCTCCTGGCCGGAAGACGCCATGGGAGACGGCGACACAGACTGTACAGCAATGGGAACCATGGTCGTGCTGGCCAGTATGGTGCAACCAGCAACAGTCTGTGGCCTTCCTGGAGAACCCTCTGTAGGGTTGGCCAAATCAGAGGAAGAGGGGGAAAAGCGTAGAGGAGGCACTGGGGCCAAGTGTGTGCCAGTGCATCCTGTCCCAGAGAACCTGGTTCCCTCACAAGGGAGAACCACAGAGGACAGTGAGTCGACTCCTTTTAGGCAAAGAGATCTACCTCTGCCTGCCCAAAAAGGGTCCAGATCCTGTGCACCTCCTCCGGGTGAAGACGCCATTCCCCTGGAGGAGGTTCCCTCCGGGAGAGATAATCTGCCACTTGATTTCCGTCTCCCGGTAAATACACTGCTCGCAGTGTGGACAGATGAGACGCAGCCCATGTTAACAGATCTCGAGAAACCCCGAGAAGTCACGCTGATCTGACACCCCCCTGATGGTTTATGTGATAAACAGTTGAAGTGTTGTCTGACCGAATAAGAACATGTGTCCCTCTCAGGTGTGACAGAAAGCTCCTGAGAGCCAAATGGACAGCACGCAACTCCAAGACATTTATGTGGTCTAAGCGATCTCTGGCAGACCAAACCCCTTGAGCTGTCCTGTGCTGCCATACAGCACCCCATCCTGTGAGGCAGGCATCTGTGGTGACCACCTCCCTGCGACACACCACCAGACCCATGGGGACCCCTTGTGACAAAAAACCCCCATCCCTCCATGGGGTCAGTGCACGGGAGCACTGCCACGTCACTCCGTGGCAGTGCATCCGAGCATCCGTCGTCGATCCCTTGCAGGGTCCAGATGAAAACTGTTCAGCCACATTTGTAGCGGACGCAGTGACAGCAGGCCGAGAGGCACAACTCGTGTGATAGAAGTCAGTTTTCCCACAAGCTGAAGAAAGCTGACAAATGGGTGCAGACTGCCCAGTTTGAAGCGAGAGACCAAAGCTTGAATATCGTCTCTGCGACCTAGGGACGGGTGAGCCTTCATTGTCACAGTGTCTAAGTCCAGGCCAAGAAAAGTTGTTGCCTGAGTTGGCGTCAGGTTGCTCTTCTCCATATTCACCGTGAACCCCAACCAGGCCACATGTGCAAGCAGGCAATCGGTGTCCTGCTTCACACACACTTTGGCTGATTTGCACCCCATCCAATCGTCCAGATACGGCAATATCTTCAGTCCAGCGGCTTGCAACGGAGCAAGGGCCGCCTTCACGCATCGGGTGAACACCCTCGGAGAGGAGAGCCCAAATGGGAGAACCCGGAATTGCCAATGACGACCCCGAGGTCGATGCCAATGACGACCCGCAAACCTGAGAAATCTCCGGTGTTGTGGAGCGATAGGCACATGAAAGTATGCATCTTTGAGGTCTACAGAAGTGAACCATTCCCCCACACCACCTCTGCTGTGGTGAGCATGTGGAACGGCAAGACCTTCATGAAACGATTGAGTCTCCGTAGATCTAGAATGGGACGAAATCCGCCTGTCTTTTTGGGCACGAGGAAATATGTGTAGTAGTAGCCCTTGGGCTGCAGCAAGGGATCTACTGCTTTGATGGCCCCTTTGGCCAGGAGGGCGGACAACTCCTGATCCAATGCTTGAGCTTTCACCGGGTCGCTGATTATCATCATCTTGACCTGGCCTGTCATGTGTGGCCGGCGTCGGAACTGCAGCCGGTATCCATGAGCCAAAGTGGCAACCACCCATGGCTCCGACACATGAGCAGCCCAATAACTGAGCTGCTGATGGGAGAAGTATCAGACGGCCGGCCTCAAGCTTTCAATTCCTGGCCCCACGACCCCTAGGGGCCCTGGGGGGGCAGTGACCCGAGTTTGGATTTCTAGGCCGCCGTGGTGACTGCTGAGGTTCACTCCGAAAAGTCCTGCCAGGTCTGTCTTGATGGAAACGTCCATCACTAGGCTGATTGCGAGTGGGGGGCCGAGCACTGGAGCCAGCAGTCGGGAGGAGGCATAGCTCTACTGAGGCCAGAAAGTTGCTGCCTCGTCTGTCGAGCATGGACAGTACGTTCCAATACCTCCAAGGCAGCTGAACCAAACAACTGCCCAGGTTCCACAGGCACACTGTGGAGGGTCCAGCGGCACGCCTCCGTCAGGGGAGATTGACCGAGCCAAATCTGCCGGCGAGCCTGAACCAGAAAAGACACAACACGTCCAAGCTCCCTTGACATCAGTGCAAAGGCCTGCAGTGCTGCATCACTAAATTCTGCAGCTGTTGCAGCACCATCACCCTCCTGGAGGGAGGCAGAGTGGGCCAAGAGCAGGTGGGCCAAAGAATTGCCCAGTCTACCAGCCCGCGCACCGGAGTTATAAGCCTTGGTAATGAAGTCATCCGTCACCCGGCATTGGGGTCTTGGACACCTAACATCTTGCCGCAGGGCCTCATCAGGTGAAACAATAAGAGAAGCCACAGCTGGTTCAACAGCAGACATGCGATCCAGACCAGCTGCCGGTGCATTGTGCATAGCAGCCAAAATCCGGCCATCTGATGAGAGCCTGGAGAAAGCACTTGGATCCCTCCAACAGGCATGCAACTCTCTGAAGAGAAACCAAGGTGGGAGAGGGAGCGGGAACGCGGCCTTCACCAACCAAAGTACAGATGCAGGATATGAATACCCGCTAATTATAGCAGGTAGTATGTGGCCCACAAAAAAACAAAAAACAGAACTGGGAGTGGGGGCGCGAACGCTGCCTTCACCAATTAGGGCCAAAATCAAATAGACCAAAATTCATCAAAACAGAGAACGAAAATGGCTAACAACGTTAGTTACCCTGTAGATGGGCGATTGCTAACTAAAATGATCTAATGGAGAGGGTGCGTGAACGCGACCGTCACCAGAGAAGAATTAACCAAAATACTTTAGTTAGCAACATAAAGTCTGTAACGTTGTGCTAACAAACAGTTGTATCCGATGTGAGAGGGTGCGCGCACGCAGCCTTCACCGAGCAGATTAGTGTAACTCAAACGCCAAGTGTTTGGAGAGGGGGCGCGAACGCAGCCATCACAAACAAAAGGCTTTAAAATATTGAAAGCAGTACCTCAATCCTTAGCAAAATGCAGCCCTCAGAGGGCGGAAAGCCGCAGCTCCTACCGAAACGGTGAACGGGCGTCCGGCGACAGTAGACGAACAAGTTCTGAGCTAGGGCTAATGCCATGTAGTACGAACCGCACGCGAGAAGAAATGAGGAACAGAGTCACGGATGATGAGGGACTATATTACCTCCGGGGCGTCATCCTGGGTCATTTGGTATTACTACTCGAACTGCGCATGTGCGAAGGGAACATTCAGTGCTTTCAGCACCGCCCTCTGGTGGTCAGGAGGGATGAACTAGAACTGGATATGAATGAGGAAAATGATTCAAGTTTCACAAAGTAAATTACACAATAACTCCACCCATGTGTGTGTTTGTGTCGGACTCACCCGTGTGTATGAGTTTGGTGTGTTTGTGTGTGTTTGTGCGTCGGACTCACCCGTGTGAGTTTGATCTGTGTGTGTTTGTGCGTCGGACACACCCGTGTGTATGAGTTTGATGTGTGTTTGTGTGTGTGTATGAGTTTGATGTGTGTTTGTGTGTGTGTTTGTGCGTCGGACTCACCCGTGTGTATGAGTTTGATGTGTTTGTGCGTCGGACTCACCCGTGTGTATGAGTTTGATGTGTGTTTGTGTGTGTGTATGAGTTTGATGTGTGTTTGTGTGTGCGTCGGACTCACCCGTGTGTATGAGTTTGATGTGTGTTTGTGCGTCGGACTCACCCGTGTGTATGTGTTTGTGCGTCGGACACACCCGTGTGAGTTTGATGTGTGTGTGTTTGTGCGTCGGACACACCCGTGTGTATGAGTTTGATGTGTGTTTGTGTGTGCGTCGGACTCACCCGTGTGTATGAGTTTGATGTGTGTTTGTGCGTCGGACACACCCGTGTGAGTTTGATGTGTGTGTGTTTGTGCGTCGGACTCACCCGTGTGTATGAGTTTGATGTGTGTTTGTGCGTCGGACTCACCCGTGTGTATGTGTTTGTGCGTCGGACACACCCGTGTGAGTTTGATGTGTGTGTTTGTGCGTCGGACACACCCGTGTGTATGAGTTTGATGTGTGTTTGTGTGTGCGTCGGACTCACCCGTGTGTATGAGTTTGATGTGTGTTTGTGCGTCGGACTCACCCGTGTGTATGAGTTTGATGTGTGTTTGTGCGTCGGACTCACCCGTGTGTATGTGTTTGTGCGTCGGACACACCCGTGTGAGTTTGATGTGTGTGTGTTTGTGCGTCGGACTCACCCGTGTGTATGAGTTTGATGTGTGTTTGTGCGTCGGACACACCCGTGTGAGTTTGATGTGTGTGTGTTTGTGCGTCGGACACACCCGTGTGTATGAGTTTGATGTGTGTTTGTGCGTCGGACTCACCCGTGTGTATGAGTTTGATGTGTGTTTGTGCGTCGGACTCACCCGTGTGTATGAGTTTGATGTGTTTGTGTGTGTTTGTGCGTCGGACTCACCCGTGTGTATGAGTTTGGTGTGTGTGTGAGTGTTTGTGCGTCGGACTCACCCGTGTGTATGAGTTTGATGTGTGTTTGTGTGTGTGTTTGTGCGTCGGACTCACCCGTGTGTATGAGTTTGATGTTTGTGTGTTTGTGTGTTTGTGCGTCGGACTCACCCGTGTGTATGAGTTTGATGTGTGTTTGTGCGTCGGACTCACCCGTGTGTATGAGTTTGATGTGGCGTTGCAGGTATCTGTCGATCATAAACACCTTGTTGCACCCCGGGTGTGGACAGGGACGCTCCTTCACCTCCTCGTGATGTTCTCTGATGTGTTTCTGCACAAAAGCACGACTTTAAACTCGTGTTTTTCTCTGAGTTTAAAGCTTCCTCAGATGTTCAGGTGGAGACGTCTCACCTTGAGTCCGTCGGCGCCGCGGTACACGGCCGTACAGCCCAGGTACGGACACTTGAACATACTGGGCAGCTCCTCCCTGAGAAAACGCCAACGACGGAACAAAGAATTCACATTTACTTCAGATTTGAGACCAATGACTCAACGGTGACCTTCTTGTCATTACTGAACGCACTGCTCTGTCTGAATGTATATTGTGTCTCCATGGTAACTGCTGAACATTCTGCCTATAGACATACAGGTAGAACCCCCCCCAGCGTGATGTCAATCACCGCGGTCACATGGTAGGATCGGATTGGATTTCTTTAAATCTGATCCCGTTACTCGGCGGGTGGTCTGTCCTTAGATCCCAGTGCACATGAAACTCGTGTAATCGGATAATGGTCAGTGACCTGGTCGGCTCCGCTACGCTATGTGGCGCTGTCGTCCAACTACTTCCGGGTGACGGCTACTCAATAAAAACACAACAAACTATGTGGCGGTTTACAAAGATGGCGCTCGAGGAGTTTGACGGACCTGGACTAAACCTGGACTAAACCTGGAGTAAACCTGGACTAAATCAGGACTAATATGAGACTAAACCTGGACTAAACCTGGAGTAAACCTGGACTAAATCAGGACTAAATCAGGACTAATATGAGACTAAACCTAGACTAAACCTAGACTAAACCTGGACTAAACCTGGAGTAAACCTGGACTAAATCAGGACTAAATCAGGACTAATATGAGACTAAACCTGGACTAAATCAGGACTAAATCAGGACTAATATGAGACTAAACCTAGACTAAACCTGGAGTAAACCTGGACTAAATCAGGACTAAATCAGGACTAATATGAGACTAAACCTGGACTAAACCTGGAGTAAACCTGGACTAAATCAGGACTAAATCAGGACTAATATGAGACTAAACCTAGACTAAACCTGGACTAAACCTGGACTAAACCTGGACTAAACCTGGACTAAATCAGGACTAATATGAGACTAAACCTAGACTAAACCTAGACTAAACCTGGACTAAACCTGGACTGAACCTGGACTAAATCAGGACTAATATGAGACTAAACCTGGACTAAACCTGGACTAAACCTAGACTGAACCTGGACTAAACCTGGACTAAACCTGGACTAGTTTGCGGGAGCAGCGTTGGTGTACGTGTTGTGCGTTCTTTCTTCGCAGCCATGATTTCGTCTTGACTTTTCCGGCAACAATCGCTACTTATGACGGCGTCGGCGCCTCCTGCCACTTCCGGGTGAAATCCCTGGCGAAAATTCCCGCGCATGCGCAGTACGCCAATCCGATCCGATATTGTGCACATGGCGGTCCCGAGCGGATTACTATCGGCCTAAGCCAGGGGTTCCAATCGGATTCGGGAAACCAATCCCTGTACGATCCTTAGCCTGAGCACATGAACTCAATACGATCCCAATCCGTTTGCAGTGGGATTACACTCGTCCATGTGCACGCAGTGACTGAAGTATCTGCGTATGGACTTGTAGAAGTGTCGTACCCTTTGATTTTAAACTTGTTTTTCCAGCCGGGTTTGGGTCCTGGTTTGTTTCTCACGGGCGTCTCATCTGCCGACTCGTGGCTCTGCTTCTTCTTCCTCGACACTCTGTGGGTTTAGAAACAAACCGTCGCATCTTTCCAAACCTTCAGCAGGTTTTACGTAGAAAACACATTTGTCCGTGTACCGTTTGTTGGTGTAGGGCTTGAACAGCTCGTCGTCTGGTCCCAGGGCGCTCTCCTCGGCCTCGCCCCCCGGCTCCATTCTGGAGTCACACGTTTAGCTTCAGTGACCAGCAGGGGGCGATAGGGAGGGAGAGTGTGTTTGGACTCACCTGTCGCACAGCTCCTCTTCTTCTGCCTCTTCAGACAACGAAAAGGGCGGCGCCTCGTCGGGTTCTGACAGATCTGCGTCACCTGAAACAACACGACTCCAGTGATCGTCTCAGTTTATAGATATGAAACCTTTTCTTTTGGTAAACGGCCACTTAACACTAAAATCACTTTTTTTACTGATTACCGTACTTTTCGGACTATAAACCACTAGTTTTTTCTCATAATCAGGTGTGGCTTATGTATGGATTAATTCTTTATCAAGACGGAGAATGTAGCGCGTAACCCGAGCTCCAACTGCATGTGTCGGCGTTTTTCGCCCTATTGCTGTAAGTGAAAGGACCCGTTCTGTATTTATACCACCACAACTACAGATATGACACCGTGATGATGTGTTTAAAGATCCCATGACATGGTACTTCTTGATGCTTTTATATGGCTCCTTAATGGTTCCCTAATACTGTAAATGAATCCTTCTTCAAAATCAACACTCAGTGCATGAGACACAGAGATAAGATGAGAAAGAGTATTTTTTCTCTCTCTGAACAGGCCATTATGGGCGTTGTTGCTTGAATGCAAATGAGGAGAAAAAAGCTGGCCAATAGTAGAGGGTGGGGGCGTGGCCAAACGCTCCGGTCTCCGCTGTAGCTCTCAGCTGATCCATTTCCTTGTTTTTGCACGGGGGGAGAGATTTGAAGTGTTCCATTGAAAAATAAACACATTTCCACAGAAAATAAAATTAAACCACTGCTGTTCAAAGGTCCAGAGGCTCAGATAAAGGACTTCCGAGCCTAGAAACACTCGGACGTGCCTCCAGGCAAAAAAAAAAATGCATTTCACATTGCCTAGCGCATTCGCAGTCCAAACTCTCTGGGCGTGATTTACAGAGACGCTGAGTACAGACAGACGGGGGTGGAACTGCATTTGCATTTCTTTTTTCGATCTGACGTCAATAAGGTGCCTTGTTCAAAATCGCCCGTTTGAGCTCTGATTTTTTCTAACGCAGAAAAGGATCGCAAATGCTCAGTTTAGACATTTCGCAACTTTTAACCATGGGGGGGGGGCCCTAAACAGGGTAGGGGAGCTCACATTAACGTTCAAAAACCTCAGAAAGTGAAAATTTCATGCCATGGGACCTTTAAGGTTTTACATTATTTTATTTTGCCGGGATATTTCTTCCTACGATGTTAAAAATGTGCACAGTTTGAAATAAAACAAATATATCTGTATAGTCAAAGTAGAAGAGGAGACGGACGGACGGTCGGATACTTCGCATTATAGTTTAGAAAAGTGAATCGAGGAGGAGGCACTAAATGACACAAGGGAGGAGCGGAGAAAAAGAGGGAAAAATTGAAGAGAGCACTGCTGTCGGGGGGCGAAAAATGTGCGGAACCTGGACACAGATGACGTTATCGATCGGGTTGTGGACTCGCGGGTTGCTGATCGCACTTCGCATGAAAGTAAGACACTTTGTTTTTAGTTAAGGCTGGGTTGAGCATTGATTTCCATGATTTTACTGCAGTTGTTTAATGCGTGGGGCTGACGTCTGCCGCTGTTACCTGATGTGCTTTGTGTGTGTAGCCGCTGTTTTGGTATTTTATTCTGCGCGGTTCTGTGCTGGCATCAGGCTACAGGCTGGACATTTTACAGTTGTTTTACTGCCGTGTTTCTGCCGTTGTGTTTCTGCCGTAGGCGCTGTTCGAATGTACCAGTATTTACGTTGATTAAAATTTTAAAAATCCTTTTATCTACCATTTTTCTGTGTAAATATCTCAATATCTACAATGTGGACACCTGCGGCTTATATATACAAATCTTTTTCTTTTTTTTTTTTTATTTGGTCGGTGCAGGTGCACTCTATAGTACGAAAAGTACGGTAACTGTGTAAATGAGTCAAAAATAGAAGTGTATCCCTGTCCCTGGCCTTATTTTGGCATTTTAGTTCACATTTGTTCAAAATTGAACTTTTGGGTCAAAGTCGTGTCTGTTCCGACTCTTTAGGACCAACTACGGCCACGACATTTGAGTCTCCGGGTTGGACAGTGAGTCAGACGCTCTTCTAAGGTTATCATGTGATGAGTGCAGTCCCTGGCGTTCTACAGGCGGAACGTGAGGAGCCCCTCTTAGCCCCGCCCCCGCCGGGCACCGCATTGTCCCGCCGTGTCTGGAGCACCGGTCCACGCCGTGTTGGATTTACATTTTTCAGATTTTGCTTCGGGCGGGGGGTTTAACAGCTCTTGAATACATTTTTAATAGGGATGCACGATATATCGGCATTAACATCGGTATCGGCCGATATTGCAATTTTAAAAAAAAACATATCAGTATCGGCCCGATGTGTAAAAGTGGCCAATATTAACGACCGATATTTGTCAGTACAGTAATCCCTCCAATTAACCTTTTCTCACATTTCTCTCTCGTTCAAACACTCAAACTTTCGTAGATTTTCAACAAACTGTATTAATAGTGAAGCGGGGGCGGGGGGGGGGGGAGCGCGGACACGTGCGCTCACCGCGGTCCCTCGGGACCAGCCGCACGCGGTGGTTTAATCCTGGTTTAGACCTGGTTTAGTCCTGGTCCAGTCCAGGTTTAGACCTTGTTTAGACCTGGTTTAGACCTGGTTTAGACCAGGTTTAGTCCTGGTCCAGTCCAGGTTTAGACCTTGTTTAGGCCTGGTTTAGACCTGGTTTAGTCCTGGTTTAGTCCTGGTTCAGTTCAGGTTTAGACCTTGTTTAGGCCTGGTTTAGTCCTGGTTTAGACCTGGTTTAGTCCTGGTTTAGTCCTGGTTCAGTCCAGGTTTAGACCTTGTTTAGACCTTGTTTAGTCCTGGTTTAGACCAGGTTTAGTCCTGGTTTAGACCTGGTTTAGTCCTGGTTTAGTCCTGGTTTAGACCAGGTTTAGTCCTGGTTCAGTCCAGGTTTAGACCTTGTTTAGACCTGGTTTAGTCCTGGTTTAGACCTTGTTTAGTCCTGGTTTAGTCCTGGTTTATTCCTGGTTCAGTCCTGGTTTAGACCTTGTTTAGACCTGGTTTAGTCCTGGTTTAGACCAGGTTTAGACCAGGTTTAGTCCTGGTTTAGACCAGGTTTAGACCAGGTTTAGTCCTGGTTTAGACCTGGTTTAGTCCTGGTTTAGTCCTGGTCCAGTCCAGGTTTAGACTTTGTTTAGACCTGGTTTAGTCCTGGTTTAGTCCTGGTCCAGTCCAGGTTTAGACCTGGTTTAGTCCACGTTTAGTCCTGGTCTGGTCCTGGTCTAGTTCCAGTCTGGTCCGGCCCCCCGCGTCTGCCGTCAATCGGCAAAGGTCCCTTAGCCAATCAGGACGCAGAACAGAAAGTTACACTATAAAAAAAAATTAAATTGGAAGAAAAAAAAAAAAATCAGGAGTCAAAACACCTTTTTGAAAGTAAAAGACATTCAGACATTAATGTTGCATGATTTTCAGTCTGTATAAAATGTTATCTCAGAATTCAAAATATCGGTATCGGCTAATATCGGTATCAGCTGATATGGGCAACATTGATATCGGATATTGGTATCGGCTAAAATTTTCACATCGGTGCATCCCTAGTTTTGAAGTTTTAGGTCATCAGGTTCAAGAATTGCCTGAGCCGTCAGCCCCAAAAGCGTCTGGAACTGGACCACAGAGCGTGAAAAACCTCCGTCCAAACCCGAGTCCAACCAAATGAGGAAGACACATCCTCTTCAAAATTCTTTCAACATTCACAACAAACTATAAGTTCTGTAAAATCCGCTCGTTTCTCAGTCATGTTGTTGTTTGTTTTTGTTTTTGACATGAAGGAGCACGTGTCTCTCTGATTGGTTAATCTGCCTGTCAATCGCGGCCTCTGAAGTCAGGAGACGGGACGCCGCTCCAGATCGTGTTTGTGAAGTGTGGTCAGAGTTTGTGGTTCTGTGTTGTGTTGTGTTCAGACCTTGGTTGCCGCCGTGGTTGGGCTCGGCGCTCTCGGCGTGATCCTCCTGGTTCAGCCGGCTCTCCTCTGCGGGCTCCTCTGCGGGCTCCTCTGCTTCGTGCTCGGGTTCGGGGCAGGAGAAGAACGTGTCCATCTCGTAACTGTGGCCGTCTCCGCAGCCCCACAAAGCCCTGACCGAGCCGCGGCACTGGCTCTCCAGCACGTCCATCAGGGCGGGGCAGGAACTGCAGGCGCCGGCGTGATGATGGGCCCAGGACACCAGACTGTGGAGGCACTGGTGATCTGACGTGAAACACCAGGGCACTGAAACACGCCACCACACAGGGTTAGGGGTTAGGGTTTAGGGTTTAGGGTTCGTGTGTGTGTTTGATATCACACAGACCCTGTGAGTCGTGTTCTGTTGTTCCTCCTCAAACACCTGAGGGGTATTCCACGAACGTGGCTAAACTTAGCCGCGACTAAGTGCTAAGTTCTCGCCTGGCTGAGACACAACTTAGACAAAAGCTTGAACCCGTTCCACAAACGCGTTTCAGCTGCGCCTAGTCAGAGCTAAGCCCAGTCAGGCCTAATCAGGCCGGGCCTAGACGCGTGCACGGGGAAGGTAAGAAGCCCTGAACAAGCGACTGTCGAAAACGTGATCATGTCGAAGATTCGGGCCGATTATTTCAGCGCATCAGAACAGAAGTTGCTTTTGGAACCCTACAACGCACTTGCGATAACCAAGGCCAGAGACATGGCGTGGCAGAAGATCGCCGAGCGCTTAAATACGTAAGTTAAGTCCCATAACAGTGCTGGAGGTTGAGTTTTTTAAGTCTGTTTTTCACCATTGATGTCAACACTGATCTGTGGCGCAGGGGAGAAGTTACCGTCTGGGGTGCGGGAGTTTGTGAGTTCTCATCGATTGTTCTCATTCTCATATTGTTTTCGGACAACACAGATACTCATGCGGGAGGTGTGCGGAACTGTTTGTTTGACACTCTGTTTACGTCAGGTACGTATTCTCTGCGACACGGCCTAACTAAGACAGAACTTTAGCCAGCCCTCGACCAGACTATCTGCTAAGACCATGTTGCCCCAGTAACTCAGCGGGAACTAAGTTTAGCGAGCGTCGTGGAACCGAACTCTCACTTAAACTAGCGCCAACTGACGAATAAAGCCGGGCTTTGAGCTTAGTAGCTTTCGTGGAATACCCCTCTGGAGTCGTGTTTGTTTCATTCTCATGTTTGAGGAACTCTTTATTATTCGTCTGTAACATCTCCAAAGCTCCAAACGCTCTGTTCCACCTCGTGATGTCATCAAGTGGTAGTTTCCAAGTAGAGGTAAGATCGGGCCTAAAAAATCCAGCCCGACCCGACCTGAGCCCGACCAATTAACTTGATTTGCAGGCCCGAGCCCGAAGCAAACCCAAAATGTCATATTTTATTTGTGAGGACTCGGGAGGAGGAGGAGGGGTGATTTATGATAACAAATGAAAGCCTTTTGTCTTTTGTAATGAAATCTAAGTTAAACAAGACTGTATAAACATTTACATCTTTTATATTTGTTTCTGCAGAGGGTACATTAACCCACAATTTTCCATCATTGACTGATTTTTTTAAGAGTTGAAGGGAAAAATTTAAGGCCGTCCGTCATTTTGACGGGTTGAAAATTGGGCCATAAACCACAGCAGCAGTACGTCCTTAAGAATCTAGCGCGGCACTTTAAGAGAGAGAAGCAGAGAGACAAAGAAGAACAATGACGGGTGGATAATAGACAGAGACAGGAGTCGTGTTTGTCTTTTCAGTTCTCCTGTCTTTAGTTTATCCTTAACTTCTTGCTCCTCCATATTGGGGATACCAGGTCAAAATAGATGCGGACTTGTGGAGGGGAAGATTATTAAGAGGGCGGCGTTCACGTGCGGCTCCTGTTTAGTAGTTCAATAGCAATTACATTACAGCGCCTTCTCTGTTTTATCCAAATTATTTATTTTAAAACAAGTATTCCTTAGTTTAGTATCCACACATCGTTTTAGTATACATTTTTATAAACATATATTTATTTTTAAAAAGTCAGCGAGAGAGAAGCCCGGGTTGGGCTCGGGCTTAAGATCTTACCTCTATTTCCAAGTGAACAGTGAACTTTTACCTTTAGTTCAGTCGAGATCGGCGACTCCAGGACTGAAATGATCCAAATAAGCCCCGTTTACACATACACTGATATTTTTTAAAAACTGAGACATTTCCCTTTGGCAAATTCGCCTCTGAAAACGAATCTTTCTAAAAACTCCGGCTAGAGTGGAGGTTCTGGAAAACTCCGGTTTGGCGTTTGCGTGTAAAGTGAAATAAACTGAGTTTTAGGAGCTGACGCACCAAAGGTGTGATTCTGATTGGCTTTCAGAGCGTTCTCCTCCGTTTTCACAGGCGAATTTGCCGTTTTCGTGTAAAAGACGGGTACAAATGAAGGGAAACGTCTCTGTTTTTAAAAATACCAGTGTACGTGTAAACGGGGCGTTATTTTGGAAAACGGAGGGAGAGAAATATTCGTTTCTCAACATACCCTGATTCTAGTGAAGACGTATGGAGTTTAAAAACACAGTGGAGAGAAGAACTTGTGCCAAATCTGCAGGTTTTTGTGTTAAACATGTGAATGAAACAAAACACAACTCCAGGTGTTTGTGACGAGGAAACGATTTCTAAACTAGGTCAGAACAAAGCAGTGAGGGACTGGGACCAAAAAACGGCTCTGGCATTTTGCACCTACAAGCCGCCCCGTATCGCTCAACCCAGCCGTAATTTTAAAAAAAAGTGTCTTACTGTCATGCCGTTAATAAATGCTCTTCTCCGCAACCCGATTGCCCCCCCCCCCTTGTGTCGTTTAGTGCCTCCTCCTCGATTCATTTGACTAAACTATAATGCGAAGTATCCGAGCGTCCGTCTGTCTCCTCTTCTACTTTGACTAACTTGACCACACGACCACAATCTTCACCGTTCTGTTTCTCATGAAAGTGATTAAATGTTGTGTTGTACTAACTTCCTCCAAAAGGTTTACTATTGTCTTCCGTATAAAGTGTTTTCCACCTCATATGCGAGCGCTACCGATTCTTGGTAGCAACTAGTGCCGTGATTGGTCAATTCTTGGTAGCAACTCGGACAGACATTGGTCAAATCGTGGTAGCGCGAGCTCGAGTCGTGGCCGGCCGTGGGAAAAATCCCACAAGGCAGTGCTTTACTTCAGTTGTCGCAAACAAATACAAAATACAGATATGTGAAGAGTCCCTCAGTCGTCCAGGTAGAATCCAGGATAAAAGGAGAAATTCAATTTGTCAACTGGACAAAGTTTGTTTGGTTGAAAACGTTTCGCCGCTCATCCGAGAGGCTTCGTCAGTTCTGGTTCTAGTGCTGGTTAGACCCTGTTTATATCTCGCTGCAGGGAGGAGCTTACTACACTGAAATACCGGTAGTTCTGAAACTATCTCAACTAATTAGTTTCTTTTGTTTTTCAAATTTCTCTGGCGTCTAGTTTAGCATCCCTATTCAACCCTAACGACCGTCTCCACCCCTCTGACCCTGACTTGTCTGCCCTACTGTTTTTTTTGTGTCTGTTTTGACTTGGTTTGAGAATCGAATTATAAATGGGAGACAAATTATGTCTGACTCCCCATTTCTGTTTAACGAAGGATTCTCTTTTTTTGACAAAAATTGCCTATTTAACTCCCCTCTCAAAGCAGTTCAAACTGTGCACATTTTTAACATTGTTGGAAGAAATGTCCTGGCAAAATAAAATAATGTAAAACCTTAAACACATCATCACGGTGCCACCGTCACATACAGGGTGTCCATAAAGTCACTTTACAATTTAAAGACGCCAGACAAGACGCCAGAGGAATTCGTAAAACAAAAGAGAGTAGCGGGGATAGGTCAAGAGCTTTGTTCAGGGTAGTTAGCTCCTCCCTTGCAGCTAGATATAAACAGGGTCTAACCAGCATGAGGGCCAGAGCTGACGAAGCCTCTCGGATGAGCGGTGAAACATTTTCAACCAAACAAACTTTGTCCAGTTGACAAATTGAACTTCTCCTTCGATCATTTACAATTTAAACAATTTATTACAAAGGCAGTTGTTGAGATACATTAACTAGATTTATTTTATTTGAATGAGTGTTTATTAAAGTTTTTTTCACTTCATTTAATAGAAATATGGGCACCATTAGCTGCACGAAGCACATCAAGACGGTAATCAGTTGTAGGATAGTCTCATTAATGGTGGCAATGGCTTCACAAATCCTTTGCTTCAAGTCAGAAATGTCCCGTACCTTTGTTTGATACACGATATCCTTTACATAACCCCATAAAAAGAAGTCCAAAGGAGTGATATCAGGTGAACGTGGTGGCCATGGAATTGGCCCATCCCGACCAATCCATCGGTCTGGAAGTGTTTGAGGAAGTGACGAACATGCAGTCCCCAATGTGGTGCTGCACCATCTTGCATAAAAAAAAAATATTGTGAATAAAAACTTTAATAAACACTGATTAAAATAAAACAAATCTGGTTAAGATATCTCATCAACTGCCCTTTCAATACAGTGGTACCTCACCTTACGAAATTAATTCGTTCCAGAAGTGGTTTCGTAACGTGAAAAATTCGTAAGTTGAGTAGCTATTTCAATGGAAAAAGCCTGATTCATTCCAAGGCCCCGATCCAAGTTTTTTTTTTTTTTTATAGTGTAACTTTTTTTATAGTGTAACAATGTGTTCTGCATCCTGATTGGTTTCTCAGACTGGATTTAAACTTTTCTCACATTTGTCTCTGTTTAAACACTCAAACTTTCATAGATTTTCAACAAAACGTATCAATATTGAAGTGTGGGGGGAAGCGGGAGGGGGGAGAAAACTGCACGGACACGTGTGATAGCGCACATGACCCGGCGCAGAGCTGACAGCAGGACTAGACCAAGATCTAAACCTGGACTGGACCAGGACTAAACCAGGACTAAACCAGGACTAGACCAGGACTAGGCCAGATGGATTAAAGCGCCTCGTGCGGGTCTATTTCCTGGTTTCTCACGAGTCACAGCTGAGGAGGGGACCGCAGGCAGTCTGAGCGCATGTGAGCGCGGCTCCTCCTGGTTTAGTCCAGGTTTAGTCCAGGTTTAGTCCTGGTTTAGTCCTGGTTTAGTCCTGGTTTAGTCCTGGTTTAGTCCTGGTTTAGTCCTGGTCCAGTCCAGGTTTAGTCCTGGTTTAGTCCAGACCACCGCGGCTCCTCTAGACCTGGTCAGGTCTAGAGGAGCTTGCATGGCTCTTGCTCACATGCGCTCAGACTGCCTCCTCGCTGCTCGCCTCAGCTGTGACTCGTAAGAAACCAGGAAATAGACCCGCACGAGGCGCTTTAATCCATCTGGTCCATCTGGTTTAGTCCTGGTTTAGTCCAGGTTTAGTCCTGGTCCAGTCCAGGTTTAGATCTTGGTCTAGACCTGCTGTCAGCTCTGCGCCGGGTCATGTGCGCTATCACACGTGTCAGAGCACAGTCTTCTCCCCCCTCCCGCTTCCCCCCACACTTCAATATTGATACGTTTTGTTGAAAATCTATGAAAGTTTGAGTGTTTAAACGAGAGACAAATGTGAGAAAAGTTTAAATCCAGTCTGAGAAAAGCGTATAATGTGTGTGGCTGAGCGCGCATTATTTGAATTTTTGAGATTTCGCGTTTCGTAACTTGAAATTTTCGTTTGTTGGGTCATTCGTAAGGTGAGGTACCACTGTATTTTTTTTAAATTGTAAAGGGACTTTATGGACACCCTGTATGTGTAGTTGTACGAACGGGTCCTTTCACTTACAGCAATAGGGCAGAATTCTTTAAGACAGTGGAGGCACGTAACGACCGAATACCTAGCGGGTGGGCCGAGGCAACGCGGTTTCGGGGCCGCGGCCCTTCTGGCATGTGCCCAAATGCCAGACCGCCCAGTCCGTCACTGGAACAAAGTGTAACATGGGCCTTTCAGAACAGAACACCTTCACTCACCTTCACGCTGCTCAAGAGGCTCCACAGTTTTGACTTTCTTTCTGAAAAAAGGAGAAAAATATAAATACGCATTTGAAGTTTCCTCTTTTTGTCTGAGCAGAGGCTCACCTGCGCCGCTCGGCACCCATGGGTGGGAGGTTGACTCTCTGGAGGAACCTGAGGAGGATGCTGTAGCACTTGTAGAATTTGGAGTGACACGTTTTGCAGATGAACTTGGACAGTCGCGGGTCCTGGTTCAGTTTGACTCCCACCAAACGCTGGAAGTCTGAGTGGAAGAGCACCGACCTCTGCTCCTCGCTGTCCACGTGGTCCCGGGACGAGCTGCTGAAGGCGTGACGCAAACTCCGCGACGAGAACTTCCCATGGCACAGGCGGCACAGGGCGGAGGGCGTCCGGCCTGACGGGGAAGAACACGGAAAACTCGAAAAACTCTTCTGACAAAAGGACGAAACAATAAAAAAGAGACACAAAACTGTTCACGTTAGTAAGAAAATGAATGAACTCGGGGTAAAGCTGCACTGTGGAACTTTTGTGGTGGAGGGTCCGTCACCTTCTTGTTTCTATGGATACATCATTCCTCTGCCTGGAATGTTCCACAGTGTGACTTTAAACAGCTCTACTTTACATTTATTCAACTCCAGGAGGTTTTAGAGCTCAAAAATACTTAGAAAAACAGAGCAGGGGTCGCCTCTCCACAGATCTGACCCGGAACTTGGTCTGGTTTGGTCTTCATGAAGATCCAGACAAAGCGTGTGACGGACCCTCCACCAGAAAAGTTACACAGTGCAGCTTTAAGGTTAAGGTGCACTTTTTTTGCTTCATGGAGACGTTTGTCCTTATGCGTTTGACCTTCAAACCATCGGGGCGCCGTCAGGAACCCGCTCGCCGTCTCCAGATCTCGAGCGAGACTTTGCCGGGACTCGGAGGACTTCGCCTGTTTCGTGTTTTGGGTTGACAGAAAAAACTGGAGCGCCCAGTTAGAAGTGAAAACATGTAAACGGCACAGAAAAGCCCGGGACGTCTGGGAGAGATAAACTGACCGATATTTGGACTTTCTAGACCAGGGGTGCTCAAACTTATTTTGATCGGGATCTACTCAAAAGTAGATCCCGATCACACACACACCATTGACCTGGTTTAGTCTTGGTTTAGTCCTGATCCAGACCTGGTTTAGACCTGGATCAGTCCAGGTTTAGTCCCGGATTAGTCCCGGATTAGTCCCGGATTAGTCCCGGATTAGTCCCGGATTAGTCCTGGTTTAGTCCTGGTTTAGACCTGGTTTAGACCTGGTTTAGTCCCGGATCAGTCCAGGTTTAGACCTGGTTTAGTCCTGGTTTAGTCCCGGATTAGTCCCGGATTAGTCCCGGATTAGTCCCGGTTTAGTCCCGGTTTAGTCCCGGTTTAGTCCTGGTTTAGTCCTGGTTTAGTCCTGGTTCAGACCTGGTTTAGACCTGGTTTAGTCCTGGTTTAGTCTCGGATTAGTCCCGGTTTAATCCCGGTTTAATCCCGGATTAGTCCCGGGCCCCTGCTGTCAGATAATCTGTCCCTTTGATGCAGAAATAACACGATCATCTGACTCACCCCATAAGAACGCGTCAGCTCCGTAGTAACAGTTTGCCGTGTTGTCGATAGTTCGTGTATCCACGTGTATCGCGCTGTATATCCACAGACTTGAATTATCCGGAGCTCCGGAGAAAAGGACATATCCCAAACGTATCTGCGAATTTCGCCTTAAGGTGAGGGATTTTCATGCCTGCAGTGAAGCGGCGAAGCGAGTACTACAGCAACTTGACTTGCGGTGACTTCTGTAAACATTGAGCATGTGACCTCGTTGTGTCCTCCGGGGCGCATGCGCAAAAAATCGGATTTCACAAAAAAAATCGGAATTGCGCATTAAGCCCTGACGATCGACTGACACGATCGACGCATTGAGCGCCCCTGTTCTAGAGCCTCGGGTATCGGAACCTCCAGCACAGATCCAGATTTTATTTTGTTCGACCTAAAAATACACAGACGTTTAATAACACTTTAACACAGCTCTGAGTTTTGTAACAGGAGCTGGAGTTGAGTTTTTAGTGTAAATTTGCTCTGGATATCGCCATAAAAACATCAGTAGAGTTTATCGCCCATCAGTTTCAGATTTGTTTTGAATTCAAACAAAATCGGTATCAGCCAAGAAATGAACATCATCAGTGGATCTCTTAAGCTTCAGATCTTCTCTTCATTCAAAACCTGTGACACACTGAATAATAAGTACAAATAATAATCAAATAAAAATAGCAGTAGTCGTCCTGAGCTCTCCTGTTCCATGATAATAAGAATAAAATAATGAAAATAATAATAAAAAATACTTACAATAATAACAATAATAAATATAAAAAATAATAAACAAAAACAAAAAAAATTGTAGTAGTCCTGACTTCTCCTGTTAGATCAGGGGTGCCCAACCAGTCGATTTTCAGTCGATCGCATATGGATACGTTCACACTGCAGGGCTTAAAGCTCAATTACGATTTTTTTGTGAAATCCGATTTTTTTGCGAGGTCGTTCACATTTCCAATTAAATGCGACTTGTATGTGATCTCCAGTGTGAACGTTAAACGCCCCAAAAGTGTCCCACATGCGCCTTGGAGGACACGACGAGGTCACGTGCAGCGAGCGTGCTCAGTGTTTACGGAAGTCGCCTAAAGTTGCTGTCGTACCAGAGCCAGAACATGTACAGCTTATTTGTTTTAAAGGGATATGCCACCCCCAGGTCAAATTTGGGCATCTCCCCACAGTCCAGAGACTAAAATAAGTGGTGGAAAGCATTTTCCTGCTCACCCAGCCATTGTCTGAGTCTGTCGCCACTGACCGCCGCGGTATCTGCAGCTCCTCCGCCTTAGACTGGAGTCTAACGTCGCCAGAGAAAGATTTCGGCCAAAAGGAATTAATTTGCTCGATGCGTTTCCCAATTACTTTGTGTGTAGTGCGCATTCATATCGAGTGCAAATAAATGTGCAAATCAACACGGAGAGCTTGACTTGGTCATTTTGGGTGGGAACTATTTTCCAGTGCGGAAGAATAAAGCCGAATCATGCAGCACGCTGTGCAACAGGGGAACTCCCTGTTACGCACCGGGAAAGGGAGTTCCCCTGTTGCACAACGTGGTGAGTGATACGGCTGTATTCTTCCGCACTGGAAAATAGTTCCCACCCAAAATGACCAAGGCAAGCTCTCCGTGTTGATTTGCACATTTATTTGCACTCGATATGAATGCGCACTACACACAAAGTAATTGGGAAACGCATCGAGCAAATTAATTCCTTTTGGCCGAAATCTTTCTCTGGCGACGTTAGACTCCAGTCTAAGGCGGAGGAGCAGCAGATACCGCGGCGGTCAGTGGCGACAGACTCGGACAATGGCTGGGTGAGCAGGAAAACGCTTTCCACCACTTATTTTAGTCTCTGGACTGTGGGGAGATGCCCAAATTTGACCTGGGGGTGGCATATCCCTTTAAGGAGGAGACGGAGAAGGACGAGGTTTTTGGCCACGGCGTTTTGTGGGGCAGTGGCAGCGACGTCCATAGAAATGAACGTGTTGGTGCGGAGTCGCAGACGAGAGCGGTGGGATCGCTACGTGCTTCGCTTCACTGACACGGAGTTCATACTATTTTTACATGACGAGAAGAACGTTTGTGTACATTTGTGAGCGCCGACTTGTACCACTCTCACTGGAGGAAACACGTCCAGGTCGGATGAACGCGACCTGGCCGTTCAGACTGAAGTCGCATGTCAAAAGATCGGATATGTATCGGATTTAGGACCACATATCTTGGGCTACGTTCACACTGCAGCCTGAAGTGACCCAAATCCGATTTTTTCGCCCCTATGCGACTTTAAAAATAATCTCACTCCTAAAGCCCGTATTTGCCATGTCTAACAGACGCCCCCTCTTGGTAGATCTCGGTTAAAAGGATGAGCACCCCTGTGTTAGATAATAATAAACAGAACACATGACTGAGAAATGGATGTGTTTCTCACCGGGGGTCCCTGCAGGGGGCGCTGTGTAGCTCCGGTCCTCACTGTCTGGACTCGGGCTCCTGTAGACGGGTTCTGAAGGTTCTGAAGGTTCTGAGGCATCACGTGACCTCCTCTGTCTGCTCCTCTTCTTCATCACAAACTCCCGTCAGAACCTGAACGACAAACACAAAAAACATCTCGGGGTCAGAAAGTCCCTCATGTAAATCACCGGCGTCTTCGCACGGGGGACGGACGTTTAAAGTTCTAAACCGGGACACACCGGGTCGGGACGTTTGTGTGAGAAGAACGGAACTCTGTCCATTCTCCAGTCTCTTCTCACATGGGTCAGTGGAAGATCTGAGGGACCTTTTTTTTGTCTCGTGTTCATTTTAAAGCTCAGACTTCTGTGTCCCAAGTCATATTATTTACTCCTGGCAGGGGCCTGGTTTAGACCTGGTTTAGTCCTGGTTTAGACCTGGTTTAGACCTGGTTTAGTCCTGGTTTAGTCCTGGTTTAGTCCTGGTTTAGTCCTGGTTTAGACCTGGTTTAGACCTGGTTTAGACCTGGTTTAGACCTGGTTTAGTCCTGGTTTAGTCCTGGTTTAGTCCTGGTTTAGACCTGGTTTAGTCCTGGTTTAGTCCTGGTTTAGACCTGGTTTAGACCTGGTTTAGTCCTGGTTTAGTCCTGGTTTAGTCCTGGTTTAGACCTGGTTTAGTCCTGGTTTAGACCTGGTTTAGTCCTGGTTTAGTCCTGGTTTAGTCCTGGTTTAGACCTGGTTTAGACCTGGTTTAGACCTGGTTTAGACCTGGTTTAGTCCTGGTTTAGTCCTGGTTTAGACCTGGTTTAGACCTGGTTTAGTCCTGGTTTAGATCAAATTGGTCAAAAATGGGGACACCTGGGATATTTCTTGTATAAACCTGGACAAACGGGACACGGGCTAGATCTGGACCGTCCCAGGCCGGGGTCTCCGGGACCGTCCCGGGCCGGGGTCTCCGGGACGTCCCGGGCCGGGGTCTCCGGGACGTCCCGGGCCGGGGTCTCCGGGACCGTCCCGGGCCGGGGTCTCCTGCAGCTCTGCACCTCCTTCTCTCGCCAAGGGATTTCGGGATTAAACCTCTGAATAACAAACATTAATTACGCCTGATACGACTGCACATGTAGAACTCTGAAGTCCAACTTGAATAAACGGACAGTGGTTTGTTTTTTGGGCTGACCAAAGGTTCTCCTCTTGAATCATCTCAGTTTCTCGTGGTTCTAAAATCTCTGTGTGGACACACTGTGGACGCTCTGTGGACACTGGACACTTTGTGGACACTGTGTGGAAGCGTATGGCTACGTTCACACTGCAGGGCTTAAAGGCAAATTAACGTTTTTTTACAATCTGAGGTAATAAAACAAGTAGTTTTACTCACCCATAGCATTTTTCTGTCAATTGGAGCAGTATCGCAGAACTTATGTTGAGCCGTTCTGTTCTAGTAATGATCCCGTATCCGTTAACATGGTGCTGTATCATTTGCTCGGGGCATTACTTTGCGGTCTCCAAATAACACAAACTTTAGCACTTTTCAAATCATAGAAGGCCGATGTCTTAATGAAAAATTTCGTTTGAAGCAAAAGTGGCCTGTAATCCGAGATTTAGCCATAGTTTCGAGTAGATGAGGAGGCCAGTGCGCATGTGCGGACTGTGCTCTCAGCTCCCGGGACCCAAACATGAAACGCAAAGCTGAAAACTATGGATAAACCTCGGATTACAGGCCACTTTTGCTTCAAACGAAATCTTACATTAAGACATCGGGCATCTATGATTTGAAAAGTGCTAAAGTTTGTGTTATTTGGAGACCGCAAAGTAATGCCCCGAATACAAATGCTAACAAATGCTAACAGAAACGCCACAACATAACTTTCTTCAAACAGCTCCAAATGACACGAACGTGATATGGGTGAGTCAAACGACTTGTTTTATTACCGAAAGAAGGCTCAGATTGTAAAATAACGTTACTTTTCCTTTAAGGCTCAATTCCGATTTTTTTGTGAAATCAGATTTTTTAAATTAATTTTCCAATTAAATACGACTTGTATGTGATCTCCAGTGTGAACTTTAAACGCCCCAAAAGTGTCCCGCATGCGCCTTGGAGGACACGACAGCGAGCGTGCTCAGTGTTTACAGAAGTCGCCTAAAGTTGCTGTCGTACCGGAGCCAGAACATGTACAGCTTATTTGTTTTAAGGAGGAGAAGGAGAAGGACGAGGTTTTTGGCCACGGCGTTTTGTGGGGCAGCGGCAGCGACGTCCGTAGAAATGAACGTGTTGGTGCGGAGTCGCAGACGAGAGCGGTGGGATTGCTACGTGCTTCGCTGCTTCACTGACACAGAGTTCATATACTATTTTCGCATGACGAGAAGAAAGTTTGTGTACGTTTGTGAGCGCCGACTTGTACCACTCTCACTGGAGGAAACACGCCCAGGTCGGATGAACGCGACCTGGCCGTTCAGACTGAAGTCGCATGCCAAAAGATCGGATATGTATTAGGGGTGTGCAAAATAATCGTCATGACAATGCATCGCGATGCTAACTTTCACAATATACTGCATCGATTCTTGATGCCAAATATCGATTATTAATTTAAAAAACGGAAATGCAGAAAAGCGGAAATGCCGCTGCCTTCACGCCAGTGGCATTCCCGGCGGCGGGCTGTGTTTACATGCTGCAGCGGTTTTTAGAGCAACATGTGCGTTCACGCTGCGCTGTGCGTGCCCAATGTGCTCCTGTCTGACGAAATACGGAAGTCTGAGAAAGACAGCTGCACCCTTACCAAGTGTGACATAACGGCTGCTGAGGAGGTCGTCGCTGCAAAGAAACCTATGAAAGTAGCTACACTCGCAATATCAGAGACCAGTCCAACGCCGTCTATTGTAGCGCCACTCCGTGCTCAACTCGTCCACGAGCTCCAAGACAATCCGACTGATTCCGTCTTGACAAGGGAAATTAAAACCACAATGTGCCAGGATCTTAACAAGAGGTATTTGAGTGAAAAAGAGGCTCTGTATAAGAGCTTTCCTTTCCGAGGACGAGAGTTAAGATGTTTACACTGGAGCAGTGTTGTATAGTAACGAAGTAATAATACTTCACTACTGTACTTAAGTACATTTTGGGAGACTTTGTACTTTACTTGAGTTTAAAAAAATTATAACTTTTACTTTTACTTCACTACATTTCCGAATTTAATTGCATACTTTTACTCCAATACATTTTCAATGTGCCGTTTAGTTACTCGTTACAAAAAAACCTCTACTGACTGAAGGAAGTCAGGTCGTGCCTGGGCTTGTTCGCTACTTGCGCATGACAATCAGCCTACACCTGTTGGTTTCAAGCAGCTCGTTTAATCAACCAACATCCCTGATGGAAGAGGAGACAGCATCCATCGAGGTAAGTTCTAGATTAATGAAATTGTTAGCGTCTATATTCCAATTTCAGTAACCACACCATAGACATTCTAGACACCGTTGTGAAACCTTGAGCATAACATGTAGAAATCAACTTTGTGTGACATTGTTTCGGTTGCACAAAGCGTATTTGACGATGTTGGAGCTAACAGGCTACCTAGCTTTTTCGGCTCAAGGGAAGGCATAGCTGTAGGATAAGTGTAGCGAATGAGAAAGGGCACACGAGTTCAAAAGGACAAAAAAATAACATTAACATGCCTACATTCAAAAATGTAAACAAGCACTGTGTGTTTGTGCTCTCTAAGTAACAAAGCGAGGGTTAGCTTCAGACTGCCTTTGCTTCATACTTTTACTTGTACTTTTAATTCCATTACTTGAGTACATTTATTTTGACATTACTTGTCGTACTTAAGTACAAGAAGTTCCAGATACTTTAAGACTTTTACTCAAGTAACATTTCAGTCAGTGACTTCGACTTTTACCAAAGTCATTTTTGGGAGGGGAACCTATACTTTTACTTGAGTTTGATTTTCCACTACTTTATACAACACTGCACTGGAGTAACTGCAGAAGCCATCAGGACCAAGTGGGCATTACAGGTAACATTAACAACAATACAATTAAAGTGTCATTTAACAATATCAATTCATATTTTAACGTTTAAAAGCATAAATAAGTAATGATAAAAGGAGAAATTCAATAAGTAATAAATAAATACATATTAATACATAAATTAATGAATAAATAAATCTATCGTAGGTAAATGCAGTTGTCATCGGAAATAGATAAAAGCATTCACAATTTGATTGTGTTGAACTGATTTGGACTTCAGGCAGTATCAAGGAAGGATGGCAGCCTTTTTGTTATTCAGTTATGAATTGAGTTGCTCAGTTATGTATCAATTGAAGACACTAGTTGTGATAGTATCGCATCGTGGCATATGAATCATGATTCGAATTGAATTGTGACTTCTTTGCCAATACCCACCCCTAATATGTGTCGGTTTTAGGAGCACATATCTTGGGCAACGTTCACACTGCAGCCTGAAGTGACCCAAATCCGATTTTTTTTGTCACTATGCAACTTTAAAAATAATCTCACTCCAAAAGTCCATATTTGCCGTGTCTAACAGACGCCCCCTCTTGGTAGATCTCGGCACAACATCAACCTCAAAAGTAGATCTCGGTTAAAAAAAGGTTGAGCACCCCTGACTTATACTATATTATGTGCAATCTGTGAAATACTTACACCTTATTTAATCCTACCTGCACCTTTGTTCATTGTACTTTGTGTTTTTATTATATTTTATTACATATTTTTTCAAGATTTCAAGATTGTTTATTTGTCATCTGCAGAATCAACACAAGGTCAACAATGCAATGAAATGCTTAGGATCAGAAGAACCGTTGACTCGCTAATAGGGATGCAAATTATCGGTTAATTCATTAACTGATAGTTGATTGACCTTATCGGTCGATTAACGATTAACTGATAAGCGGCATTTTTCACCTGAATTTGAGTGTTTCAATAGGGTCTTTAAGAATATAAGCTATAGTAACATAACACTGAGTCAAAAATATATCATAGTATTATTATATTGTATATTCCTCAATTAATTATTCCTTAGTAAAAAGCAGACAAATGTATTGATCCTGAATAACAAAATACAGTCATCCCTCACTCTATCCAATTTTTTTTTTTATAGTGTAAAAATTTTTTTATAGTGTAACATTGTGTTCTGTCCTGATTGGCTAAGAGACTAGACCAGGACTAAACGTGGACTGGACCAGGTCTGAACCAGGTCTGGACCTGGACTGGACCTGGACTGGACCGGGACTCGACCGGGTCTAGACCTGGACTAGACCAGGATTAAACCACTGGGGCGCGTGCTGGTTTCGCTGCGCCCCGCGCTCCGAGCCGCAGGCCAGCCGCGCGGGGCTCGGGGCTTGGGGCGTGGGCTGCGGCGAAACCGGCAGCAGCGGCACGCATTCCGGGTTAGATCTCGCCTCGCGCGTACACCCAGGGCTGCTGAGCAGTGCCGTTGGCGCCTGCGGTCGGCTGTGAGTCGATCCTGGCGCAGCGCGGTTGCCTTGTTTCATGACCACGCGGGTGCGCATGTCCATGTGTCCGCGGTTAGCGGTTAATTACAATTAATGCATTTTGATCGACCAACGTCTTAATCGACAATTAACCGTTAATCGATTAATTGTTGACATCCCTACTCGCTAAGATATTGCTTCGGGTCGGTCAGGCCGGGCTTCTCTCTCGCTGTTTTTTTAAATAAATATGTTTATAAAAATGTATACTAAAACGATGTGTGGATACTAAACTAAGGAATACTTGTTTTAAAATAAATAATTTGGATAAAACAGAGAAGGCGCTGTAATGTAATTGCTATTGAACCACTAAACAGGAGCCGCAGAGCCAGAGCTCTGCGCACGTGAACGCCGCCCTCTTAAAGGTCCCATGGCATGAAATTTTCACTTTCTGAGGTTTTTGAACGTTAATGTGAGCTCCCCTTCCCTGTTTAGGCCCCCCCCATGGCTAAAAGTTGTGAAATGTCTAAACTGAGCATTTGCGATCCTTTTCTGCGTTACACAAAACCAGTGTTGAAACGGGCGAGTTCGGACAAGGCACCTTTTTGACGTCAGATCGGCAAATGCAGCTCCAGCCCCTCCCTCTGTCTCCGCTCAGCGTCCCTGTATATCCCGCCCAGAGAGTTTGGACTGTGAATGCGCTACAATGCGAAATGCGTTTTTTTATTTGCCTGGAGGCACGTCCGAGTGTTTCTAGGCTCGCAAGTCCCTTACCCGACCCTCTGGACCTCTGAAATACCAGTGGTTTAATTTTATTTTCTGTGTAAATATGTTTTTTTTCATTGCAAAGTCTCTCATCTGTCTCTCACGGAAGCGAGCAGACAGAGCAGAGCCGAGCTGCCCCCCCCCCCCCCCGCGCTCCTCCCGCGCTCCTTAGCCAATCTCTCTGTCCTTCTCATTTGCACTGAAGCAGCAACACCCAGAATAAAGCATTTTAGAGACATATCTAGCCTCATGAAGACTGTCAGAGTCATATCTCATGCAGTGAGTGTTGATTTTGAAGAAGGATTCATTTACAGTATTAGGGAACCATTAAGGAGCCATATAAAAGCATCAACAAGTACCATGTCATGGGACCTTTAATAATCTTCCCCTCCGCAAGTCCGCATCTATTTTGACCTGGTATCCCCAATATGGAGGAGCAAGAAGTTAAGGATAAACTAAAGACAGGAGAACTGAAAAGACAAACACGACTCCTGTCTCTGTCTATTATCCACCCGTCATTGTTCTTCTTTGTCTCTCTGCTTCTCTCTCTTAAAGTGCCGCGCTAGATTCTTAAGGACGTACTGCTGCTGTGGTTTATGGCCCAATTTTCAACCCGTCAAAATGACGGACGGCCTTAAATTTTTCCCGTCAACTCTTAAAAAAATCCGTCAATGATGGAAAATTGTCGGTTAATGTACCCTCTGCAGAAACAAATATAAAAGATGTAAATGTTTATACAGTCTTGTTTAACTTAGATTTCGTTACAAAAGACAGGCTTTAATTTGTTATCATAAATCACCCCTCCTCCTCCTCCCGAGTCCTCACAAATAAAATATGACATTTCGGGTTTGCTTCGGGCTCGGGCCTGCAAATCAAGTTAATTGGTCGGGTTCGGGCAGGGTCGGGCTTTAATCAGACCCCCCAGGATTTCGTGGGCATTTTTTGTGATTGTTTCGGGCTAAAATGCCTGAATTTGCGGGAACTTTTCCAAAAAGTTGTGATGAAAGTTGCGGTGCTTTTAAGGTTTTTGTTGCGATTTTGTTGCGGGAGGAAGTGAAAGTTGCGATAAATAGTTGCGATTTTCCCTTTTTGTAATTAAAATTGAATAATATTTTGAATACTGAGTTATTACTGACAAAGAATAATACAAAGACACAGAGATCACAGATATGGTCCTAAAACAACCTTACCAACATCGAAAATAAATTACTACTAGGAGGGGAACTGTTTCGGTCTTTTGCTGTTATTTTTGTGGGCAAATGGTGCCGCAGACATGTTTCTTTGCCATTAGAAGCCGTGTCCCAGTTCCCAGAGCGCGCGGCTCGGAGCGTGGCCCGAAGGGCATGTGCGTCACACATTTCGACAGAACACCGGCGCGACGACTGCTGTCCCACTTCTTTTTTGTCCCATGCGCAGTTAACACGCGGTCCGAAGACCGCAGTCGTTAAGCGGTCCGCGGACTGCAGTCAGGGCTGAGCAAGTGTGCACCTCCTTGACTGCAGTCTGAGCCCCTTCGGGCCGCGCTCCGAGCTGTGCGCTCTGGGAACTGGGACACGGCCGCAGTTTCGTTTGTCACACGGAAGTAAAGCAGAAGGAAGTTGGTCGGCGTTCAATACGTCGCCGATGATTGGTCAAAATTAGTAAAAATTGCGGGAAAGTTGCGGTGATTGGTAAAAATTGCAACACCGCCCTGAATTCGCGGAGATTGGCTGAAGTTGCGTTGAAGTTGCAAATCGCAACATCGCGAATTCCTGAAGGGTCTGTTTAATACCCGCGGGCCGGGTCGGGTTGGGCTGGATTTTTTAGGCCCGATCTTACCTCTAAAGTACTAATAACAGCAATAATAGTACATGGTAAAAAAAAAAGTGTTGCAAAAGTGCAGGGGAAGAAGTAAACAATATAATAAAAATATGTAACAAAATGTGTATTTTTTATTAAAGTACAATGTACAAAGGTACAGGTAGGATCAAATAAGGTGTAAGTAGAGTATTTCACAGATTGCACATAATATGGTGTGGTATAGGTGCATGTGGATTTCGTATAGACCAGTTTCAAAGCTACGTCATCACTGAATGTGCGCGCAGTGCTGACTCAAAACAAAGCCACTGCTGCCATAAAACCCCCAGAGAAGATACAGAAGAGAAGAACTCAATGTGAAATAAAGAGAAACAGATGGAATAAATGATAGTTCATATCATTCAAGTGACATACACACAAGTGAACACCTGCTGCTTGTTTAGGGTCATTTGCCCAGGTGTTCAATGGTGTTTAATCATGCTGATTAACGAGCAAGCACAGGACACCGCAAAGCTCACAGACATATTAACCGGGTAACCTCTACGACAGACACATGTAAACGAACACGAATAACTTTGTTAAAATGCATGATAAGTTTTTGCATGACCATCATAAATGGCATTTGACATGACTGAGATCACATCTGTGACTCGTGAATTAAGTCGTATGTTACTTACTCTGCAACGCAAGTGCAGTTGGCGGTCAGAACGTAGTTCTCGCGCTTGTTGATGATAGCCCAAGCATTGTACATGGTCGTCTTGTGGCCTTGTCTTTGACTGGGGAGAACATCAGATGCCAACACGCAAAACTCCCCATTGATATCGTGGTATTTTACCTCCTGTACATGGCCACACACGGCAAACTGGTAAACATCCATGGATTTGTATGTGCGCACTTTCTCTCTTGTATACACGCTGGGCTTCTCCACTAAATAACAGTGGATATCTGTCCACTGTAAATCTGGCCACTTTCTGCGGTCGTACTGCCACTCCGTGATCGCATAAGGATCTGGCAGTCGAACCCCGTTGCTCAACGTGAGCTTTTGAATGTAGCTCTCCCTATCGTTCAGATACTCCGCTATGGTCCGACATGGTTGATTCTGAGTCAACAGTGCGCGCACATGCCGCTGACGTCACGTCTGTTTACTAACTGTAAAGGGGTCTATTGCACATAGTATGGTATAAATATTGCACATAGGTTATTGCCAGATTATTGCACAGGTAACGGTAATTTACAGTGAGGTAGTGACAAACATGATACATTCATACAGAGCAGCAGCAGTAAACATATTATGCATAATGAAAAGTACTTTAGTGCAGTATTATTGAGAGTTCAGTATTTAGAGTATTACCCAGAGTTCAGTAGTCTGACAGCTTTGGGGAAATATCTGTCTTTGAGTCTTATTATAGGCTATTGTTTACTTCTTCCCCTGTACTTTTTGCAACACTTTTTTACCATGTACTATTACTGCAGTTATTAGTACTATTACTGCAGTTATTAGTACTATTACTGCTGTTATTAGTACTATTACTGCTGTTATTAGTACTATTACTGCTGTTATTAGTACTATTACTGCTGTTATTAGTACTATTACTGCTGTTATTAGTACTATTACTGCTGTTATTAGTACTATTACTGCTGTTATTAGTACTTCTGACTATCTGAGCGAGTCAACGGTTCTTCTGATCCTAAACATTTCATTTCATTTCGGCTCTTGCAGAAGAGAATCGGCTCTTGCAGAAGAGAATCGGCTCTTACCGCGGGGCTCGTGCAGAGGTCTCGTGCAGAGGTCTCGTGCGGGACAATCCGGAGGACCGTGCACGCGCGTGGGTTCGCGTGATCTCGCGTGTCCGGTGTCGCGCGCGGGTCACAGCTCCAGGAGGAAGAGGAGGAAGAGGAGAATGAAGATGAGGAGGAGGATGAGGAGGAGACCAGAACCCGCTTCTTCCTCGTGAACTCTGCACAAACCCGGAAGTGTTAGCTTGTGCTAACGCCGCAGTGCGCAGTGCTGCCCTCCAGCGGCGTTACAACAAACCTCCTCAGACCGAGGCCCGAGCGGCGGACAGAGTTTAAAAAACTAAATCCGCTGGACTTTTGTCAGAGAAAAGATTTAAGAGAGAAGGTTTCGATTCCCACATCAGATAGCTCCTCGTACGGAAGTGCTAGCAGAAGTCACAGACGAGTTTAGTCAACACAGCGCCGCCTGTTGGTGAGTGAGTGTAACTGCAGCATTTAAAGGCAAATTAACGTTTTTTTACAATCTGAGCCTTCTTTCGGCAATAAAACAAGTAGTTTTACTCACCCATAGCATTTTTCTGTCAATTGGAGCAGTATCGCAGAACTTATGTTGAGCCGTTCTGTTCTAGTAATGATCCCGTATCCGTTAACATGGTGCTGTATCATTTGCTCGGGGCATTACTTTGCGGTGTCCAAATAACACAAACTTTAGCACTTTTCAAATCATAGAAGCCCGATGTCTTAATGAAAAATTTCGTTTGAAGCAAAAGTGGCCTGTAATCCGAGATTTAGCCATAGTTTCGAGTAGATGAGGACGCCAGTGCGCATGCGCGGACTGTGCTCTCAGCTCCGGGGACCCAAACATGAAACGCAAAGCTGAAAACTATGGATAAATCTCGGATTACAGGCCACTTTTGCTTCAAACGATTTCTTACTTTAAGACATCGGGCTTCTATGATTTGAAAAGTGCTAAAGTTTGTGTTATTTGGAGACCGCAAAGTAATGCCCCGAATACAAATGCTAACGGATACGCTACAACATAACTTTCTTCAAACAGCTCCAAATGACACGAACGTGATATGGGTGAGTCAAACGACTTGTTTTATTACCGAAAGAAGGCTCAGATTGTAAAATAACGTTACTTTTCCTTTAAGATTCAAAGCTTTTATCAGTAAAGAAACACGTGGGTATCACCTGATGGGCCCAGATTACCACACCAATAGTGTTACAACATCACATTACATCGCACTTTTAACTTGACGGGTATTCTGCCATCAGATGTTACGCTTGTGGGCATCTCCTGATGGCCTCCGGACTGATAGTGTAAGTAAGTAAGTAAGTAAATTTTATTTATATAGCACATTTAAAAACAGAGAGAACTGGCCAAAGTGCTGTACAATGTCAAAAAGCTAAAAAATAGTGCTACAACATCACATTGCATTATATTATACCTTGCACTTTTAACTTGTAAATAGTTATTTTATTGTATATCCTCCTGAGACCCGCCCATTCATTTGTGTCCTTTATAGTGCACACTGAGTTAACCAGTCTGTCCTTTAAGTGTTTTGAGATAGACTCTAGTTTGTGGCTGCACTATGATAAAACAAACAAACAAACAAACGTAAATGCTAAGGTGTTCATTTACCTCCAAATAGAAAATTGTAAATTAAAATAAATAAAAATAAATCAAATTGAAATGCACTTTTTTTCTTCGGGTCCCAGGAGGATATTTGTATATTGTATTTTTATTGTATATTTGTATATTGTATTTTCCTTGTATATTTGTATATTGTATTTTTATTGTATATTTGTATATTGTATTTTCCTTGTATATTTGTATATTGTATTTTTATTGTATATTTGTATATTGTATTTTCCTTGTATATTTGTATATTGTATTTTTATTGTATATTTGTATATTGTATTTTCCTTGTATATTTGTATATTGTATTTTTATTGTATATTTGTATATTGTATTTTTATTGTATATTTGTATATTGTATTTTTATTGTATATTTGTATATTGTATTTTTATTGTATATTTGTATATTGTATAGTTGTGTTGTCTCGCCTTCCCAGGATTACAGATGGAAATGAGCTCTGAGCTACAATCTGGTACAAACATCTCTGCCACTGTGCTTAATGTAACTGTACACTGTCCTAATAAACCAATAAATAAATAAATAAATACAATATGTTTACCTGTACAATGAATTTTTTACTTTGCTGCCCACTCTGGATGTCAAGAGCATGCAAAAAAATTTAAATACGATAAAGAGAAGCATGTTTGTGTTTTTTTCTTGGAATCTTTGTTTATTTTTCAAGATTCTCAAGATGTACAATATCAAAGTTAAACGAAAAAGATAGTACAGATATATAAAAGAACAACCAAAACTGTAATGTCCAAGAAGGAGTGGGGGGAAGAAAACTTATTTAACCCCACCCCCCTTACCCAGCTGTATATATTATATTTACAGATCATGTGCAACATTAGTTTTATGTGCGACTGTCAGTAGTAAAAACGGGGTGTAAACATGGTTGATATCGTGGAAACAGGGGCCCCTTTAGATTCAAGATTGTTTATTTGTCATATCCTCCTGGGACCTGAAGAAAAAAGTGCATTTCAATTTGATTTATTTTTATTTTAATTTATTTTAATTTACAATTTTCTATTTGGAGGTAAATGAACACCTTAGCGTCGACATTTTATTAATTTAATTTTTGTTCTGTAATGGACTGTAGTCGTGTTAAATCCACGTGAAGTTAACAACCTAACAAAAACGTTTTTTTTTTTTTTTTTTATCAACATCTCTGACAAGCTTTTACAGTCACCTGAGAAAGTTTTTAGACTCCCTTTTAATTTATTATTATTATTATTATTATTATTATTATTATTATTATTATTATTATTTGTGTAGCCACAAACTAGAGTCTATCTCAAAACACTTAAAGGTCCCATGACATGGTACTTCTTGATGCTTTTATATGGCTCCTTAATGGTTTCCGAATACTGTAAATGAATCCTTCTTCAAAATCAACACTCAGTGCATGAGAAACAGAGATAAGATGAGAAAGAGTAATTTTTCTCACTCAGAACACTCTATAATGGGCGTTGTTGCTTGAATGCAAATGAGGAGAAAAAAGCTGGCCAATAGTAGAAGGTGGGGGCGTGGCTAAACGCTCCGCTCTGTGCTCTGAGCGCTCTCTGATCCATTTCCTTGTTTTTGCACGGGGGGGGGGGGGAGTTGAAGTGTTCCATTGAAAAATAAACACATTTCCACAGAAAATAAAATTAAACCACTGGTATTTCAGAGGTCCAGAGGGTCGGGTAAGGGACTTGCGAGCCTAGAAACACTTGGACGTGCCTCCAGGCAAATAAAAAAACGCATTTCGCATTGCCTAGCGCATTCACAGTCCAAACTCTATGGGCGGGATATACAGGGACGCTGAGCGGAGACAGAGGGAGGGGCTGGAGCTGCATTTGCCGATCTGACGTCAATAAGGTGCCTTGTCCGAACTCGCCCGTTTCAACACTGGTTTTGTGTAACGCAGAAAAGGACCGCAAATGCTCAGTTTAGACATTTCGCAACTTTTAGCCATGGGGGGGGGGGGGCCTAAACAGGGTAGGAGAGCTCACATTAACGTTCAAAAACCTCAGAAAGTGACAATTTCATGCCATGGGACCTTTAAAGACAGACCGGTTGACTCAATGTCCACTGTAAATGTCCACCGGTTCCTGGGCACCTGCATCACACAGGACCTCAGGTGGGAGCCGACCATCAACTCCCTCATCCAGAAGGCCCAGCAGAGGTTGTACTTCCTGCGGCAGCTAAGGAAAGCCAAGCTGCCAGTCCAGATGATGGTGCAGTTCTACACGGCCATCATTGAGTCCATCCTCACCTCTTCCATCACTGTGTGGTGCTGGAGCCACTGTCAGGGACAAACAGAGACTCTGCTGAGAAGGTGATTGGCTGCAGCCTTCCATCTCTCCAGGACCTGTACGTCTCCAGGACTCGGGGGCGAGCAGGCCGGAGAGCAGCTGACACTTCTCACCCTGGACATGGACTATTTGAGCCACTTCCCTCTGGCAGGAGGCTACGGTCCATCGGGACCAGAACCTCCCGTCACAAGAACAGTTTCTTTCCCTCTGCTGTTGGACTCATGAACAATTCAGAACATCTGCACAAAGCTGGACACTTTATATCACCAGGCACTTTAATTAGGCCATTCTTTTTTATTTATTTATTTATTTATTATTATTACTTATTTCATCAGACTGTATAACAAATCTTTCCCTGCAGATTTATCCAAAACCACAAATTTGTCCCAGTTTTATACAAGAAATGTCCCTGGTGTCCCTATTTCTGACCAATTTGATCTAAACCAGGACTAAAAGAGGACTAAACCTGGACTAAAACAGGATTATAACAGGACTAAAACAGGACTAAACAAGAACTAAAACAGGACTAAACCTGGACTAAAACAGGACTAAAACAGGATTATAACAGGACTAAAACAGGACTAAAACAGGACTAAACCTGGACTAAAACAGGACTAAAACAGGATTATAACAGGACTAAAACAGGACTAAAACAGGACTAAACCTGGACTAAAACAGGACTAAAACAGGATTATAACAGGACTAAAACAGGACTAAACAAGAACTAAAACAGGACTAAACCTGGACTAAAACGGGACTAAACCTGGACTAAAACAGGACTAAACCTGGACTAAAACAGGACTAAACAAGAACTAAAACGGGACTAAACCAGGACTAAAACAGGACTAAAACAGGACTAAACAAGAACTAAAACGGGACTAAACCAGGACTAAACCAGGACTAAAACAGGACTAAAACAGGACTAAACCTGGACTAAAACGGGACTAAACAAGAACTAAAACAGGACTAAACCTGGACTAAAACAGGACTAAACAAGAACTAAAACGGGACTAAACCAGGACTAAACCAGGATTAAACCAGGACTAAACGAGGATTAAAACACGACTATGACAATTCTTGACTAATCTGATCTCCGTCAACAGTAAAAAAAAAAAAAAAAAAAAGACATAAACTGACATTTGTTTGGGTAAAAATACAAATTATGACTTATTTCATCAGACTGTATAACTCCACTGTATCGTCCAAACGTGCAATATCTTCTTAGGGGTACATGGGACATTTCTTGTATAAAATTGTATAAAAATCTAATTTATTTACAGACAAAATGTTGTAGCTTGGGTTAAACGAACATTTAAGACCAAAACGAGGAGCCACAGTTTTTCAGCGTAAAGTGAACTGGAGCCAGAGGCGATGGAGCCGAATCGCGCCCATGCTCACTTCCTGTTTGGAAAATAGCGGGTTAGCAGTGTCCGTTTATACAAACAGTCTCGGGTTGTAATGCAATAGACAAAACCGTAAAGATTGAAATAAGTGAACGATCCCGACAGGTTCCACATTATAGCTTTATTGAACGCATTTGTGATATTAAAGCACAAGAATTATTGGTCAAAAAATTAAAACGACAAACACTTAATGACGGAGGGTTTGTTTTTTTTACACAGGGGAGAGACGCCGACACAAACGCACAAACGCAAACACAAACAAGAGTGGAACAGGCGACACATTAGTGAGATTATAGACGAAGGTTATACAGGGTAAGAAAAGTGCTCCAGCCGTTTAATTAAAAGAGCAGGTGTCATAAATAAGGCATTGATCAATACGTACAATATTACAGAAGCATATGGCTGTTTCCCAGTGTGCTTTGTTGATTTAAGACGTACACAAGATATAAGCACGATAACGATAACTTCATCTAATCCCATCCTTCGTCTCATAATAAAACTCCGCAAAACCGACTCTTATGAGCTTTAAGTCGTGTTTCCTCCTCAAAAACACCTGGAGTTGTGTTTTATTTGAGGAACCATTTATTATTTATTTGTCTGTCTACATCTCCAAAATGCTCTGTTCCACCTCGTGATGTCATGTAGTGGTACGTTTCAGGTTCAAAGCTTCTTTTGTCTTCCAGAAATCCAGAATTCCAGAAATCCAGGGCTGAAATGATCCAAATAATTCTAGTGAAGGTGTGTGAAATTTAAAAACGTAGTGCACCACAGGACTAGGGGGACCAGACGTCCCTGTGTCCCCTGTCCCTGCAGATTTATCCAAAACCACACATTTGTCCCAGTTCTATACAAGAAATGTCCCTGGTGTCCCTATTTCTGACCAATTTGATCTAAACCAGGACTAAAAGAGGACTAAACCTGGACTAAAACAGGATTATAACAGGGCTAAAACAGGACTAAACCTGGACTAAATCTGGACTAAACCTGGACTAAACCTGGACTAAAACAGGACTATAACAGGTCTAAACCTGGACTAAACCTGGACTAAACCTGGACTAAAACAGGACTATAACAGGTCTAAACCTGGACTAAACCTGGACTAAACCTGGACTAAAACAGGACTAAACCTGGACTAAAACAGGATTATAACAGGGCTAAAACAGGACTAAAACAGGACTAAAACTGGACTAAACCTGGACTAAAACAGGACTAAAACAGGACTATAACAGGTCTAAACCTGGACTAAACCTGGACTAAACAAGAACTAAAACAGGACTAAAACAGGACTATAACAGGACTAAACCTGGAATAAACCTGGACTAAAACAGGATTATAACAGGACTAAACCTGGAATAAACCTGGACTAAAACCGGACTAAAACAGGAGTATAACAGGTCTAAACCAGGACTATAACAGGACTAAAAGAGGACTATACCTGGACTAAAACAGGACTAAACCTGGACTAAAACAGGATTATAACAGGACTAAAACAGAACTAAACCTGGACTAAACCTGGACTAAAACAGGACTAAACCTGGACTAAAACAGGATTATAACAGGGCTAAAACAGGACTAAAACAGGACTAAAACTGGACTAAAACTGGACTAAACCTGGACTAAAACAGGACTAAAACAGGACTATAACAGGTCTAAACCTGGACTAAAACAGGATTATAACAGGGCTAAAACAGGACTAAAACAGGACTAAAACTGGACTAAAACTGGACTAAACCTGGACTAAAACAGGACTAAAACAGGACTATAACAGGTCTAAACCTGGACTAAACCTGGACTAAACAAGAACTAAAACAGGACTAAACCTGGAATAAACCTGGACTAAAACCGGACTAAAACAGGAGTATAACAGGTCTAAACCAGGACTATAACAGGACTAAAAGAGGACTATACCTGGACTAAAACAGCACTAAACCTGGACTAAAACAGGATTATAACAGGACTAAAACAGGACTAAAACAGAACTAAACCTGGACTAAACCTGGACTAAACCTGGACTAAAACAGGACTAAACCTGGACTAAAACAGGACTAAACCTGGACTAAAACAGGATTATAACAGGGCTAAAACAGGACTAAAACAGAACTAAAACTGGACTAAACCTGGACTAAAACAGGACTAAACCAGGACTAAAACAGGACTAAACCTGGACTAAACCAGGACTAAACCAGGACTAAAACAGGACTAAACCAGGACTAAAACAGGACTATGACAATTCTTGACTAATCTGATCTCCGTCAACAGTAAAAAAAAGACATAAACTGACATTTGTTTGGGTAAAATACAGAAAATCAGCTTAAAAATGACCAAAACACAAAGAAAATGTGACTGTACTGACTCACATTATGTCCCAGTTTTTTATTTTGAAAATCTGGTCACAAGGTGGAACAGAGCGGCGTTTTCAGTTCTGAGAGAAGACGGTTTTGTGTGTTAAACTTGTGTGAATGAAACAAAACACAACTCCCGGTGTGTTTGTGACGAGGAAACGACATGAGGACAGAGGTCCGGCTGTAATTTGGACCCTTTAAACTGCGGGCGTCCTTCTGGTGAGTCTGAAGAGCGACTAAAACAGGCCGTTTGTCCAGTTCTCCAGTGTTCGAGCTCGTCCAGTGTGAGTCCGGGTGCTTCCAGTGACCGTCCAGAGTCCAGTGTTAAACGTTTCCAGTGTTAAACGTTTCCAGTGTTAAACGTTTCCAGTGTCCTGTGCGAATCCAAACACCTTTAAATGACCTCGTTAGAGCCGTTTCCAGAGGTGGTCTTTGAGTTTGTTTGTGGGAATCTCACTTCAGTTTTCAGTCACTGCGGTCACATGGTTGGATCGGATTGGATTTCTCCAAATCCGATCCCGTTACTCGGCGGGTGGTCTGTCCTAAAATCCAAGTGCACATGAAACTCGTGTAATGGGATAATGGTCAGTGACCTGGAGGCTCCACTATGTGGCGCTGTCGTCCAACTACTTCAATAAAAACACAACAAACTATGTGGCGGTTTACAAAGATGGAGCTCGAGGAGTTTGACGGACGAATATGAGACTAAACCTGGACTAAACCTAGACCGACCCTGGACTAAACCTGGACTAAACCTGGGCTGAACCTGGACTAAATCAGGACTAATATGAGACTAAACCTGGACTAAACCTGGACTTAACCTGGACTGAACCTGGACTAAATCAGGACTAATATGAGACTAAACCTGGACTAAACCTGGACTAAATCAGGACTAATATGAGACTGAACCTGGACTGAACCTGGACTAAACCTGGACTAAACCTGGACTTAACCTGGACTAAATCTAGACCGAACCTGGACTAAACCTGGACTAAATCAGGACTAAACCTAGACCAAACCTGGACTAAACCTAGACTAAACCTAGACTAAACCTGGACTAAACCTAGACTAAACCTGGACTAAACCTAGACTAAACCTGGACTAAACCTGGACTTAACCTGGACTAAATCTAGACCGAACCTGGACTAAACCTGGACTAAATCAGGACTAAATCTAGACCAAACCTGGACTAAACCTGGACTAAATCAGGACTAATATGAGACTAAACCTGGACTAAACCTGGACTAAACCTGGACTAGTTTGCCGGAGCAGCGTTGGTGTACGTGTTGTGCGTTCTTTCTTCGCAGCCTTGATTTCGTCTGACTTTTCCAGCAACAATCGCTACTTATGACGGCGTCGGCGCCTCCTGCCACTTCCGGGTGAAATCCCTGGAGAAAATTCCCGCGCATGCACAGTACACCAATCCGATCCGATATCGTGCACGTGGCGGCACCGAGCGGATTACTATCGGCCTGAGCCGGGGCTTCCAATTGGATTGGGGAAACCAATCCCTGTACGATCCTTAGCCTGTGCACATGAACTCAATACGATCCCAATCCGTTTGCAGGATTACACTCGTCCATGTGCACGCAGTGACTGATGAGGAGCTTCAGAGACTTCGTCTGATTAAGAAAAACTCATCTATAATTATGGTCATGATGTTGTTCTTCTTGTAATTTTCTGACACTCTGTCTACTGTTTCATGAAACAAAAATGAGAAATCACTTAAAGACTTAAAGGAATATTAACGTTTTTTACAATCTGAACCTTATTTCGATAATAAAACACGTTGATTTACTCACCCATATCACTTTAGTGACATTTGGAGCAGGTCCGTAGATTTGGTAGGTTAGGATATCCGGGTAACGCGAGTGCTCGGGGCACAACAAATAACACAAACTTTAGCACTTTTCAAATCACAGAAAATCGCTGTGTCAGCGTAGACTTTAAAGGCAAATTAACGTTTTTTTACAATCTGAGCCTTCTTTCGGCAATAAAACAAGTAGTTTTACTCACCCATAGCATTTTTCTGTCAATCGGAGCAGTATCGCAGAACTTATGTTGAGCCGTTCTGTTCTACTAATGATCCCGTATCCGTTAACATGGTGCTGTATCATTTGCTCGGGGCATTACTTTGCGGTGTCCAAATAACACAAACTTTAGCACTTTTCAAATCATAGAAGCCCGATGTCTTAATGAAAAATTTCGTTTGAAGCAAAAGTGGCCTGTAATCCGAGATTTAGCCATAGTTTCGAGTAGATGAGGACGCCAGTGCGCATGTGCGGACTGTGCTCTCAGCTCCCGGGACCCAAACATGAAACGCAAAGCTGAAAACTATGGATAAATCTCGGATTACAGGCCACTTTTGCTTCAAACGAAATTTTTCATTAAGACATCGGGCTTCTATGATTTGAAAAGTGCTAAAGTTTGTGTTATTTGGAGACCGCAAAGTAATGCCCCGAATACAAATGCTAACAAATGCTAACAGAAACGCCACAACATAACTTTCTTCAAACAGCTCCAAATGACACGAACGTGATATGGGTGAGTCAAACGACTTGTTTTATTACCGAAAGAAGGCTCAGATTGTAAAATAACGTTACTTTTCCTTTAAGTGGAGTCCAAAATGGCCTGAAACCCGATATCAGCTATAGTTTCATCTGATGACGTCATCATAGAGGACAGCGCGCATGTGCGAATTCCCAGCTGTCAGATCTCGGTTACAGTCCGAAAGAAGCTCAGAAGACGAAAACATCTCCGCTTGAGAAAATGCAGTTGGAAAAACAAAATGACATGTTGGACGAAGTTGAGCTTTCACAGGCTTCCTCGTCACAATCCGGAGCTACTTACTTTGAGAATGGACCCAGACATGAAAGGCAAAGCTGTAAGACGTTTGGACCATCGTGTTTGCAGAACCCACTTCAGTCCAGACGATTTTTTACCAGCAAAGGAAAAGAAAGAAGGCCAGCGGATTCAGCGCACGATTTTGAGAAGTAACGCGAAACCGATGTCTGTTCTCTGCTGCTCCTCAAACTGTCTCCGCTTCATTCTTTCTAACACCTCCTCATCCGTATACTCAGGCTCAAAACGACAGGGACGGCCATCATACTCAAATAAGTCCTCTTCAGCCTCAAAGTCCGAATCTTCAGCCACGTCTCAGAACAGAAAAGTTCAGAGCGGTGTTTATCTCCGAATCAGTTGAGGAATCCGCACATGTGCACTGTCCTCTATGATGATATCATTAGCTGATATCGGGTTTCAGGAAACTTTGGACTCCACTTAAAGTCTACGCTGACACAGCGATCTTCTGTGATTTGAAAAGTGCTAAAGTTTGTGTTATTTGTTGTGCCCCGAGCACTCACGTTACCCGGATATCCTAACCTACCAAATCTACGAAACTGCTCCAAATGTCACTAAAGCAGTGCTTCTCAAATAGTGGGGCGGGCCCCCCTGGGGGGGCGCGGTGTGATGCCAGGGGGGGCGCGTGTGACCCTGGGAAACATGCTTTTTTGCCATACTGTACTAGAACGAAAGTGTAATTGCACATCAACAACAGTAGTTGGCAGTAGCGCTCTCGTTGTCGCTCTGGGGCAGGGGTCGGCAACCTTAAATACGCGATATACGCACAGAACAGACCTGCCATCAGCAGAACATCCTCTGTCACAGAAAAAACACGTTATATTCCACTGAGCTTTGAGTTTATGCAAATGGACCATGTGGTTTTTAAGTTTCGTTTCTGTAAAACGTAAACAAATGTGCACAAAGCTGCATTAAAAGCACATTAATATTTGAGTCCTCAGTGCAAAAAAAGAGTGCAGTGTTTGTTGGAAGTTTCTTTCTTTTTTTGTTTTTAATGTTAATAAAAGGATACATTGTTATGCAGAGGTGCACTAATAATTTTCTAGACAAATAATACTATTAATAGTCGTGCGCAGGGAGGGGGGCGTGACATTTTTTCTTCTTCCTAGGGGGGGCGTCATAGAAAATAACTGAGAAGCACTGCACTAAAGTGATATGGGTGAGTAAATCAACGTGTTTTATTATCGAAATAAGGTTCAGATTGTAAAAAACGTGAATATCCCTTTAAACGTGTGCAAATATTGGTGGATTTTTATATTTTTAAAACAATAACTAAATAATTCCATGTCCTTCCTTGGCAAGTACGTCTGGATTAGTTGAGGACACTGAACGACCAGTGTTTTTCTTGTTTCTCCACACACACACACACACACACACACACACACACACACACACACACACACACACACACACACACACACACACACACACACACACACACACACACACACACACACACACACAGTGGTCAGTTTGTCCAGCACAAAGCTCCTCTATGAGCCTCTTACAGTGTACATGACTGAGGTTTACAGTGTCCAGTCTGACCGCCCGATAGTGCGTTTTCACGACCTTGACCCGGATGTGCGGCCATGTCGGAGATTTTGCTCACTCAAAGTAAACACGCTTATGAAGCAACCGTGTAGAAAGAAAATCAAAATGTGGCGATAAACCTTCCACATCGGAATCCAAAACGTCTGATCCAGTTGCACAGAGATAAGTTGGACGCCAAAGAAAAGAAACGTCATATGAACAAACTCGAAATAGTTGGGTGAGAAGATCCGTATGAGATGGATTCAAGTTTGTTCAGTGACAGTGGAGATTTGTGGATTCTGCTGCTGTAAGCGATCCCGATATTGTCAAAAACCTGGTCTTCTCCCCAAGCCCTGATACAGCCCAAGACCTTCAGAGCTCTACAGGTCTGGAGGAACGTGGCTGGTACGAGAGGACATACTTGTATTACATGTGCAACGTCTTAAATACGAGAATATTACTTTTTATTCACGTTTGCCTCTGTCGCCTCCTTTCCTTTGATAATCTCTCTGTCTGTTCACCCTGGTCCAGTCCTGGTTTAGACCTGGTTTAGTCCTGGTCCAGTCCTGGTTTAGACCTGGTTTAGTCCTGGTTTAGTCCTGGTTCAGTCCTGGTTTAGACCTAGTTTAGTCCTGGTTTAGACCTGGTTTAGTCCTGGTTTAGTCCTGGTTTAGTCCTGGTTTAGACCTGGTTTAGACCTAGTTTAGTCCTGGTTTAGACCTGGTTTAGACCTGGTTTAGTCCTGGTTTAGACCTGGTTTAGACCTGGTTTAGTCCTGGTTTAGACCTGGTTTAGTCCTGGTTTAGACCTGGTTTAGTCCTGGTTTAGTCCTGGTTTAGACCTGGTTTAGACCTAGTTTAGTCCTGGTTTAGACCTGGTTTAGACCTAGTTTAGACCTGGTTTAGACCTGGTTTAGACCTGGTTTAGTCCTGGTTTAGACCTGGTTTAGTCCTGGTTTAGTCCTGGTTTAGTCCTGGTTTAGACCTGGTTTAGACCTAGTTTAGTCCTGGTTTAGACCTGGTTTAGACCTAGTTTAGACCTGGTTTAGACCTGGTTTAGTCCTGGTTTAGACCTGGTTTAGTCCTGGTTTAGTCCTGGTTTAGTCCTGGTTTAGACCTGGTTTAGTCCTGGTTTAGTCCTGGTTTAGACCTGGTTTAGTCCTGGTTTAGTCCTGGTTTAGACCTGGTTTAGTCCTGGTTTACTCCTGGTTTAGATCTGGTTAAGACCTGGTTTAGTCCTGGTTTAGTCCTGGTTTAGACCTGGTTTAGGCCTGGTTTAGTCCTGGTTTAGATCTGGTTTAGACCTGGTTTAGACCTGGTTTAGACCTGGTTTAGACCTGGTGTAGAACTGGTTTAGTCCTCGTTTAGACCTGGTATAGTCCTGCTTTAGACCTAGTTTAGTCCTGGTTTAGTCCTGGTTTAGACCTAGTTTAGTCCTGGTTTAGTCCTGCTTTAGACCTAGTTTAGTCCTGGTTTAGTCCTGGTTTAGTCCTGGTTTAGACCTGGTTTAGACCTGGTTTAGTCCTGCTTTAGTCCTGGTTTAGACCTAGTTTAGTCCTGGTTTAGTCCTGGTTTAGACCTGGTTTAGTCCTCGTTTAGTCCTGCTTTAGACCTAGTTTAGTCCTGGTTTAGTCCTGGTTTAGACCTAGTTTAGTCCTGGTTTAGTCCTGCTTTAGACCTAGTTTAGTCCTGGTTTAGTCCTGGTTTAGTCCTGGTTTAGACCTAGTTTAGTCCTGGTTTAGTCCTGGTTTAGACCTGGTTTAGTCCTCGTTTAGACCTGGTTTAGTCCTGCTTTAGACCTAGTTTAGTCCTGGTTTAGTCCTGGTTTAGTCCTGGTTTAGACCTGGTTTAGACCTGGTTTAGTCCTGCTTTAGTCCTGGTTTAGACCTAGTTTATTCCTGGTTTAGTCCTGGTTTAGTCCTGGTTTAGTCCTGGTTTAGACCTGGTTTAGTCCTGCTTTAGTCCTGGTTTAGACCTAGTTTATTCCTGGTTTAGTCCTGGTTTAGACATGGTTTAGTCTTGGTTTAGTCCTGGTTTAGACATAGTTTAGTCCTGGTTTAGTCTTGGTTTAGTCCTGGTTTAGACCTAGTTTAGTCCTGGTTTAGACCTGGTTTAGTCCTGGTTTAGACCTAGTTTAGTCCTGGTTTAGTCCTGGTTTAGTCCTGGTTTAGACCTAGTTTATTCCTGATTTAGACCTGGTTTAGTCTTGGTTTCGTCCTGGTTTAGACATAGTTTAGTCCTGGTTTAGTCCTGGTTTAGTCCTGGTTTAGACATAATTTAGTCCTGGTTTAGTCCTGGTTTAGACATAATTTAGTCCTGGTTTAGTCCTGGTTTAGACATAATTTAGTCCTGGTTTAGTCCTGGTTTAGTCCTGGTTTTGATCTATTGTGATGCCGAGGACCCGACAATAGTTTGACCATTTTGTTTTTTTAACTTGTGTTTTCTTGTTTTGTTTCGAGTATCTCCAACGTGGCCGACTTCCGGATTATAACATCACGTGAAAACACACTATTCAGCCTCTGTTTCAGCCTCTGCTTCTGTCGTCACAAACTCAAACTCAGAGTCAATGATCCAGATGGAAAATAAATTCCGTCATATTTTCAGCTCTGGTTTCGTCGTGCGGTTCGTGGGGAGGAACGCTCGAGGAAACTCTGTGAGATCAAAAGTCTCATCAGATTTTCATGGACTTCAAATATAAAAATGGTTTAAATTCGTGGTTTGGTGAAGTGAACTACACGTACCACGATCCTCTGAACATTGGATTATTGTTATTTAACACTTTTTAGTCTTAATTTTCTGATTGAAAAAGGTTTGTCGTGAAGAAAACGCATTTAAACACCAGGATTTCAAATAAATATCACAAAACGGACTTTTTCATGAGTGTCAGCGGCTTGTTTCGAGGCACCGCTTTGACTTTTAACTGCTGTAGTAACGAATCTGAAACCCATGGATCCTGATAATGCCGCACAGTGAGATTTGTGTATTTGACGATATCTGAGCCTATAGAATACACAAACGATAAAATAATGTCCTGATGCAGATCCAGGGCTTCAGGAGTCAGACGTGATTAAAGGTTCATGAGATAAAAACGTGAGTGGGATTTCTGTTCGTACGACACCCGACAAACGTCAGGCAGAGCTGCTCCGGAGGCGGAAGAAGAAGTCTGTGGAAGGGGCGTGTCCACCTGAGGGGGCGTGTCCACCTGAGGGGGCGTGTCCATCAGAAGGACAGAGAACGTCACCCTGTCCAACAGAAGAACACATGATTGGTTTGAGTCGTGATCTAAAATAATCTCACTTTTATGGTGAAGGGTTCGTCACAGGGGTCGGCAACCTTTACCACTCAAAGAGCCGTTTGGAGCCGTTTCACACAGTAAAGAAAACACTGGGAGCCACAAAACCCTTTTGAAATTTAAAATGAAATAACACTGCATATAACGTTTTTTTTTTACCTTTGTGCCATAGAATTACATTTTGAAAATGAATGAACTAAAATAAAATACATTTTAATTAAATACAGTGGTCCCTCGCTGTATCGTGGTTCACTTTTCGTGGCCTCGCTGTTTCATGGATTTTTTTATTCCATTTTTTTAATAGTGTATCAACGCGCATTTCTGCGTCCTGATTGGCTGAGGGACTGTAGACCTTTGCTGATTCGTCAGTCCTTCTCCTCCGTGTCTCCTGTACAGAATGTGTTCAGTTTGTCAGATTTATATAAATGTTGGATCGCAGTGTGACTCTGAAGTGCTGTATGTTTGTTTCTCCCCGACAAAACCCGCCACAGCGAAGCGGCGCCAGGACGAAGAGGCTCGGTCAGAAGAACTGTGAAATACACACCAAATACACTTTGGTTTCGTTCTATAATACTGTGGCTTTTTTGTTGAAAATCTATGAATGTTTGAGTGTTTAAACAAGAGAGAAATGTGAGAAAAGGTTAATTCCAGTGTGAGAAAAGTGTAGAATGTGTGTGGTGAGGCGTTTACAGCCTTAACCTTCCTCCTGTGTTAGTTTTCTGTTACCATCCCCGGTGTTAACGGGTCGGTTTCGACCCGTGTCTTAAATCAGCTTTAAAATACACTAAAAATAAAAACTTAAATTCCAATTTTTTTCTCATCTCTTGGTTACCTTGTTAGGCTTCCTTATCCATGAAAATGTTGGGTTTAATATTTTTGTTGTGGGTCTCTGGGCCTTTTTATTGTTATTAGTATACCTCTCGATTTCAATAAAAAAAAAGAAAAATTAACCTCAAGAGAATAATATAAATAAATGAAAGGATGTTGTGTTACCAGAATATTGCTAAGGGGTATAGAACACATCTCTGAAATGAATTTGCTTGATTTATTTTTTCATTTTAAAATTAATAACTATAGTTATGGGTCATTTTCGACCCATATATATTTTCTTCAAGAAAATGCAAAAAAACTAAAAAATGTCAGCAATAGAACTTTAATATAAACACATTGAAACACAGAACAGGTCATAACACAAAATATTGATTTGCAAGTTCAAACAAACAACCAATCAAACAAATCAAACCAATAGAAATCAATTATTACTTCCAAAACTATTAGAACGCTAAATCAGAGTTTAAAAAAAAGTATCTGTGTGCAAGAACTTGCCTGTGTGTGTGTGTGTGTGTGTCTGTGTGTGTGTGTGTGTGTGTGTGTGTGTGTGTGTGTGTGTAGGTGTGTGTGTAGGTGTGTGTGTGTGTGTAGGTGTGTGTGTAGGTGTGTGTGTGTGTGTGTAGGTGTGTGTGTGTGTGTGTGTGTGTGTGTGTTTAGATGCATGTGTGGCAAAAAGTGACACTTTTTGTGTGTTCTTTGCAGAGATATTTCTTGCATCGGAAACACAATATGTTTGTCTTTCTGTCTTTATTGCTTGGGCAGACCTGACACCTCTTTCTTTTAGAATCAGGTGGTCTCAGGGGGGTGGGGGCCGTGGTTGTTCTGGTTGGTGTTGTGGCCGTGGCTCTTCTGGTTGGTGTTGAGGCAGGGCTGGCTGAGGAGGATGCTGATGCAGATTCTCTCTGTGTTGCTGATGATGTGGATGGAGTGCTGGGTGAGCACCAGCATCAGACTCAGATGTGTCTGTGTCTTCTGGCTTGTACTCCACATTGTCCTCTTCCTCAGAAACTTGCTCCTCTGCATCACTATGCTGATCTGTGTCTTCTCCCTCATTTTCTCCAAAAATGTCATCTCGAGCTTCGCTCACCGTAAATCTTCTTTTCATTTTTGTATGCTGCAAATTGGAGATGTGCTCTCTGCAAGTCAAATGAGTGAAGTGACCTGACGTGTCTGGACATGCACATCTTTGTTTGTTTTGTTTTTTTGCAGCAATCCTGGACAAATGAGCATCCCCAGAAGCTCACATGATTGGGGGAGGAGGTGGCTGTCATTGTGTTGGCTGACAATGCATTTATCATTTAAATTTTGGCTCTAATTATTGTTTTATAATCTTATTTTTATAACCGGGTCGAAACCGACCCTAACACTACAAAGGACATAATTTTAACTAGAGCATTTTATAATACAGTGAAAAAAAAAGTCTTTGTTGAATTTTGTTGAAATCAAGGTTCCTGACAAAGTCAAAAAGCCTTGATGCAATAAACAAATTTTAAGTGATTATTTTATGCATTTAAAAACTAAAACGGGTCGGTGGCGACCCTAACACAAGAGGAAGGTTAAAACATGGAGAAGAATTGTAAAATATAAAACTGACGACTTCGCTGATTTCCCTTATCGTGGGTTATTTTTAGAACGTAACCCCCGTGATAAACGAGGGACCGCTGTACTGAGCCGTATCAGAGGAATCAAAGAGCCGCATGTGGCTCCGGAGCCGCGGGTTGCCGACCCCTGGTTCATCATGTTACTGCTTTATCTGGAATGTGAAGAATCCCTCAGTCGTCCAGGTAGAATCCACGGCAAAAGGAGAAATTCAGTTTGTCAAATGGACAAAAGTTTATTTGGTCACCCACACACTGGTATCGTTATGTGGACGATAATTTCTCAAAAATCTAAATTCAAGATTTGGAACCTTTTTCTGCACATATCAATTCTGTAGATCCGAATATCAAATTCACCCGTGAAGATGCCAAGGATAACACATTGGCTTTAGATTGTGCAGTAACGATAGGAGGAGACCGGAGACTCCAAGTAGAAGTCTTCAGGAAGCCCACACACACAGACCAATACCTGCTTTTTGATTCACACCACCCACTGCAGCACAAACTGGGAGTTATTCGGACATTACAACACAAACTGGGAGTTATTCGGACATTACAACACAGGGCCCAAGTGGTTCCCACAAGCACAGAGGGTAAGGAGAAAGAAGAACAACATGTGCAGGAAGCCCTCTGTGTTTGTTGATATCCTAAATGGGCTGTCAACAAAACCAAGAGAGACAAGGGCAAGAAACAAGAGAGAACAGAGAATCAGAACCCAGGAGGAAAGGGGTAACGATTCCGTACCTTGCCGGCGTTTCGGAAAAACTACAGAGGATTTTCGGACAATATGAAATCCCAGTTTATTTCAAACCCACAAACACTTTAAGAAACAAAAACTGGTCCACCCAAAGGACAAAACACCGAATCACAAACAAAGCAATGTGGTCTACTCCATTCAGTGTAGTGAAGACTGCAGTGAGCGCTACACTGGAGAAACAAAACAGCCACTTCACAAGAGGATGTACCAACACAGACGAGAGAGCCAGAGTGCTGTACATCTCCACCTAAAAGGACCTCAGTCTGCCGTACATCCCATCCCACTCCCACTGCAGATCTAATAGGCCCACCTAACACCGTCATGTACTTGCTGCAGCGGGCGCTCACCCACATAGAGACCACCAGAAGTGCTGTGAGAGTCATGTTTTTTGACTTCTCCATCGTCTTCAACACCATCAGGCCGGCGCTGCTGCGGGGGAAGCTGGAGGACGCGGGAGTGGATGGACATCTCACTGCCTGGACCATCGACTACCTCACTGACCGTCCACAGTACGTGCGGCTGCACGGCTGTGAGTCAGAGGTGGTAGTCTGCAGCACTGGGGCCCCCCAGGGAACTGTCCTCTTACCCTTCCTCTTCACCATCTACACCTCGGACTTCACATACAACACGGACAGCTGCCATCTCCAGAAGTTCTCTGATGACTCGGCCATTGTGGGCTGTGTGTCTGAGGGGAACGAACTGGAGTACCGCTCGGTCATCTGGGACTTTGTGGACTGGTGTGGGCGCAACCACCTGAGCCTGAACACCAGTAAGACAAAGGAGCTGGTGATCGACTTCAGGAGGAGACCACTACCTCACTCACCGGTGAACATCCAGGGGCAGGACATAGAGACTGTGGACAGTTTCAAGTACCTGGGGGTTCACCTCAACAATAAACTGGACTGGTCCCACAACACCGTCGCCCTGTACAAGAAGGGCCAAAGTCGCCTCCACCTCCTGAGGAGACTGAGTTCCTTTGGAGTGTGCAGGCCTCTGCTCAAGACTTTTTATGACTCTGTGGTGGCCTCTGCTCTCCTCTACGCTGTCGTCTGCTGGGCCCCGAGCAGCACAGAGCAGGACAGGAAGAGACTTAATAAGCTGTTCAGGAGGGCCAGCTCTGTCCTGGGCTGTCCTCTGGACTCTGTAGAGGAGGTGGCTGAGAGGAGGGTGCTGGACAAACTTACGTCCATCATGGACGACACCTCTCACCCTCTGCACCGGACTGTAGAGGAGCTGAGCAGCTCCTTCAGCAGCCGACTGAGGCACCCCCAGTGCAAGAAGGAGCGCTACCGCAGATCCTTCATCCCCACCACCATCAGACTGTACAACTCCACTGTAGAGTCCAGACGGGAAATATTTACTATACTCTTTATTTACTTATTTTTTTTATTATTACTTATTTGTCTGCTGCACTCTCTTTTTCAAACTTTCTCCTGCACTAAACTGGAGCTAATGTGACAAGTGAATTTCTCCTGTGTGAGATCAATAAAGTCTTACCTTATCTTATCTCTTAACTAACACAAACTGTAAACAAGTAGGTGTGGTAGTCTCAGAGTCATTTCATTGTAGTTAGCGCCCCCTTCAGGCAGATATAGGCAGTGTCCACCAGCGTCTGATCAGAACTGAAGAAGCAGCTTGGATGAGCTGAGAAACCAAATTCTCAGCTCATTCCACCAAATAAACTTTTGTCCAGTTGGCAAATTTAAGTTCTCCTTTTGCCGTGGATTCTACCTGGACGACTGAGGGATTCTACACATAAAAAAACAAACACATCATTGGACTCACAGAGACAGAGGCTCGGAGGTGGAGGGTGGCGCCCCAGTGTCGCCGGGGCACTGCCAGCAGGTGGTGGACCCTCTGAAAATACAGAACCAGAGAAACCAGGTTTAATGTCACACTTATAAACTTGTAAATGTTGCAGAGAAATGTAAAAACACCCAGCTCCTCCCCCTTCCCCTATCCCCTATCTCCAAATGTGGAGATACAGAATATGAACCACACAAAACACACAAAACAACACAGCACATTTCCTTTGTCAAACACAACACTGGTACCTTTGTCCCTGGGAGCTGTCCTCTGTCCTCAGACTGAGAGAGTCCAGTGTCCTGTCCACAGTGACGCAGCCACACACTGCTCACAAACCTGGAACACACACACACACACACACACACACACGTACAGTATGTGTACATAATGAACTCTGTATATCTGTGGAGTTATAGATTAAACGAGATAAACTCACCTCAGATTTAATGTGATTTTGGAAATGTTTCTGCTCTTCGTCAGTGACACTGTGAACCTGAAAACAGAAAGTTTAGTTTATGAGTAAATTATGGAACAGATCATCAAATAAAACTTTTGATCATGTATATGGGGCTGGTGTACTGAAATGATCACTAATACTACTAATAATTCTGCTCAGATCTATGGTCGTTTGGTTCGTTGTTTGGTTCGTTTGCTCCTTTGATTCGGACCTTTTGTTCTGGTGTGAATAAAAAACAAAAATCTCGATCCGGAGCAAACAAGAGAACCGAGACCACCTAAAAAGCTCGGTCTCGGCACGGTTCCATACGAATCCTTGAGGTGAGAATGCAGACCGGACTCGATCCGACACAAGTTGGCTTTTTGTACTTAACGAGCTCCCGTCGTATGTCGAGCATTATGGGAAACCGAGGCTGACGAAACTAAACTAAACGAAACTTACAAGTCTTACTTACGTTTTGTGTGAAGAGCAAGAGTCAGAACTTGATGCTCACATGAGTTCTGTCCTCCGTAGTCGTCTTGTCCTGTGTCTTCGTCGTTTGTAAATTGATTGTAAAATAGTGTAAACCTCACGAACATTTGTGCGAACTGTAAAAACTGAGCAAACCATATCGCTATGACGACACTGAAAACAGTAACACCATGATTCTCCTCCTTCTGTTTGGACACGGCTCATTTCTGTCCAATGTCTGAGCCTCAGCACACGTGGGTTTGTTTACAGATGGTTCGCTTGGAAAAAAAGTGCAGTGTGAAAATGAACCGCACCAAAATAGAAAAAATAAAAAAAATGTTGGTCCAGAACCAAGCAAGAGAAGTATCGGACTTTCCTGGTGTGAAAACGACCTAAGTCACTTCTACAGGCAAAGATGCCCTGGGGCCTGAAGGAGTGTGGCTGCTGGAAGTGTCTTGCTCAGAGACACAGTGGTAGTTTGTGCTTGGGCAGAAGTTGTGGTCGGTGGTCAAACGGTCACCTACATACCTTAGACTCACCTGCAGGAGTCCACACCTTAGACTCCCCTGCAGGAGCCTACACCTTAGACTCACCTGCTGAAGTCCACACCTTAGACTCCCCTGCAGGAGTCCACACCTTAGACTCACCTGCTGAAGTCCACACCTTAGACTCCCCTGCAGGAGTCCACACCTTAGACTCACCTGCTGAAGTCCACACCTTAGACTCCCCTGCAGGAGTCCACTCCTTAGACTCACCTGCTGAAGTCCACACCTTAGACTCACCTGCAGCTGTCCACACCTTAGACTCCCCTGCAGCTGTCCACACCTTAGACTCACCTGCGGCTGTCCACACCTTAGACTCACCTGCAGGAGTCCACACCTTAGATTCACCTGCAGGAGCCTACACCTTAGACTCACCTGCTGAAGTCCACACCTTAGACTCACCTGCAGGAGTCCACACCTTAGACTCCCCTGCAGGAGTCCACACCTTAGATTCACCTGCAGGAGCCTACACCTTAGACTCACCTGCTGAAGTCCACACCTTAGACTCACCTGCAGCTGTCCACACCTTAGACTCCCCTGCAGCTGTCCACACCTTAGACTCACCTGCTGAAGTCCACACCTTAGACTCACCTGCTGAAGTCCACACCTTAGACTCACCTGCAGGAGTCCACACCTTAGACTCCCCTGCAGGAGTCCACACCTTAGACTCACCTGCTGAAGTCCACACCTTAGACTCCCCTGCAGGAGTCCACACCTTAGACTCACCTGCTGAAGTCCACACCTTAGACTCACCTGCAGGAGCCTACACCTTAGACTCACCTGCTGAAGTCTACACCTTAGACTCACCTGCAGGAGTCCACACCTTAGACTCACCTGCTGAAGTCCACACCTTAGACTCACCTGCAGCTGTCCACACCTTAGACTCACCTGCAGGAGTCCACACCTTAGATTCACCTGCAGGAGCCTACACCTTAGACTCACCTGCTGAAGTCCACACCTTAGACTCCCCTGCAGGAGCCTACACCTTAGACTCACCTGCTGAAGTCCACACCTTAGACTCCCCTGCAGGAGTCCACACCTTAGACTCACCTGCAGGAGTTCACACCTTAGACTCACCTGCAGGAGTCCACACCTTAGACTCACCTGCAGCTGTCCACACCTTAGACTCACCTGCAGGAGTCCACACCTTAGACTCACCTGCAGGAGTCCACACCTTAGATTCACCTGCAGGAGTCCACACCTTAGACTCACCTGCAGGAGTCCACACCTTAGACTCACCTGCAGGAGTCCACACCTTAGACTCCCCTGCAGGAGCCTACACCTTAGACTCACCTGCAGGAGTCCACACCTTAGACTCACCTGCAGGAGTCCACACCTTAGACTCACCTGCAGGAGTCTGTGTTCACACACTCGTGCCCTGGGACGGTCTGGTTTGTCTCTGGGATGTGGACGGAGATCAGGGAGGGCTTTAGTCCTGAAGAACAGAAGAACAGACTCAGTTTACCCTCGACAGTCTCTTGGCGCAGTGCAGTAGACTCACCACTGGGGGGCACACTGCGCTGCCTCCTGCCCCCCGGCTGCTGGCCCTGGGGCAGGTGGTTGGCTCCTGCCCCTTGCTGGTCGGGGCTCTTTTTGGACTTGGGGAAGTAAAGTGGAGGTGACGTGTGACTCAGGCGGTTTCGGTGTCCGTCTTTATCGATGGGCCTGGACTTTGCCTTTTTCATGATGGAGCTTTGAGTGGGCAGCAGGAGGTCCACTTCTGTTCAAACAACAAGAAATCATTCATTAACCATGACAGAAAAGGAACATTTTGTAGAATAAATTAGATGAAATGAAAATTTACAAGCTACAAATTGACGTTAAAAATGACGTCATCACGTAAAAGAATGTCATTGAGAAACTCGACAGCAAGGGTGTCAAACGGGGGCCGTATCCATCCGACTTTGATCCCAAAGGGGCCGGATCAGAAAACTCATGGCAAATATACCCCAAAAATATGAATAAGTCCAAATATTTGTCCAGAGAAACACAAACCTATTACAGACTGCTGTTTCGTCAGTCGCAGCAATAATTCATTTATCTTCTGTCTTCTCAATTCTCTGTTCAAGTTCTTGTATTGTTCGAAATGCCGTCTCTTGTAGTGGCGTTTAAGATTATATTCTTCGAGCACCGCCACTTGTTGCAAACACACCGACCGTACAGGTTTCCCATTCACCTCTGTGAACAAATAGGAATTAGTCCATTTTTCTTGGAAAATCCTGCACTCGGCGTCCACTTTTCTCATTTTTGACATTTTGCTGATGAGGGTGTCACGGTCGACAGTCAAAACGATGGTTCTTTAAGAGCGTTTGGAAAGAGGCGAGTCTTCATTTGTGCTGCTCTGGTGGGAGGGGCCACGCACAGAGGCGCTGGAGACACTGCTATGCTAAACTGTGCAGAAAATTACCAATATTTTGATAGAAAATTAATTACAGTATTTTAATAGAAAATGTAAATATAATTAAAATACTTGAATTGAAAATCAGCCGAGGGCCAGATTAAAGGTCTTGGAGGGCCGGATTCGGTCCCCAGGCCACATGTTTGACACCCCTGCTCTACAGTCTCATCTCTTTTTACAATTTTAGATAAGTTTTAGATTATTTCAATTCAAGAACGTGTGTCTATTTAGAAATACACTGAAAATACACTATAAAACAACATAAATAAGTAAAGAAATAAAAAGAACAATTCTACATGTTACAGTGACTGCTGTAGTTGATCTCTCAGGCCTCAGTCATGGTGATACTGGTGATACTGGTGATACTGGTGATAGCGGTGATAGTGGTGATACTGGTGATAGTGGTGATACTGGTGATAGTGGTGATACTGGTGATAGCGGTGATACTGGTGATAGCAGTGATACTGGTGATAGTGGTGATACTGGTGATAGCAGTGATACTGGTGATAGTGGTGATAATGGTGATACTGGTGATAGCGGTGATACTGGTGATAGCAGTGATACTGGTGATAGTGGTGATAATGGTGATACTGGTGATAGCGGTGATACTGGTGATAGTATTGATACTGGTGATAGTGGTGATACTGGTGATAGCGATGATAGTGGTGATACTGATGATAGTGGTGATACTGGTGATACTGATGATAGTGGTGATACTGGTGATAGTGGTGGTACTGGTGATAGCAGTGATACTGGTGATAGCAGTGATACTGGTGATAGTGGTGATAATGGTGATACTGGTGATAGCGGTGATACTGGTGATAGTATTGATACTGGTGATAGTGGTGATACTGGTGATAGCGATGATAGTGGTGATACTGATGATAGTGGTGATACTGGTGATACTGGTGATAGTGGTGATAATGGTGATACTGGTGATAGTGGTGGTACTGGTGATAGTATTGATACTGGTGATAGTGGTGATACTGGTGATAGCGATGATAGTGGTGATACTGATGATAGTGGTGATACTGCTGATACTGATGATAGTGGTGATACTGCTGATCGGTTCTTCTGATCCTAAGCATTTCATTGCATTGTTGACCCTGTATTGATTCTGCTTTGACAAATAAACAATCTTGAATCTATTGGTGATAGTGGTGATACTGATGATAGTGGTGATACTGGTGATATTGGTGATAGTCGTGATACTGGTGATACTGGTGATAGCAGTGATACTGGTGATAGCAGTGATAGTGGTGATACTGGTGATATTGGTGATACTGGTGATAGCGGTGATACTGGTGATATTGGTGATATTGGTAATAGCAGTGATACTGGTGATAGCGATGATACTGGTGATAATGGTGATAGCAGTGATACTGGTGATAGTGGTGATACTGGTGATACCGGTGATACTGGTGATAGTGGTGATACTGGTGATAGTGGTGATACTGGTGATAGCGCTGATAGTGGTGATAGCGGTGATACTGGTGATAATGGTGATACTGGTGATAGCGGTGATACTGGTGATAGCGGTGATACTGGTGATAATGGTGATACTGGTGATAGCGGTGATACTGGTGATACTGGTGATAGCGGTGATAGTGGTGATACTGGTGATAGTGGTGATACTGGTGATAGTGGTGATACTGGTGATAGCGGTGATACTGGTGATAGCAGTGATACTGGTGATAGTGGTGATACTGGTGATAGCAGTGATACTGGTGATAGTGGTGATAATGGTGATACTGGTGATAGCGGTGATACTGGTGATAGCAGTGATACTGGTGATAGTGGTGATAATGGTGATACTGGTGATAGCGGTGATACTGGTGATAGTGGTGATACTGGTGATAGTGGTGATACTGGTGATAGCGGTGATACTGGTGATAGCAGTGATACTGGTGATAGTGGTGATAATGGTGATACTGGTGATAGCAGTGATACTGGTGATAGTGGTGATAATGGTGATACTGGTGATAGTGGTGATACTGGTGATAGTGGTGATAGTGGTGATGCTGTTGATAGTGGTGATACTGATGATAGTGGTGATACTGGTGATAGTGGTGATAATGGTGATACTGGTGATAGTGGTGGTACTGGTGATAGTATTGATACTGGTGATAGTGGTGATACTGGTGATAGCGATGATAGTGGTGATACTGATGATAGTGGTGATACTGCTGATACTGATGATAGTGGTGATACTGCTGATCGGTTCTTCTGATCCTAAGCATTTCATTGCATTGTTGACCCTGTATTGATTCTGCTTTGACAAATAAACAATCTTGAATCTATTGGTGATAGTGGTGATACTGATGATAGTGGTGATACTGGTGATATTGGTGATAGTCGTGATACTGGTGATACTGGTGATAGCAGTGATACTGGTGATAGCAGTGATAGTGGTGATACTGGTGATATTGGTGATACTGGTGATAGCGGTGATACTGGTGATATTGGTGATATTGGTAATAGCAGTGATACTGGTGATAGCGATGATACTGGTGATAATGGTGATAGCAGTGATACTGGTGATAGTGGTGATACTGGTGATACCGGTGATACTGGTGATGGTGGTGATACTGGTGATAGTGGTGATACTGGTGATAGCGGTGATAGTGGTGATAGCGGTGATACTGGTGATAATGGTGATACTGGTGATAGCGGTGATACTGGTGATAGCGGTGATACTGGTGATAATGGTGATACTGGTGATAGCGGTGATACTGGTGATAGCGGTGATAGTGGTGATAGCGGTGATACTGGTGATAGCAGTGATACTGGTGATAGTGGTGATACTGGTGATACTGGTGATAGCGGTGATACTGGTCATAGTGGTGATACTGGTGATAGTGGTGATACTGGTGATAGCGGTGATACTGGTGATAGCGGTGATACTGGTGATAGTGGTGATAATGGTGATACTGGTGATAGTGGTGATACTGGTGATAGTGGTGATACTGGTGATAGCGGTGATACTGGTGATAGCAGTGATACTGGTGATAGTGGTGATAATGGTGATACTGGTGATACTGGTGATAGCAGTGATACTGGTGATAGTGGTGATAATGGTGATACTGGTGATAGTGGTGATACTGGTGATAGTGGTGATAGTGGTGATGCTGTTGATAGTGGTGATACTGATGATAGTGGTGATACTGGTGATAGCGGTGATACTGGTGATAGCAGTGATACTGGTGATAGTGGTGATAATGGTGATACTGGTGATAGTGGTGATACTGATGATAGTGGTGATGCTGGTGATAGTGGTGATAGTGGTGATACTGGTGATATTGATGATAGTGGTGATACTGATGATAGTGGTGATATTGATGATATTGGTGATAGTGGTGATGCTGATGATAGTGGTGATACTGATGATAGTGGTGATACTGGTGATAGCGGTGATACTGGTGATAGCAGTGATACTGGTGATAGTGGTGATAATGGTGATACTGGTGATACTGATGATAGTGGTGATATTGGTGATATTGGTGATAGTGGTGATGCTGGTGATACTGGTGATACTGGTGAAAGCGATAATTGTTCTGCCCCCGTGGAGAAAGAATATTTTTGTTTTGAGTTTATCTGTTTTGTTCACTCTGAGCTACCTTAGCCGCCGTATTGTTCTAGACTTTTCTACTGTTCTGTTTCTTGCCATTGTTTAAATCCTGTAAAATCTGGCCCATGAAAATATCTGTCTGTAAGTATTGTGGTGTTATAAGATGTTAATTCACTCTATAAACTTATATGAGGTACTTTAAGATGTTTTACACTTCAAATTGAGGCTAAAATGTATGATGCTAATGGAGCTAGCATGTCTATGGGAATTTCCATTGATGCTAACCGCTTGTTTTATAGATGTTTTTAGGAAGTTCAGCTAACGCTAAACTATTGTTATGCATATATTAAATTGTATTATGCTGCTCTGCATTGTTTTATGTAGCTCTACATATCCTCTGTTCATTTGAATGTGAAAACATAATTGTAATATGTATTTATTTTTTGTCTGTTACAGTTTTAGAGTCAGCTCATCAGTAAATGTGCGAAACAGCAGAGGCTTCCTGGGTGTTTATTGGAGAAACTGTTCGCTGTCTGTAAAGTGACTTCCTAAACACTAGTGGAGGCAGAATAGTCATACTAGTGATAGTGGTAAAAGTGACAATCACTGCGGTCACATGGTAGGATCGGATTGGATTTCTTTAAATCCGATCCCGTTACTCGGCGGGTGGTCTGTCCTTAGATCCCAGTGCACATGAAACTCGTGTAATCGGATAATGGTCAGGGACCTGGCCGGCTCCGCTACGCTATGTGGCGCTGTCGTCCAACTACTTCCGGGTGGGGTCTACTCAATAAAAACACAACAAACTACGTGGCGGTATACAAAGATGGTGCTCAAGGAGTTTGACGGACTAATATGAGACTAAACCTGGAGTAAACCTGGACTAAACCTGGACTGAACCTGGACTAAACCTGGACTAAACCTGGACTAAACCTGGACTAAACCTGGACTAGTTTGCCGGAGCAGCATTGGTGTACGTGTTGTGCATTCTTTCTTCGCAGCCATGATTTTGTCTGACTTTTCCGGCAACAATCGCTACTTATGACGGCGTCGGCGCCTCCTGCCACTTCCGGGTGAAATCCCTGGCGAAAATTCCTGCGCATGCGCAGTACGCCAATCTGATCCGAAATCGTGCACAAGGCAGCACCAAGCGGATTACTATCGGCCTAAGCCAGGGGTTCCAATCGGATTCGGGAAACCAATCCCTATACCAGCGTTTTTCAACCTTCAGGTCGCGACCCCACGTGGGGTCGCCTAGAATTCAAACGGGGTCGCCTGAAATGTCCGGAGCAGTGCAGTCACAATAACTAGTGACGGGCAAATGAGACGGAGCTCCGGAGCACGTCTCGTTCTTTCTGAAACTGTCTCGCAGCAGCCGCTCACGTGACCAAAGTGTCGAAGTGTCGGTCCCTCCCCCCGCTGCTTCGCTCTGCGTGTCAATCGCTTCAGTGCATCGAAGCGTTTCATTGGCTCAGCAAATGTTCCGCTCTGCGATTGGTTCAGAGTGCTTCAGAGTGTTCAACGCGCTTCCTTGGTTTGACAAGCGCTAAACTGCTATAGTATACAACAGAGGTGTCAAACATGCGGCCCGGGGGCCAGATCCGGCCCTCCAAGACCTTTAATCTGGCCCTTGGCTGATTTTCTATTAAAATATCTTAATTATACTTGAATTTTCTATTAAAATATTGGTAATTTTCTGCACCTCTTTTCTGCACAGTTTAGCATAACAGCGTCTCCAGCGCCTCTGTGCGTGGCCCCTCCCACCAGAGCAGCACAAATGAAGACTCGCCTCTTTCCAAACGCTCTTAAAGGACCATCGTTTTAACTGTCGACCGTGACATCCCTCCATCCATCCATCCATCCATTTTCTTCCTCTTATCCGGGGCCGGGTCGCGGGGGCAACAGTCTAAGCAGGGACGCCCAGACCTCCTTCACCCCGGACACTTCCTCCAGCTCCTCCAGGGGGGACCCCAAGGCGTTCCCAGGCCAGCCGGGACACACAGTCCCTCCAACGCGTCCTGGGTCCTCCCCGGGGCCTCCTCCCGGTGGGACATGCCCGGAACACCTCCCGAGGGAGACGTCCAGGAGGCATCTGAAACAGATGCCCGAGCCACCTCAGCTGCTCCTCTCCACGTGGAGAAGCAGTGGCTCTTCTCCGAGCTCCTCCCGTGTGACTGAGCTCCTCACTGTATCTCTAAGGGAGCGCCCAGCCACTCGGAGGAAACTAATTTCGGCCGCTTGTATCCACGATCTTGTCCTTTCGGTCATTACCCAGAGCTCATGACCATAGGTGAGGGGAGGAATGTAGACTGACCGGTAAATTGAGAGCTTCGCCTTTCGGCTCAGCTCACTCTTCATCACAACACCGTGACGCCCTCATCAGCAAAATGTCAAAAATGAGAAAAGTGGAGGCCGAGTGCAGGATTTTCCAAGAAAAATTGACTAATTCCTATTTGTTCACGGAGGTGAATGGGAAACCTGTACGCTTGTGTGATGTGAAATTGCATTTTTCTTAAAGTTTCAGGTTGTTCGTAATATTATAATATTTTGTAAAAGAAAGAGTTCATCAAATAAAAAAGACTTCTGTAATAGATTTGTGTTTCTCTGCACAAATATTTGGAATTATTGCTATTTTGGGGGTATATTTGTCATGAGTTTTCTGATCCGGCCCCTTTGGGATCAGAGTAGGTTGGATACGGCTCCCGGACCAAAATGAGTTTGACACCCCTGGTATAAAAGATGCACCAATATTTCTTAAAAAGTGTATGGGGTCGATTTCAAAATGGGGTCACAGGCCAAAAAAGGTTGGGAACCACTGCCCTATACGATCGTTAGCCTGTGCACATGAATTCGATACGATCCCAATCCGCTTGCAATCGGATTACACTCGTCCATGTGCACTCAGTCAATTACCTGTTCAGTGAGAGTTTACCTGTGGTAGATTTTTACCTGTGGTCGATTGGTTGGTGCTTGGTATTATGACTGTTGTGGTTTGATTTGTCAGTGGTGACGCTGAAAAGGGAGAAGCAGGAACACAATATTCACTTTCGTAAGGTCGATATGCAAATGATTTCTGTTGCAGTGGAAATAATTCCATTTGTTTTCATATCGTGGCGGACCTGGAGCTGGAGAGGTGGACACAGGAGCGAAGGTGCTTTTACGGAAGATCCCCAGAGCACTTTTGGTCCTGAGTAGAGACAAAGGTTTGGTCAGATCTGGCAACACTCACAGTGTTACCGACAAAACAACAAACTGTGAAAAAAGGTTTGAGAAGATGCAGGGACGACACAGAGAAGAGCAGAGCCTACCAAGGACAGACAGATGGACAGAGATGCAGAGACGCCGTGAAGAGCGGAGTCCGAGAAATGAAAACTACACAGGGAGGAACCGGGCTGAAGAAGCACAGAGTTTATCATCAGAAGAAGAAGAAGACAGTGGGAAACACCTGAATCATTTTATTACATTAGAAACATACCCGTCTGTGGCCTCTCCTCTGTGGTGAAGCGTCAGAACGTACAGCACAGACATGGAGATAACGCTGGAGAAGAAGAAGAAACGACACATCAGGACATGAGCTCTGGGTTTTATTCTTAGGTTAAAGTTACACTTTTATTGTCCTGTAAGAACATTTGTCCTCTACATTTGTCCAAACTTCAATGCCAGTCATGATCTCCAGAGCTTCACCTGGCCCTCAGACACAGAGAGAACATGCAAACTCCAAAAAAAACACAGAAATGAAAACTCTACACAGAAAGTCCAACCAGAACTGAGACCTCCTTACAATCTGAGCATATCGCCATTGTGTTCTCGGGCAAGACACTTCGTCCATCTCCTTGTGTGGTTCTCTGAGTGAACATGGGTGCAGTAGATGTTTGAAGTGTGAAAGTGTCTGTGTGTGTCACCTGTGGACACATGATCATCTGTATTAAAGGAGAATTAACGTTGTTTACAATCTGAGCCTTATTTCCATAATAAAACAAGTTGTTTTACTCACCCATAGCACTTTGGTGTCATATGGAGCATTTCCGGAGATGTTTTAGATTTGCGATATCCGTAATGTGAAGAAGAAGAAGAAGTGACTTTATTGATCTCACACTGGAGAAATTCTTCTCTGCATTTTAACCCATCCTATATATATATATACATATATTAGGAGCAGTGGGCAGCACACATTAGGGCGCCCGGGGACCATCTCCATGATCTTCTTGCTTCGGTTTGGTCAGGACCTAAGCTGGAGGTACCTAAGGTGCATGTTTTGGGTTGGTGGGGGAAACCGGAGTGCCCGGAGGAAACCCACCCAGACACGGGGAGAAACATGCAAACTCCACACAGAAAGGCTCGGGCGACCCGGGGATCGAACCCGGAACCTTCTTGCTGTGAAGCAAGAGCGCTAACCACTCAGCGTTGCAGTCACCAAATAACACAAACTTTATCACTTTTCAAATTACAGAAGCTCAATGTCTTAGTCTACACTTTAGTTTGAGTCAAAAGTGCCTCTAATCTGAGATTTATCCATAGTTTGGAGTAGATGAGGAGGACAGTCACATGTGCGGAGTCACAGCTGATTTGCAGATAAGAAGACGCTCAGAACTTTTCTGTTGCGAGCGACACATGGCAGAAGATTGGAACTTTGAGGCTGAAGAGGACTTATGGAGGACTGAGGACTGAAGAGGAGTATACGGATGAGGAGACAGAATGGATACGGAAAGAATGAAGCGGAGACAGTTTTAGGAGCAGCAGAGAACAGCCATCGGTTTCACATTACTTCTCAGAATCGTGCGCTGAATCCGCTGGCCTTCTTTCTTTTCCTTTGCTGGTAAAAAATGGTCCTGACTGAAGTGGGTACTGCAAACACGATGGTCCAAACGTCTTACAGCTTTGCCTTTCATGTTTGGGTCCCGAGAGCTGAGAGCGAAATCAGCTGTGACTGAGCACATGCGACTGTCCTCCTCATCTACTCCAAACTATGGATACATCTCAGATTAGAGGCACTTTTGACTCAAACTAAAGTGTAGACTAAGACAAATCAAATCACAGAAGCTCAATAGCTTCTGTGATTTGAAAAGTGATAAAGTTTGTGTTATTTTGGTGACTGCAACGTCGTGCCCTGAGAACTCACGTTACGGATATCGCTAAACTAAAACATCTCCAGAAATGCTCCATATGACACCAAAGTGCTATGAGTAAAACAACTTGTTTTATTACAGAAATAAGCCTCAGATTGTAAACAACGTTAATTCTCCTTTAACACCTCACCTGGTTAAAATGTTCTGCGACTTTTGGACCTTATGACACAGTTTGTTTATTTAACTTTATTTAGTCTTTGAAAAAATCCAAGCAGATTATTCAGAACATGTGATTAACCAAGAAGGACCAGCCTGAGGTCAGTCTGAGATCTCACCTGAAGGCCATCACCACCACCAGGGCCAGGATGGTCCCCTGCATGAACCTCTGGCTGAAGCAGCCCTGGTCTGCAGCTGGGCTCTGTGAGGAACACACCTCATGTTTAGTTTTCACAGTGAGCGTGACGGTTCTGCTCAGCTCCAGGTTCTGTTTCACATGCACATCATTATCTTTGTGTTGAGCAGAACTGAACCTTGTTTCCAGGTTTGGGGTTCTTCTTCCTCAGGGGGCCGCTCCCCGTCCGGCTGAAGTAACTCCCCGCTTGGCTGTACAAAACACAACGTCACTTCAGTATTGATTTTCATATTACAGTACATTAAAGGAGCACTATGGAACTTTTCTGATGAGGTGTCTGCCAGCTGCTTGTTCCCAGTGTTGTATAGTAACAAAGTAATAATACTTCACTACTGTACTTAAGTACATTTTGGGAGACTTTGTACTTTACTTGAGTTTTTAAAAAAAATGATTACTTTTACTTTTACTTCACTACATTTCCGAATTTAATTGCATACTTTTACTCCAATACATTTTCAATGTGCCGTTTAGTTACTCGTTACAAAAAAACCCTCTACTGACTGAAGGAAGTCAGGTCGTGCCTGGGCTTGTTCACTACTTGCGCATGACAATCAGCCTACACCTGTTGGTTTCATGCAGCTAGTTTAATCAATCAACATCCCTGATGGAAGAGGAGACAGCATCCACGTCGGCTACAAATGAAGGGGGAGCTGACCATGAGCATCCCTGGCCGTACTTAAACACAATGTTCTCTTACGCTGATATGAAGGATTCGTCTTATCGAATGAAGTGCCTCTTGTGCCTTCCAAGAAACGTGGAAATCCTATTTTACAGAAACTCCCCGTCCAACCTCAAGAAACACATCGAGGCATGTTCTAGATTAATGAAATTGTTAGCGTCTATGTTCCAATTTCAGTAACCATAGCATGGACATTCTAGACACCGTTGTGAAACCTTGAGCATAACATGTAGAAATCAACTTTGTGTGACATTGTTTCGGTTGCACAAAGCGTATTTGACGATGTTGGAGCTAACAGGCTACCTAGCTTTTTCGGCTCAAGGGAAGGCATAGCTGTAGGCTGTTCAGATATAAATTCAGACTGCCTTTGCTTCATACTTTTACTTGTACTTTTAATTACATTACTTGAGTACATTTATTTTTACATTACTTGTCGTACTTAAGTACAAGAAGTTCCAGATACTTTAAGACTTTTACTCAAGTAACATTTCAGTCAGTGACTTCAACTTTTACCAAAGTCATTTTTGGGAGGGGCACCTATACTTTTACTTGAGTTTGATTTTCCACTACTTTATACAACACTGCTTGTTTCCATGTTCTGCCTGTAATGTTCCGCAGTGTGGCATTATAAATATTAAACTAAAGATCTGTAGAGAGGCGACGCTCACAGTAAGAACAAATGTTTTTCAAGGTATTGCAACATAGAATAAAGTTAAAGTTAAATGCCATACTGTGGAACATTCAAGACAGAACAATAATATCGTCATGGAGACCAGTTAACTGATTTGAGACAGCCCTGTGTGCGCTCCTCCTCAGTCTGCTCCTGACCTGGTGGTTCCTCCGCTCACGGTGCTCTTCATGCTGTCCAGACGTCTGAGTTTGGCCAGTTTCCGGCTCCATCGCTCCAGCTCGTCGATCCGAGTCTCCAGGTTATCCGTGAGTTTGCACAGCTCCTTCACCGCGCCCACGTTCTCCATGAAGATACGCTCCTGTGGCGCCGCGCCAGGGCAAAAAGACACAGCAAAAGTATTTGCGTTACTTTAAACCAGACGCCCCCCTGGGAAGAAGAAAAACTTTCACACCCCTCTCCCTGTGCGCGACTATAAATAGTATTATTTGTCCAGAAAATTGTTATTAGTACACCTCTGCATAACACTGTATCCTTTATTAACATTAAAAACACTGAGGACTCAAATATTAATGTGTTTTTAAAGATCCCATGACATGGTACTTCTTGATGCTTTTATATGGCGCCTTAATGGTTCCCTAATACTGTAAATGAATCCTTCTTCAAAATCAAGCCTCAGTGCATGAGAGAGCCTCATGAACACAGTTAGAGTCATAATTACGTCTCTGAAACACTTTATTCTGGGCGTGGCCAGTGCAGCGGGTGGGGGTGTGGCCAAATACGCCACTGTTTCCTGGATTAGCGGTGCGATGTGCGCTGTCACCCACTTCTGTGTTTTATGCGCGAAGGAAGATACTTTACTTTACTTTATTGTTTATTTGATAGGGACAGATACAACAAACATAGATGAACATCTGATGCAGGTACCACAGTGTTTTAGCCAATGGCTAATTCGCAACACCAGTCCCTAGGAGGGCTTCAGTAAGTAAAAAAGTAAAAATGTATTGATAATGAAGAATAAAAGAGATGGATAATCTAAAACAACAATAAGTTAAAATAATGATAAGATAATGATAAGATAAGCTAAAACAACAATATCCAGGGATGAAAGTGGCCAATCATGAAAAAAGCGGAAAGTCACGCGCAAAAAAAATTCCGGGGTTAGGGTTAACCTAACCCTAACCCTAACTTTAATAAATAGCAATAAAACGCATTTTTAAACAATTGTAGTGTTTTTTATTTGAAAGTTGATATCAAAACACGGCACTGACCGCGATTTTGCGACATCAAAGTCTGATAAGGAGCCGAGAGAGCGCACTCGCGGTGCAGCTCAGGACCTGCGGTGTCCGCAGCACCAGAAGAGCACACAAGCTCGCGCGGCCCCGCACACATGTACAAGTTTAATACGAGACATGTACTTTTGTTTCTGAATACGGGACGATTACATTTTTCAACGGACGGTTGGCAACCCTAAACACAATTATACATATATAATACACACCCAAAATTTCCAACGTATTTGGGAAAAAAATAATAAAAAATTACCACGCGGCTAAAAAAAAAAGCGGAGAAACTCTTTCATCCCTGAATATCACACTAAACATAGGCACATAAAACACACTTGCACTGTCATTCCCCTCACAAACACACACAAACATACAGCAGTTACACATGATCACACTGCTGCTGCTGAATAAACCAGGACTTGGTCTGTTTCTTAAAAGTGGAGAGTCTGGTTATAGTTTTTATATGAGATATGAGATGAGATGCTTTCCATTAAAAAAAAAAACACATTTCCACAGAAAATAAAATGAAACCACTGCTGTTTCAGAGGTTCGGCGGCTCGGATAAAGGACATCCGAGCCTGGAAACACTCTCACGTGTCTCCAGGCAAATAAAAAAAAAATGCATCTCGCATTCGTAGCTCGTTTGCGGTCCAAACTCTCTGGGCGTGATTTCCAGAGACGGTGGGTGGAAACCTTTCCGTGAGTGTGACGTCAGAAAGTTTCCTTGTTCAGAATCGTGTTTTTTTCAAACGCAGAAAAGGATCGCAAATGCTCAGTTTAGACATTTCGCAACTTTTAGCTATGGGGGGGGGGGGGCTAAACAGGGTAGGGGAGCTCACATTAACGTTCAAAAACCTCAGAAAGTGAAAATTTCATGCCATGGGATCTTTAAACACACGTAGGTCTGTGGTTTTACCTTATTAACGACCAGCAGATTTGGGATGGTCTCCCCGTTGGTGCAGACCACGTCCCCTCCCTCCTTCACCGCTTCAGGGAGGATCTTCTGGACCTCCTGAGCTATGACTCCTTCAGTGAACACAGGAGAAGATCTGTTAACTCACCAGTCAGAGAACTGAACAGTCGGAGTAAACCACGCGGTGTTACCCGTCTCTGCCGTGTTCTCGATCCCCACAGTCGCAGCAAACTCAGGTTTGTACTGATACTGGACCAGCCTCATCTGAGAGATCCGCTTTAAGTTATCTGTGGTGTCCACCTGCAGGAACACACACTGGTACTGAACATCCGAATATTATTTATCTGAATATTTAAGACGAAATGATACGGTTAAACTTCAAAATACTGCAAATGTATAACAGAATTTCCTCGTCACAAACACCTGGAGTCGTGTTCGTTTCACTCACATGTTTCAGATTTCAAGTATTTATTGTCATTGCACAAGAAAGAACAATGAAAGTGCGTTTGGAGCATCCACATACGTAGTTGTAACACAAACCTGCAGATTTAACACGAGTTCTTCCCTCAAACTGAAAACACTCTGTTCCACCTTGTGATGTAATCATGTGGTGATACAGGAAGTGCTCCACTGTGTTTTTAAACTCCACACACCTTTACTAGAATCATTTGGCTCATTTCAGTCCTGGAGTCGCCGATCTCGACTGAACTAAAGTCCCAATAGTCCTGGTTTAGACCTGTTTTAGACCTGGTTTAGTCTTGGTTTAGTCCTGGTTTAGACCTGGTTTAGACCTGGTTTAGTCTTGGTTTAGTCCTGGTTTAGACCTGGTTTAGTCCTGTTTTAGACCTGGTTTAGTCCTGGTTTAGTCCTAGTTTAGTCCTGGCTTAGTCCTAGTTTAGTCCTGGTTCAGTCCTGGTTTAGTCCTGGTTTAGTCCTGGTTGAGTCCTAGTCTAGTCCTGGTTTAGTCCTGGTTTAGACCTGATTTAGAACTAGTTTAGTCCTGGTTTAGACCTGGTTTAGTCCTGGTTTAGAACTAGTTTAGTCCTGGTTTAGACCTGGTTTAGTCCTGGTTTAGACCTGGTTTAGTCCTTGTTTAGACCTGGTTTAGTCCTGGTTTAGACCTGGTTTAGACCTGGTTTAGACCTGGTTTAGAACTAGTTTAGTCCTGGTTTAGACCTGGTTTAGTCCTGGTTTAGAACTAGTTTAGTCCTTGTTTAGACCTGGTTTAGTCTTGGTTCAGTCCTGGTTTAGTCCTGTTTTAGACCTGGTTTAGTCCTGGTTTAGTCCTGGTTTAGTCCTGGTTTAGTCTTGGTTTAGTCCTGGTTTAGTCCTGGTTTAGACCTGGTTTAATCCTGGTTTAGACCTGGTTTAGTCCTGATTTAGTCCTGGTTTAGACCTGGTTTAGTCCTGATTTAGTCCTGGTTTAGACCTGGTTTAGTCCTGGTTTAGACCTGGTTTAGTCCTGGTTTAGTCCTGATTTAGTCCTGGTTTAGTCCTGTTTAGTCCTGGTTTAGACCTGGTTTAGTCCTGGTTTAGTCCTGGAGTTGCTGATCTCGACTGAACTAAAGGTAAAAGTTCACTGTTCACTTGGAAACTCCCACTTGATGACATCACGAGGTGGAACAGAGCGTTTGGAGCTTTGGAGATGTTACAGATGAATAATAAAGAGTTCCTCAAATGTGAGAATGAAACAAACATAACTCCAGGTGTGTTTTTGAGGAGGAACATTCGAACATGCTTAAATCTCACAGGGTCCATTATGTGTAATTTAGGACATTTTCTGGACCACAATTTTGTTCTTCTTGAGTAAAATTATTTTGAAGTAACACCACTTTAAATACTTACAACTCGTTACAACGTTTTGTGAGAAAGCACCAAATAAACCTAGAAAAGACTCCACTTACCCAGATGGAAAATCTATTATTAAAAAATAAAATAAGAAAGGGTATAATTTCAGAATGTTATAATCTATTGCAATCGAATTCAGCTGAAAACTCAAAAAGAAAATTAATGTCCTGGAATGAGGATTTAAACTAAAATTAATGAACAGGGATGGAAGAAGTATGCCAAAAAACTCACAAAATGACTGTCAACAGCCGTTTAAGGATATTACACTTCAAATGGCTAATGTGAATATACATAACACCTGTAAAATTAAATAAATACAACAAAAATATTCCAGACATATGTATAAAGTGTGGCCTAAAAGGGACATTAATACACTGTATGTGGGAATGCAACCAAGTAAAATCATTTTGGATAGAAATAAAAAATAATATAGAGAAAATCATTTGAGAAAAGATCATTCTGGAACCATCATTATTTTTACTGGCTCTTTACCCAAAGAAACATAATCTCAGTAAAAATGAGTGTTAACGGACCAAGTGCCTCCCAATGGTTAAAGGAATATTAACGTTTTTTACAATCTGAGCCTTATTTCGGTAATAAAACAAGTTGTTTTACTCACCCATAGCACTTTGGTGTCATTTGGAGCACTTCCATAGATGTTGTAGTTTAGCGATATCCGTTAATGTGAGTGCTCGGGGCGGCGACTGAATTCACCAAATAACACAAACTTTATCACTTTTCAAATCATAGAAGCTCGATGTCTTAGTCTACACTTTAGTTTGAGTCAAAAGTGCCTCTAATCTGAGATGTATCCATAGTTTGGAGTAGATGAGGAGGACAGTCGCATGTGCTCAGTCACAGCTGATTTCGCTCTCAGCTCTCGGGACCCAAACATGAAAGGCAAAGCTGTAAGACGTTTGGACCATCGTGTTTGCAGTACCCACTTCAGTCAGGACCATTTTTTACCAGCAAAGGAAAAGAAAGAAGGCCAGCGGATTCAGCGCACGATTCTGAGAAGTAATGTGAAACCGATGGCTGTTCTCTGCTGCTCCTAAAACTGTCTCCGCTTCATTCTTTCCGTATCCATTCTGTCTCCTCATCCGTATACTCCTCTTCAGTCCTCAGTCCTCCATAAGTCCTCTTCAGCCTCAAAGTCCCAATCTTCTGCCATGTGTCGCTCGCAACAGAAAAGTTCTGAGCGTCTTCTTATCTGCAAATCAGCTGTGACTGAGCACATGCGACTGTCCTCCTCATCTACTCCAAACTATGGATAAATCTCGGATTAGAGGCACTTTTGACTCAAACTAAAGTGTAGACCAAGACACTGACCTTCTGTAATTTGAAAAGTGATAAAGTTTGTGTTATTTGGTGACTGCAACGTCGTGCCCCGAGCACTCACGTTAACGGATATCGCTAAACTAAAACATCTCCGGAAATGCTCCATATGACACCAAAGTGCTATGGGTGAGTAAAATAACTTGTTTTATTACAGAAATAAGGCTCAGATTGTAAAAAACGTTAATTCTCCTTTAACTCCCCTCTCAAACCAGTTCTTTTGTCTGGCTAAGTTCTGAACCTCACTGTCCTCAAAGGAGTGGCCTGTGGCTTCTAGGTGAAGATGTACATTTGGAAGTAGATGTTTTTTTTTTGTTTGTTTGTTTTTTCTTGTTTGAAATGAAAAATGAAATAAAATATATTTTGAAAAGTACCACCTCTGCCACTTAACATGACCCTGGACCACCGACTGTGTAGCTGGAGCCAGAGTTGATGGAACCGAAGTGCGCACATGCTCACTTCCTGTTTGGAACGCAGTTATTGGGTCAGTCTGCGCCACGGCGACGGCCTACCTCCTGGACGTTCTCCTTGGCGCGCAGGTCAGACGGGTGCACCAGTGACCCCATGACCTTCATGTTTCCGTGGATGACCAGAGCCTCGTCGGGCCGGTCCGTGTTGATGCCCACGCGGCCGTGATGGTACACGGAGTCCGGCACCTGCCCCCTCTGCCACAGCACCTCCGAGTCGCTCTCGAACTGACCCGGGTTTGACGCCTGCAGACCAAACGCTGGGGTAAAGAGACTAAAGACGGACGAGAGAGTTTAGTGACCAAAGAGTCACGAAACACAAGTGTCTCACTCGTCTGATGCACAAAAATCTATCCTTATTTTTATAGCTGTACATTATTTACACAGTTTCATGGGTTTGAGCTGGAAACGGTCCTTTGTCACCATGGCGATTAAGAATGTCAAATCAAAATGTTATTTATATTTTAATGAAGGAAGAAATGTTCTGACCGAAATGAACAGACGAGTCACAGGGACAAAAGTCACGAGTGTGTGAGAAATACTTTTACACTTAAATACACATTAGACAAATATATACAAAAGTGTAAAGGGCGATAAAAGTACACAACTACATGAGTAAAAACATGAAGTGTGATTGTGCAGTAAAGTTCCTTCATTTACACAGAAACAGGATGTTACCCTGACGATGATCCTCTCGGACACGTGAGCCGCCACCGTGTAACTCTGAGAGAGCGACTGAGCCTGCAGCGCCACCACCAGCATGAAGTACCTGCAGTACACACAAGTACACAGGGTAAGTACCTGCAGTACACAAGTACACCACCTGAGTACACCTCATGCAGTAGTATTAGCAGTAGTACTGCAGTACCTCTGGTCGGGGTTGGGTTTGCCCTTCTTCCTCATGTTGTTGGCCGTGGTCTCGCTGAAGTGCAGTCGTCCCACCGTGACCTTGGTGACCTGCTCCGGGGGCAGAGTGACCCTGAGGAGAGACGAGTCTCTGTCCATAACGACCATCGTTATAACAATATTATAGAATCGTGAAGAGTCCCTCAGTCGTCCAGGTAGAATCCATGATAAAAGAAGAAATTCAATTTGTCAACTGGACAAAGTTTGTTTGGTCGAAAACGTTTCGCCGCTCATCCGAGAGGCTTCGTCAGTTCTAGTTAGAGTGCTGGTAAGACACTTGCTTATATCTCGCTGCCGGGAGGAGCTAACTAGCTAGGTATGCTAATCTAGACGCCAGAGAAACAAAAGACAGAAACCAATAGGCGAGATATTTTCGGAAAGTAGTTAGCTAGTTAGCTCCTCCCGGCAGCGAGATATAAGCAAGTGTCTTAACAGCACTCTAACTAGAACTGACGAAGCCTCTCGGATGAGCGGCGAAACGTTTTCAACCAAACAAACTTTGTCCAGTTGACAAATTGAATTTCTTCTTTTATCAATATTATAGAATAATAATAAACCTCGATGTGACGACTGTTCAGGTCTAAACTAACGCTGCTTCAAACCATCAAAACCGCGACTAAACCTGGGGGGTATTCCATGAACGTCGCTAAACATAGCGGCGCCTAAGTGGTTAGTCCTCGCCTGAAGTAGTGGCAACTTAGACTAAAGCCTGAAGTCGTTCCACTAACGCGTTTCAGCTGCGCCTCAGCAGTGCTAAGTTCAGCCGTGCCTATCCTGTCCTGGTCTAGACGCGTGCACGGGGAATGTAAGTCCAGAACAAGCGACTGTCGAAAACGCCATCATGTCGAAGATTCGGGCCGATTATTTCAGCGCATCAGAACAGAAGTTGCTTTTGGAACTCTACAACACATTTGCAATAACCAAGGCAAGAGACATGGCGTGGCAGAAGATCGCCGAGCGCTTAAATACGCAAGTTAAGTCCTATAACTGTGCTGAATGTTGAGTTTTTTAAGTATGTTTTTACCATCGGTGTTAAGACAAGTCCGTGGGGGAGAGGATATGTTACGGTTTGGCACGTGGTAAACCCCCAGTTGATGTCATAAATATTATATATTTGTAGAGCAGTCTTGCCAGTTGTAATTTATTTTTACTGTGTAAAAGTATTTGCTCCAACTAATACGTTAAATTGTGTTATCTTGTCTTTGAGCAGGAATAATGTGAAGAGGACTGTTTTACAGGTAAAGACAAAGCATAAAAACATTTTGCAGAGTGGTAAGTCGGCTAATATTAATATTATTGTTCAGTGAAATTAGTAATACTGTTGAAATGGTAAACCAAAAAACACACAAACAGAACGCACAAACAGAACACACAAACAGAACGCACAAACAGAACACACAAACTGAACGCACAAACAGAACGCACAAACAGAACGCACAAACAGAACACACAAACAGAACGCACAAACAGAACACACAAACAGAACACACAAACAGAACGCACAAACAGAACACACAAACAGAACGCACAAACAGAACACACAAACAGAACGCACAAACTGAACGCACAAACTCACAGCACGGGTTTGAAGGGCCTCTTGCTGCGGTCGGACTGGGACTGCTCCACACTGATCGACTGGTTCATGGCCTCCACCTGAACACGACAAAAACACACTAACAATAATCACATGTGAATCACGTGTACTTTGGTGTGTTTTTTTTATTATCTTTTATTGATCCCTGTAGAGAAATTATTTGTCTGCATTTGACCCATCCTTCAGGAGCAGTGGGTAGCTCGTCTTTCAGGCGCCCGGGGACCATCTCCATGATCTTACCGCTCGTCTTGGTCAGGACCTCAGGAGGTTTTTACCTGGAGCATGTTTGTGTTTGTGTGTTTTTGTGTTGATGGGGGAAACTGGAGGAAACCCACCCAGACACGGGGAGAACATGCAAACTCCACACAGGCGACGCAGGGATCGAACCCCGAACCTTCTTGCTGTGAGGCGTGAGTGCTAGCCACCGTGCTGAACATTGATGTTCATTTCCTGGAGATCAGATCTTACCTTAACCACAGCTACTGTTCGCCTAACCTGAAACTATTTTTAATCCAAATCCTTGTTTAAAGTTTCACTGTCTCACCTTGACCCCTTCAATCAATCAATCAAAAAATATTTATAAAGAGCTTTTCATACAAAAATGTAACACAAAGCGCCTTACAGTGGTTAAGGATTAGAAGATTGACTTTTATTGATCTCACACAGGAGAAGTTGTTTCTACATTTGGCCCGGGACCATCCCCATGATCTTGTCATTTAGTCTTGGTCAGTACCTCAGACGAACAAACAAACAGATGAACAAACAGACAGATGAACAAACAAACAGACGGACAAACAAACAAACAGACGGACAAACAAACAGACGAACAAACAAACAGACAGACGAACAGACGGACAAACAAACAGACAGACAAACAAACAGACGAACAAACAAAGAGACGGACAAACAAACAGACGGACAAACAAACAAACAGACGAACAAACAAACAGACGGACAAACAAACAAACAGACGAACAAACAAACAGACGAACAAACAAACAGACGAACAAACAGACGAACAAACAAACAGACGGACAAACAGACAGACTGACAAACAGACGGACAAACAAACAGACGGACAAACAAACAGACGAACAAACAGACAGACAAGCAAACAAACGAACAAACAAACAGACGGACAAACAAACAGACGGACAAACAAACAGACGAACAAACAAACAGACGGACAAACAGACGAACAAACAAACAGACGGACAAACAAACAGACGAACAAACAAACAGATGGACAAACAGACAGACGGACAAGCAAACAGACGGACAAACAAACAAACAGATGTACAAACAAAGAGACCATCAAACAAACAGACGAACAAACAAACAGACGGTCAAACAGACAGACAAACAAACAGACGAACAAACAAACAGACCAACAAACAAAGAGACGGACAAACAAACAGACGAACAAACAAACAGACGAACAAACAGACAAACAAACAAACAGACGAACAAACAAACAGACGGACAAACAAACAGACGGACAAACGAACAAACAAACAGACGGACAAAGAGACGGACAAACAAAGAGACGGACAAAGAGACGGACAAACAAAGAGACGGATAAACAAACAAACAAAAAGACGAACAAACAAACAGACGAACAAACAAACAGACGGACAAACAAACAGACGAACAAACAAACAGACAAGCAAACCAACAGATGAACAAACAAAGAGACGGACAAACAAACAGACGAACAAACAAACAGACGAACAAACAAACAGACGAACAAACAAACAGACGAACAAACAAACAGATGAACAAACAAAGAAACGAACAAGCAAAGAGACAAACAAACAAACAGATGGACAAACAAACAGATGAACAAACAAAGAGATGAACAAACAAAGAGACAAACAAAGGTGAAACTCCTGTCTCACCTTGACCCCGTTGAGTTTGAGGTAGAAGCACTCGATTGGCTGCAGCCCGTCGTGTGTCTTGATGTACTTGGCGTCTCCCAGCATGCCGATGTACACCGTGACCTGGAAGTGGTTCTTCTTCTGACAAACGAACGCGTCATCGGAGAGCGAGAAGTTAAAGCCTTTGTCTGCGTCGACGCGGTACGTCGGCATCGGACTGAAGCAGAGAACGCGGTTTAGAACGTGAACTTATGTCACACAAAACTGACGCTGGTGAGCTTCAAGTCCTGTTCTGATGCTCCTCCACAAACACCTGGAGTTGTGTCATGTTTGAGGAACTCTTTATTATTCGTCTGTAACATCTCCCAAGCTCCAAACGCTCTGTTCCACCTCGTGATGTCATCATGTGGAAGTTTTAAAGTGAACAGCTCCTTTTACCTTCACTTCAGTCCAGGTCTGTGTGTGATGTGGAAATATCAGAACAGATCAGAAAACTTCAGACTTTAGACGCTGGTGTGAAAAGAACCAGAGGCTTAAACATGAGACTTAAACACCTCTGTGAGTTAGACCGGGTTTAGACCTGGTTTAGTCCTGGTTTAGTCCTGGTTTAGTCCTGGTTTAGTCCTGGTTTAGTTCTGATAACACTTCTGTGAGGTCAGTTCTTTTGGTCTTTGGCGTCTGAAGAACACAAGGTGCGCTCTCACTTTTAGCCCCGCACTCCCACGCACAGCTCACCCCTGTGGAATGTGCTCAGCTCCAACATTGCCCTGCCCGGCACCTCCAACCGCACAACTGTACCGCACAACTACACAACCACACAACCGCACAACTACACAACCACACAACCGCACAACTACACAACCACACAATCGTACAACCACACAACCGTACAACCGTACAACCACACCTCCATACCACACACATTTTTGTTAGTTAATTGCTATGGCAACGGTGCGTGTTTTTCATCATCTGAAACACATTATTTTGGTGAATAAATCGAACACACAATAACGTGTTTTATTCACGTCTGAAAAGTTTCGTATTTTCTGATCTGTTCTGATGTCGTTTCCTCGTCACACCTGGAGTCGTGTTTGTTTCATTCACATGTTTCACACACAGATTCAGCACGAGTTCTTCTCTCAAACTGAAAACACTCTGTTCCACCTTGTGATGTCATCATGTGGTGATACAGGAAGCGCTCCACTGTGTTTTTAAACTCCACACACCTTCACTAGAATCATCTGGATCATTTCAGTCCTGGAGTCGCCGATCTCGACTGAACTAAAGGTAAAAGGAGCTGTTCACTTGATGACATCACAAGGTGGACCTGGTTTAGTCCTGGTTTAGTCCTGGTTTAGACCTGGTTTAGTCCTGTTTAGTCCTGGTTTAGACCAGGTTTAGACCTGGTTTAGTCCTGGTTTAGACCTGGTTTAGTCCTGGTTTAGACCTGGTTTAGTCCTGGTTTAGACCAGGTTTAGACCTGGTTTAGTCCTGGTTTAGACCTGGTTTAGTCCTGGTTTAGTCCTAGTTCAGTCCAGGTTTAGACCTGATTTAGTCCTAGTTTAGTCCTAGTTTAGACCTGGTTTAGTCCTGGTTTAGTCCTAGTTTAGACCTGGTTTAGACCAGGTTTAGACCTGGTTTAGTCCTAGTTTAGTCCTGGTTTAGACCTGGTTTAGTCCTAGTTTAGTCCTGGTTTAGACCAGGTTTAGACCTGGTTTAGTCCTAGTTTAGTCCTGGTTTAGACCTGGTTTAGTCCTAGTTTAGTTCTGGTTTAGACCTGTTTTAGACCTGGTTTAGTCCTAGTTTAGTCCTGGTTTAGACCTGGTTTAGTCCTGGTTTAGACCTGGTTTAGTCCTGGTTTAGTCCTATTTTAGACCTGTTTTAGACCTGTTTTAGACCTGGTTTTAGAGCTGTTAAACTACCACTTGATGACATCACGAGGTGGAACAGAGCATTTGGAGCTTTGGAGATGTAGACAGAATAATAATAGAGTTCCTCAAACATGAGGAGTGAACAGTGTTATATCATATCTTAAATCTCACCAGAGTCATATTTAAAGTCTGCTGTCAGTGACGGTGGAAAATACCCACAGTTCTTTGCAGTCGGCGTCGTACAGGAGGCTCCACTTGTTCTGCTGGTGCGGCTGCCACTTGATGCACTGGTAGTTGGGGTCGAGGTACGAGCTGTCGGAGTCTTGCATCAGGCCTGGAGGACACACAGACGGGCGTCAGGAGAGGCCGGACCGGGGCGAGACACCATGAGGGCGAGGCCTGGCGCCGGGCACGGGGCTCGACGCCAGGCCGGCGGGCGCAGAGAGGACAGGGCCTACCTGGTTCCTGTTTGATGATACCTGTGAGCAGATTGGAATTGAGGGTGCTGTTGGGAGAGTCCGAGTGCTTCCTCTTCTTGGCCTGATGAGATGGAATTCCACTGAGGAGAGAAACAGGTTTTTATCTCCTGATTTCACAACGTTTTACCGCCCTGGATTCGGGATGCTTCAGGTCATGTTCGGCGTGAAGTTTTACTGTAACCTGGAGGTGTTTTTGAAACTTCTTAGGTCGTTTTCACACCAGGAAAGTCCGATAGTTCACTTGCTTTGGTCCGGACAAATTTTTTGTGTGTGTGTGTGTGCTGAGGTCGCTCAGCCATTGGACAGAAATGAGCCGTGTCCAAACAGAAGGAGGAGAATCATGGTGTTACTGTTTTCAGTGTCGTCATAGCGATATGGTTTACTCAGTTTTTACAGTTCGCACAAATGTTTGAGCAGCATCGTGAGGTTTACACTATTTTACAATCAATTTACAAACGACGAAGACACAGGACAAGACGACTACAGAGGACAGAACTCATGTAAGCATCAAGTTCTGACTCTTGCTCTTCACACAAAACGTAAGTAAGACTCGTAAGGTTCATTTAGTTTCGTTTCGTCAGCCTCGGTTTCCCATAATGCTCGACATACGACGGGAGCTCGTTAAGTACAAAAAGCCAACTTGTGTCGGATCGAGTCCGGTCTGTATTCTCACCTCAAACGAACCGCACCAGAGTTCGAATGGAACCGTGCCGAGACCGAGCTTTTTAGGTGGTCTCGGTTCTCTTGTTTGCTCCGGATCGAGATTTTTGGTTTTTATTCACACCAGAACAAAAGGTCCGAATCAAAGGAGCAAACGAACCAAACAAGGTGTGAAAACGACCTTAAACAACAAATGAGGAATCAGCCATTGGAGAATTGTATTTTAAAGCTGCATTGTGTAACTTTCCTGTCAAACGCTTTTCTCCATGGAGATGTTTTCACTTCGTCTGGAATGTTCCACAGTATGGCAACCAACCCAGACCATTTCAAGGTCAGACCTGTGGCGTCCCCGCTCACAGTCAGAATGTTTTTGTTTTTTTCCTAGACCAGGGGTGCTCAACCTTTTTTTTAACCGAGATCTACTTTTGAGGTTGATGTTGTGCCGAGATCTACCAAGAGGAGGTTCTGTTAGACATGGCAAATATGGACTTTTGGAGTGAGATTATTTTTCAAGTCGCACAGGGGCGAAAAAATCGGATTTGGATCACTTCAGGCTGCAGTGTGAACGTTGCCCAAGATATGTGCTCCTAAAACCGACACATATCTGATCTTTTGACATGTGACTTCAGTCTGAACGGCCAGGTCGCGTTCATCCGACCTCAGGGTGTGTTTCCTCCAGTGAGAGTGGTACAAGTCGGCGCTCACAAATGTACACAAACGTTCTTCTCGTCATGTGAAAATAGTATATGAACTCCGGGTCAGTGAAGCGGCGAAGCACGTAGCAATCCCACCGCTCTCGTCTGCGACGCCGCACCAACATGTTCATTTCTACGGACGTTGCTGCCGCTGCCCCACAAAACGCCGTGGACAAAAACCTCGTCCTTCTCCTTCTCCGTCTCCTCCTTAAAACAAATAAGCTGTACATGTTCTGGCTCCGGTACGACAGCAACTTTAGGCGACTTCTGTAAACACTGAGCACGCTCGCTGCACGTGACCTCGTCGTGTCCTCCAAGGCGCATGCGGGACACTTTTGGGGCGTTTAAAGTTCACACTGGAGATCACATACAAGTCGCATTTAATTGGAAATGTGAACGACCTCGCAAAAAAATCAGATTTCACAAAAAAAATCGGAATTGAGCATTAAGCCCTGCAGTGTGAACGTATCCATACGCGATCGACTGACACTCTGCCTGCGGTCGACTGGTTGGGCACCCCTGATCTAGGTATTTCTGAGCTTTAAATCCACCTGCAATTGAATAAATGTAAAGTCGAGCTGTTTAATGTCACACTGCGGAACATTCCAGGATATCCATAAAAACAGCAAAGTGACAAACCCCCACAAATTAAACAAGAGCACTGGTCACAGCGCAGTTTTTTCAGTTTTAATCACGTGATGGAGAATCAGAAAACTACGGAAGAAGATTAGAGCCACGTTTTTTTGTTTTTTTTTTTAATTCTGAGAAAAAAACTCAGAATTTCTGACTTTAATCTCAGAAATTCTGACTTTAATCTCAGAATAATAATTTTAAAAAATCTGTTCACATGGCCCTAATCCTCTTCCGTAGAAAACTGCATCAAATATTCATACGTTTTTTTTTAGGGCTGGGAATATTAACGCGTTAATCGCGATTAATCGCGATAGAGTTTTAATCGCGAACAATTTTTTTAATCGCGATCAGAGTTTGCCAGCATTTTCCGCAATTCTACCATCCATTTGCAGCTCATTTGGTTGTATTAATTAAACTCATTGTCGGTTAAACGTGCTATTTTGAGTTTGCTCGTATTTTGTTCCTCCTACGCATCCGTAGGCAGCTCGAGCGGGCTTCAATCATTTATTTACAATTTCTCAAAGTAAGCACTATTACTGGTTCATTGTTACTTTTTCCTTTCTCTGCACTTTTTTGAAATAAAAAAATGGTGAGAAATACTTTGCATTGTGAGTTTAACTTTAGATTCGAACGGTCTTACTGCAAGATATCAATTTTAAACATGCAAAATAAATCACGATTAATCGCGATTAACTATGAAATTTCTGAGATTAGTTGCGATCAAGAAAATTAATCGTTTGACAGCCCTAGTTTTTTTGTTTGTTTGTTTTTTCATTATAAACTTAAAATCGGGTTTTGAAGTGTTTTGTGGATGGAAAAGCCCAGGCAGGGTCAGGATCAGTTCCACACTCTGCCTGTGTCAGATGCATGTTCTGCCTGTGACTCAAACACAAACTAAACAAATAAAACAGTTTCATTACGACACAGCCGGGTTTAGACACACCCGCTCGCTCTTTATGTTTTCTACTTTCTACATTTTCTGTTCAAACAGAAGACGTCACACATCTGAAGTTAGATCTGTGGCAGGGGTGTCAAAGATGCGGCCCGGGGGCTGGATCTGGCCCTCCAAGACCTTTAATCTGGCCCTCGACTGATTTTCTATTAAATATTTGTATTATATTTTAATTTTCTATTAATTTTCTTGTTTGCTCTGGATCGAGATTTTTGGTTTTTATTCAGCCCAAAAGGTCCGAATCAAAGGAGCAAACGAACCAAACAAGGCAGGTGTGAAAACGACCTTAAATTTGTCAACTGGACAAAAGTTTATTTGGTCAAATCCGTTTCTCAGCTCATTCAAGCTGCTTCTTCAGTTCTGGTCAGACGCTGGTGGACACTGCCTATATCTGCCTGAAGGGGGCGCTCACTACACTGAAATGACTCTGAGACTCCCACACCTACTTGTTTACAGTTGGTGTTAGTTAGGTGGGCCTGTTAGATCTGCAGTGGGAGTGGAGTGTGGGTCATAATGGTGTTTTCACACCTCTGGACCTGACCTGCTGCACTATTGTTTTCTTTGTTTTGATTTAGGTTTGAGGATCGAGTTATAGATGGAGACAAATGATGTCTGAGCCCTCCATTTCTGTTCAAGGAAGGATTCTCTTTAACTCCGCCTCTCAAACCAGTTCTTTTCTCTTACCTAACTAACACAAACTGTAAACAAGTAGGTGTGGGAGTCTCAGAGTCATTTCATTGTAGTTAGCGCCCCCTTCAGGCAGATATAGGCAGTGTCCACCAGCGTCTGACCAGAACTGAAGAACTGAAGAAGCAGAAGAAACCAGAGTTTGTTTGCTCCTTTGATTCGGACCTTTTGTTCTGGTGTGAATAAAAAACAAAAATCTCGATCTGGAGCAAACAAGTGAACCGAGACCACCTAAAAAGCTCGGCCTCGGCACGGTTCCATTTGAACTCTGGTGCGGTTCGTTTGAGGTGAGAATGCAGACCGGACTCGATCTGACACAAGTTGGCTTTTTGTACTTAAAGGAAAAGTAACGTTATTTTACAATCTGAGCCTTCTTTCGGTAATAAAACAAGTCGTTTGACTCACCCATATCACGTTCGTGTCATTTGGAGCTGTTTGAAGAAAGTTATGTTGTAGCGTATCCGTTAGCATTTGTTAGCATTTGTATTCGGGGCATTACTTTGCGGTCTCCAAATAACACAAACTTTAGCACTTTTCAAATCATAGAAGCTCGATGTCTTAATGTAAGATTTCGTTTGAAGCAAAAGTGGCCTGTAATCCGAGATTTATCCATAGTTTTCAGCTTTGCGTTTCATGTTTGGGTCCCGGGAGCTGAGAGCACAGTCCGCACATGCGCACTGGCCTCCTCATCTACTCGAAACTATGGCTAAATCTCGGATTACAGGCCACTTTTGCTTCAAACGAAATCTTACATTAAGACATCGGGCTTCTATGATTTGAAAAGTGCTAAAGTTTGTGTTATTTGGAGACCGCAAAGTAATGCCCCGAGCATATGATACAGCACCATGTTAAGGATACGGGATCATTACTAGAACAGAACGGCTCAACATAAGTTCTGCGATACTGCTCCAATTGACAGAAAAATGCTATGGGTGAGTAAAACTACTTGATTTATTGCCGAAAGAAGGCTCAGATTGTAAAAAAACGTTAATTTGCCTTTAACGAGCTCCGGTCGTATGTCGAGCATTATGGGAAACCGAGGCTGACGAAACTAAACTAAACTTACGAGTCTTACTTACGTTTTGTGTGAAGAGCAAGAGTCAGAACTTGATGCTCACATGAGTTCTGTCCTCCGTAGTCGTCTTGTCCTGTGTCTTCGTCGTTTGTAAATTGATTGTAAAATAGTGTAAACCTCACGATGCTGCTCAAACATTTGTGCGAACTGTAAAAACTGAGCAAACCATATCGCTATGACGACACTGAAAACAGAAACACCATGATTCTCCTCCTTCTGTTTGGACACGGCTCATTTGTGTCCAGTGTCTGAGCCTCAGCACACGTGGGTTTGTTTACAGATGTTGGTTCACTTACCAAAAAAAGTGCAGTGTGAAAGTGAACCGCACCAAAAAAAAATTTAAAAATTTGGTCCGGACCAAAGCAAGTGAACTATCGGACTTTCCTGGTGTGAAAACAACCTAAGTTCACCTTTTGGATTCTACCTGGACGACTGAGGGATTCTACACATATTTGCAAAAACTTTAAATAAAAATAATAATAATAATTCTCGCTCTTTAGTCCTTTAGGGTCAGATTGTGTTGAACTAAGCTCAGAGTCTCACAGAGCTTCAGACAGAGCAGTGCCTCCAGTTAGACTCACTCGGGCCCCTGCGGGTGGTGCATGATGTGGTGCAGCATGTGGCCCATGTCCCCGGAGCTGGTGGTGGGGCCCATGGGGAACTGTGAGATGAGCGGCTCGGGCTTCAGGAACATGTCCCGCTGCATGCTGGGATAATGCCCGGGAGGGAGGGGCGGCGTCGGGGTCATGTGACACATGTTCTCCGGCGTCATGGTCCGGATCATGTGAGGATCTGAAAGAACGACAGAACGACAGAACGTGAGGATCTGAAAGAACGACAGAACAACAGAACGTGAGGATCTGAAAGAACGACAGAACAACAGAACGTGAGGATCTGAAAGAACGACAGAACAACAGAACGTGAGGATCTGAAAGAACGACAGAACAACAGAACGTGAAGATCTGAAAGAACGACAGAACAACAGAACGTGAAGATCTGAAAGAACGACAGAACAACAGAACGTGAGGATCTGAAAGAACGACAGAACAACAGAACGTGAAGATCTGAAAGAACGACAGAACGTGAAGATCTGAAAGAACGACAGAACACTGCAGACTTATGGGAGAAGGTTTCAGAATTTGGGTCTAACTTTCTGTTTCCACAGAGTCGTGAAGGTAAAAAGTGTCGATGAGAAGAATTCAGCTGGTTTAGACCTACTTTAGACCAGGTTTAGATCTGGTTTAGACCTGGTTTAGACCTACTTTAGACCAGGTTTAGATCTGGTTTAGACCTGGTTTAGGTTTAGACCTGGTTTAGACCTGGTTTAGACCTACTTTAGACCAGGTTTAGATCTGGTTTAGACCTACTTTAGACCAGGTTTAGATCTGGTTTAGACCTGGTTTAGACCTACTTTAGACCTGGTTTAGACCTGGTTTAGACCTACTTTAGACCAGGTTTAGATCTTGTTTAGACCTGGTTTAGACCAGGTTTAGACCAGGTTTAGATCTGGTTTAGACCTGGTTTAGGTTTAGACCTGGTTTAGACTTGGTTTAGACCTACTTTAGACCAGGTTTAGATCTGGTTTAGACCTACTTTAGACCAGGTTTAGATCTGGTTTAGACCTGGTTTAGACCTACTTTAGACCAGGTTTAGATCTGGTTTAGACATGGTTTAGACCTGGTTTACGTTTAGACCTGGTTTAGGTTTAGACCTGGTTTAGTCCTGGTTTAGACCTGGTTTAGACCTACTTTAGACCAGGTTTAGATCTGGTTTAGACCTGGTTTAGGTTTAGACCTGGTTTAGACCTGGTTTAGACCTACTTTAGACCAGGTTTAAAACTGGTTTAGACATGGTTTAGACCTGGTTTAGGTTTAGACCTGGTTTAGGTTTAGACCTGGTTTAGACCTGGTTTAGTCCTGGTTTAGACCTGGTTTAGGTTTAGACCTGGTTTAGTCCTGGTTTAGTCCTGGTTTAGTCCTGGTTTAGACCTGGTTTACACCTGGTTTAGACCTGGTTTACACCTGGTTTAGTCCTGGTTTAGTCCTGGTTTACACCTGGTTTACACCTGGTTTAGTCCTGGTTTAGTCCTGGTTTAGTCCTGGTTTAGTCCTGGTTTACACCTGGTTTAGTCCTGGTTTAGACCTGGTTTAGTCCTGGTTTAGTCCTGGTTTAGTCCTGGTTTAGTCCTGGTTTAGTCCTGGTTTAGACCTGGTTTAGTCCTGGTTTAGTCCTGGTTTAGTCCTAGTTTAGACCTGGTTTAGTCCTGGTTTAGTCCTGGTTTAGTCCTGGTTTAGACCTGGTTTAGTCCTGGTTTAGTCCTGGTTTAGACCTGGTTTAGTCCTGGTTTAGACCTGGTTTAGTCCTGGTTTAGTCCTGGTTTAGTCCTGGTTTACACCTGGTTTAGTCCTGGTTTAGTCCTGGTTTAGTCCTGGTTTAGTCCTGGTTTAGACCTGGTTTAGTCCTGGTTTAGTCCTGGTTTAGTCCTGGTTTAGTCCTGGTTTAGACCTGGTTTAGTCCTGGTTTAGACCTGGTTTAGTCCTGGTTTAGACCTGGTTTAGTCCTGGTTTAGTCCTGGTTTAGTCCTGGTTTAGTCCTGGTTTAGACCTGGTTTAGTCCTGGTTTAGACCTGGTTTAGTCCTGGTTTAGTCCTGGTTTAGTCCTGGTTTAGTCCTGGTTTAGTCCTGGTTTACACCTGGTTTACACCTGGTTTAGTCCTGGTTTAGTCCTGGTTTAGACTCACCATTCACCTGCTGTGGGGAGTACGGCTCTGAGCTGGAGTCTGGAGGAGACTCTGGAAGTGTCCTACAACCAGAAAATACACATGTTAGTATTAAAGTACTACTACTACAGCACAGTACTGCAGAAGTACTGCATGAGTACTATAAGTAAATACTCCACAGTACAACAGTCTGGGCCTAATTGTGTTTGTCTAAAGCTGATCTGGTGTTTACAGAAGATAAAGCTGCAGGAATGTGAGGCTGAAGAGCTCCATGATTCATCCAGTTTAAACAGGTTCTGATTATTAAAGCTGCACTGTGCAACTTCTCTGGAGGAGGGTCTGTCACCTGCTTGTCTTCAGGGAAATAGATCACTTTGATGTCATACTGTGGAACATTTCAGGCAAAGCAATCAAATCTCCATGGAGACAAGCCAAGTACACGGTGGGGCCTTCACATGGAGAAGATCCACAGAGTCTGGAGAATTATTCCACTAAAAACACAAAGACGTTTGGAACTTTTATTCTTCTTTATCTCAGTGTTACAGCCACATTATGTTCGGTCCTGTGCAAGGTTATAATAGTTTTGGATTTTTCATAATAGTTTAGTTTTACTTTAGTCCTGGTTTAGACCTGGTTTAGACCTGGTTTAGACCTGGTTTAGACCTGGTTTAGACCTGGTTTAGACCTGGTTTAGTCTTGGTTTAGACCTGGTTTAAACCTGGTTTAGACCTGGTTTAGACTTGGTTTAGACCTGGTTTAGTCCTGGTTTAGACCTGGTTTAGACCTGGTTTAGACCTGGTTTAGACCTGGTCCAGTCCTGGTTTAGACCTGGTTTAGACCTGGTTTAGACCTGGTTTAGACCTGGTTTAGGCCTGGTTTAAACCTGGTTTAGGCCTAGTTTAGACCTGGTTTAGTTCTGGTTTAGACCTGGTTTAGACCTGGTTTAGACCTGGTTTAGGCCTGGTTTAGGCCTGGTTTAGACTTGGTTTAGTCCTGGTTTAGACCTGGTTTAGACCTGGTTTAGACCTGGTTTAGGCCTGGTTTAGACCTGGTTTAGGCCTGGTTTAGACCTGGTTTAGTTCTGGTTTAGACCTGGTTTAGGCCTGGTTTAGACCTGGTTTAGACCTGGTTTAGGCCTGGTTTAGGCCTGGTTTAGGCCTGGTTTAGACCTGGTTTAGACCTGGTTTAGGCCTGGTTTAGACCTGGTTTAGTTCTGGTTTAGGCCTGGTTTAGGCCTGGTTTAGGCCTGGTTTAGACCTGGTTTAGACCTGGTTTAGGCCTGGTTTAGACCTGGTTTAGGCCTGGTTTAGGCCTGGTTTAGACCTGGTTTAGGCCTGGTTTAGACCTGGTTTAGGCCTGGTTTAGACCTGGTTTAGACCTGGTTTAGGCCTGGTTTAGGCCTGGTTTAGGCCTGGTTTAGGCCTGGTTTAGACCTGGTTTAGGCCTGGTTTAGACCTGGTTTAGGCCTGGTTTAGACTTGGTTTAGTCCTGGTTTAGACCTGGTCCAGTCCTGGTTTAGACCTGGTTTAGTCCTGGTTTAGACCTGGTTTAGACCTGGTTTAGACCTGGTTTAGGCCTGGTTTAGACTTGGTTTAGTCCTGGTTTAGACCTGGTTTAGACCTGGTTTAGACCTTGTTTAGGCCTGGTTTAGGCCTGGTTTAGACCTGGTTTAGTTCTGGTTTAGACCTGGTTTAGGCCTGGTTTAGACCTGGTTTAGGCCTGGTTTAGGCCTGGTTTAGACCTGGTTTAGGCCTGGTTTAGGCCTGGTTTAGGCCTGGTTTAGACCTGGTTTAGACCTGGTTTAGGCCTGGTTTAGGCCTGGTTTAGTTCTGGTTTAGACCTGGTTTAGGCCTGGTTTAGACCTGGTTTAGGCCTGGTTTAGACCTGGTTTAAACCTGGTTTAGACCTGGTTTAGACTTGGTTTAGACCTGGTTTAGTCCTGGTTTAGACCTGGTTTAGACCTGGTTTAGACCTGGTTTAGACCTGGTTTAGACCTGGTCCAGTCCTGGTTTAGACCTGGTTTAGACCTGGTTTAGACCTGGTTTAGACCTGGTTTAGGCCTGGTTTAAACCTGGTTTAGGCCTAGTTTAGACCTGGTTTAGTTCTGGTTTAGACCTGGTTTAGACCTGGTTTAGACCTGGTTTAGGCCTGGTTTAGGCCTGGTTTAGACTTGGTTTAGTCCTGGTTTAGACCTGGTTTAGACCTGGTTTAGACCTGGTTTAGGCCTGGTTTAGACCTGGTTTAGTTCTGGTTTAGACCTGGTTTAGGCCTGGTTTAGACCTGGTTTAGACCTGGTTTAGGCCTGGTTTAGGCCTGGTTTAGGCCTGGTTTAGACCTGGTTTAGACCTGGTTTAGGCCTGGTTTAGACCTGGTTTAGACCTGGTTTAGACCTGGTTTAGTTCTGGTTTAGACCTGGTTTAGGCCTGGTTTAGGCCTGGTTTAGGCCTGGTTTAGACCTGGTTTAGACCTGGTTTAGGCCTGGTTTAGACCTGGTTTAGGCCTGGTTTAGGCCTGGTTTAGACCTGGTTTAGGCCTGGTTTAGGCCTGGTTTAGACCTGGTTTAGACCTGGTTTAGGCCTGGTTTAGGCCTGGTTTAGGCCTGGTTTAGGCCTGGTTTAGACCTGGTTTAGACCTGGTTTAGGCCTGGTTTAGACCTGGTTTAGGCCTGGTTTAGACCTGGTTTAGTCCTGGTTTAGACCTGGTCCAGTCCTGGTTTAGACCTGGTTTAGTCCTGGTTTAGACCTGGTTTAGACCTGGTTTAGACCTGGTTTAGGCCTGGTTTAGACTTGGTTTAGTCCTGGTTTAGACCTGGTTTAGACCTGGTTTAGACCTTGTTTAGGCCTGGTTTAGGCCTGGTTTAGACCTGGTTTAGGTCTGGTTTAGACCTGGTTTAGGCCTGGTTTAGACCTGGTTTAGACCTGGTTTAGGCCTGGTTTAGGCCTGGTTTAGACCTGGTTTAGGCCTGGTTTAGGCCTGGTTTAGGCCTGGTTTAGACCTGGTTTAGACCTGGTTTAGGCCTGGTTTAGGCCTGGTTTAGTTCTGGTTTAGACCTGGTTTAGGCCTGGTTTAGACCTGGTTTAGGCCTGGTTTAGACCTGGTTTAGGCCTGGTTTAGACCTGGTTTAGACCTGGTTTAGGCCTGGTTTAGGCCTGGTTTAGGCCTGGTTTAGACTTGGTTTAGTCCTGGTTTAGACCTGGTCCAGTCCTGGTTTAGACCTGGTTTAGTCCTGGTTTAGACCTGGTTTAGACCTGGTTTAGACCTGGTTTAGGCCTGGTTTAGACTTGGTTTAGTCCTGGTTTAGACCTGGTTTAGACCTGGTTTAGGCCTGGTTTAGGCCTGGTTTAGGCCTGGTTTAGACCTGGTTTAGTTCTGGTTTAGACCTGCTTTAGGCCTGGTTTAGACCTGCTTTAGACCTGGTTTAGGCCTGGTTTAGGCCTGGTTTAGACCTGGTTTAGGCCTGGTTTAGGCCTGGTTTAGGCCTGGTTTAGGCCTGGTTTAGGCCTGGTTTAGTTCTGGTTTAGACCTGGTTTAGGCCTGGTTTAGACCTGGTTTAGGCCTGGTTTAGGCCTGGTTTAGGCCTGGTTTAGACCTGGTTTAGACCTGGTTTAGACCTGGTTTAGGCCTGGTTTAGACCTGGTTTAGACCTGGTTTAGGCCTGGTTTAGGCCTGGTTTATGCCTGGTTTAGACCTGGTTTAGACCTGGTTTAGACCTGGTTTAGGCCTGGTTTAGACCTGGTTTAGACCTGGTTTAGACCTGGTTTAGGCCTGGTTTAGGCCTGGTTTAGACCTGGTTTAGACCTGGTTTAGGCCTGGTTTAGACCTGGTTTAGGCCTGGTTTAGGCCTGGTTTAGACCTGGTTTAGGCCTGGTTTAGGCCTGTTTAGACCTGGTTTAGGCCTGGTTTAGGCCTGGTTTAGACCTGGTTTAGGCCTGGTTTAGGCCTGTTTAGACCTGGTTTAGGCCTGGTTTAGGCCTGGTTTAGACCTGGTTTAGGCCTGGTTTAGGCCTGTTTAGACCTGGTTTAGGCCTGTTTAGGCCTGGTTTAGGCCTGGTTATAACCAAGGTTCTAATAGTTCTTTGTTTTAGTTTAGACTTTTTTCTCCTCTAATTCAGTTTTAATTAGTTTTTCGAGCAGCTCTGATAGTTTTAGTTTTAGTTTTTTTCTAACTGCTCAGTTTTAGCTTAGTTTTTCTTCGTTTTAGTTTTAGTTTTTGGGTTATACTTTGGGTTATTTGTCAAGTGCAGGATTCAAAAAGAAAGTATTTTATAGCAATCCAAGACTTGGAAATAAATTGACAAAGACGAAAACGAAGAGCAATTTATCTGTAACTTCAGTTAGTTTTAGTTTTTTAAACACACAATACAGTTTCAGTTATCGATGTTTTCTTTTGATTGTTGTTTTGATTTATTTCAGTGAACAAAAATATATTTTTTTGTTAGTTTTGGTTAACTATAATAACCATGGTGCTGTGAGTCTGACAGGAAAACTAAACGTGGAGAGCTGCGTTTGAGGAACTCTTTATTATTCGTCTGTTACATCTCCAAAGCTCCAAACGCTCTGTTCCACCTCGTGATGTCATCAAGTGGACAGTGAACTTTTATCTTTTGTTCAGTCGAGATCGGCAATTCCAGGACTGAACCAGGACTAAACTAGGACTAAACCAGGTCTAAACCAGAACTAAACCAGGACTAAACTAGGACTAAACTAGGACTAAACCAGGACTAAACCAGGACTGAACCAGGACTAAACCAGGACTAAACCAGGACTATTGGGACTTTAGTTCAGTCGAGATCGGCGACTTCAGGACTGAAATGATCCAAATGATTCTAGTGAAGGTGTGTGGAGTTTAAAAACACAGTGGAGCACTTCCAGTATCACCACATGATGACATCACCAGGTGGAACAGAGTGTTTTAGGTGTTTGAACCGAGCAGAGGACGTCGTCGGTGTTTGGACTCACCCCGGGGCGTAGGGGCCTCGGTGCTCAGACTTCACGGGCGCCGGCTGCGGTCCGAGGGCGGGGCAGGGGTAGTTCTGGCGGTGCAGGGGGGGAGGCGGGGGGTAGTTGGGGCAGTTGTTGGGGCAGTTGTTGGCGGCGGCGTGGCGGAGGGGAACCGGGGGGCTCACCGCACACAGCAGACCCCCAGATGACACTCCTGCCTGGGGAGACGAGTACTGAGCTCCAAGCCCACTGTGCACCTCTGTGAAGCAGCTGAGAACACATGCACACATTTAAAGCTGCACTGCGGAACTTTCCATCAAACTATTTGCTTTGTCTGGAATGTTTCATAATATGGCATTAAACCTCTTTTTTTCCTCTTGGTTTAGTCCTGGTTTAGTTCTAGTTTAGTCCTGGTTTAGTTCTAGTTTAGTCCTGGTTTAGTTCTAGTTTAGTCCTGGTTTTGTCCTAGTTTAGTCCTTGTTTAGTCCTGGTTTAGTTCTAGTTTAGGCCTTGTTTAGTCCTGGTTTAGTCCTAGTTTAGTCCTGGTTTAGTCCTGGTTTAGTTCTAGTTTAGTCCTGGTTTAGTCCTAGTTTAGTCCTGGTTTATTCCTGGTTTAGTTCTAGTTTAGTCCTGGTTTAGTCCTAGTTTAGTCCTGGTTTAGTTCTAGTTTAGTCCTGGTTTAGTTCTAGTTTAGTCCTTGTTTAGTCCTGGTTTATTTCTAGTTTAGTCCTGGTTTAGTTCTAGTTTAGTTCTAGTTTAGTCCTGGTTTTGTCCTAGTTTAGTCCTTGTTTAGTCCTGGTTTAGTTCTAGTTTAGGCCTTGTTTAGTCCTGGTTTAGTCCTAGTTATTCCTGGTTTAGTCCTGGTTTAGTTCTAGTTTAGTCCTGGTTTAGTCCTAGTTTAGTCCTGGTTTAGTTCTAGTTTAGTCCTGGTTTAGTCCTAGTTTAGTCCTGGTTTAGTTCTAGTTTAGTCCTGGTTTAGTTCCTTTTTTAGTCCTGGTTTAGTTCTAGTTTAGTTCTAGTTTAGTCCTGGTTTATTTCTAGTTTAGTCCTTGTTTAGCCCTAGTTTAGTTCTTGTTTAGTCCTGGTTTAGTCCTGGTTTAGTTCTAGTTTAGTCCAGCTTTAGTCCTAGTTTAGTCCTGGTTTAGTCCTTTTTTAGTCCTGGTTTAGTACTAGTTTAGTCCTTGTTTAGTCCTGGTTTAGTTCTAGTTTAGTCCTGGTTTAGTCCTAGTTTAGTCCTGGTTAGTTCTAGTTTAGTCCTTGTTTAGTCCTGGTTTAGTCCTAGTTTAGTCCTGGTTTAGTCCTGGTTTAGTTCTAGTTTAGTCCTGGTTTAGTCCTAGTTTAGTCCTGGTTTAGTCCTGGTTTAGTTCTAGTTTAGTCCTGGTTTAGTTCCTTTTTTAGTCCTGGTTTAGTTCTAGTTTAGTCCTGGTTTAGTCCTGGTTTAGTCCTGGTTTAGTTCTAGTTTAGTCCTGGTTTAGTTCCTTTTTTAGTCCTGGTTTAGTCCTGGTTTAGTTCTAGTTTAGTCCTGGTTTATTTCTAGTTTAGTCCTGGTTTAGTTCTAGTTTAGTCCTTGTTTAGCCCTAGTTTAGTTCTTGTTTAGTCCTGGTTTAGTCCTGGTTTAGTTCTAGTTTAGTCCTGGTTTAGTCCTGGTTAGTTCTAGTTTAGTCCTGGTTTAGTCCTAGTTTAGTCCTGGTTAGTTCTAGTTTAGTCCTTGTTTAGTCCTGGTTTAGTTCTAGTTTAGTCCTGCTTTAGTCCTAGTTTAGTCCTGGTTAGTTCTAGTTTAGTCCTGGTTTAGTCCTAGTTTAGTCCTGGTTAGTTCTAGTTTAGTCCTTGTTTAGTCCTGGTTTAGTTCTAGTTTAGTCCTAGTTTAGTCCTGGTTAGTTCTAGTTTAGTCCTTGTTTAGTCCTGGTTTAGTTCTAGTTTAGTCTTAGTTTAGTCCTGGCTTAGTCCTTGTTTAGTCCTGGTTTAGTTCTAGTTTAGTCCTGGCTTAGTTCTAGTTTAGTCCTGCTTTAGTCCTAGTTTAGTCCTGGTTAGTTCTAGTTTAGTCCTGGTTTAGTCCTGGTTTAGTTCTAGTTTAGTCCTGCTTTAGTCCTAGTTTAGTCCTGGTTAGTTCTAGTTTAGTCCTGGTTTAGTCCTAGTTTAGTTCTAGTTTAGTTTAGTCCTGGTTTAGTTCTAGTTTAGTCCTGGCTTAGTTCTAGTTTAGTCCTGCTTTAGTCCTAGTTTAGTCCTGGTTAGTTCTAGTTTAGTCCTGGTTTAGTCCTAGTTTAGTCCTGGTTAGTTCTAGTTTAGTCCTTGTTTAGTCCTGGTTTAGTTCTAGTTTAGTCCTGCTTTAGTCCTAGTTTAGTCCTGGTTAGTTCTAGTTTAGTCCTGGTTTAGTCCTGGTTTAGTCCTAGTTTAGTCCTTGTTTAGTCCTGGTTTAGTTCGTTTAGTCCTGGTTTAGTCCTAGTTTAGTCCTGGTTAGTTCTAGTTTAGTCCTTTTTTTAGTCCTGGTTTAGTCTTAGTTTAGTCCTTGTTTAGTCCTGGTTTAGTTCGTTTAGTCCTGGTTTAGTCCTGGTTTAGTTCGTTTAGTCCTGGTTTAGTCCTGGTTTAGTTCGTTTAGTCCTTGTTTAGTCCTGGTTAGTTCTAGTTTAGTCCTTGTTTAGTCCTGGTTTAGTTCGTTTAGTCCTGGTTTAGTTCGTTTAGTCCTGGTTTAGTTCCTTTTCTTTCTGTTTTTAGGTATTTTTGAGCTCTAAAACCACCTGTGATTAAATAAATGTAAAGTACAGCTGTTTAATGTCACACTGCGGAACATTCCAGGCAGAGCAATGACGTATCCATGGAAACAAGCAGGTGACTGACCCCCAACCAAAAAGTTCCACAGTGCAGGTTTGAACTATTTCACATGTATTTACATATTAAATCGATGATGTTTTCGTGTTTTTTCCCTGGGGGTGTGACGCTAACTGAACGCACTGCTCTGTCTGAAACTCTTTTACTCAGGTGAGGCTTTAATCGGAGTTTTATTTTAGTGTAAAAACTCCGAAACAGGACACTTTCAAATCACTTTGGGATTTTTCTTGAACTAGTTTGCTAATGTTTATTTATTTACTATTGTGTTTCCATGGTAACTCCTAACACTGCACCACAGAGGTACATGGAGAACACCCCCAGAGTGATGTTTAGTTCTAGTTTAGTCCTGGTTTAGTACTGGTTTAGTCCTGGTTTAGTTCTTGTTTAGTCCTGGTTTAGTCCTGGTTTAGTCCTGGTTTAGTTCTAGTTTAGTCCTGGTTTAGTCCTGGTTTAGTCCTGGTTTAGTTCTAGTTAAGTCCTTTTTTAGTCTTGGTTTAGTCCTTGTTTAGTCCTGGTTTAGTTCTAGTTTAGTCCTTGTCTAGTCCTGGTTTCGTTCTAATTTAGTTCTAGTTTAGTTTAGTCCTGGTTTAGTACTGGTTTGGTCCTGGTTTAGTTCTAGTTTAGTCCTGGTTTAGTCCTTGTTTAGTCCTGGTTTAGTTCTAGTTCAGTCCTGGCTTAGTTCTAGTTTAGTCCTGGTTTAATTCTAGTTTAGTCCTGGTTTAGTTCTAGTTTAGTCCTGGCTTAGTTCTAGTTTAGTCCTGGTTTAGTTCTAGTTTAGTCCTGGTTTAGTTCTAGTTTAGTCCTGGCTTAGTTCTAGTTTAGTCCTGGTTTAGTTCTAGTTTAGTCCTGGCTTAGTTCTAGTTTAGTCCTGGTTTAGTTCTAGTTTAGTCCTGGCTTAGTCCTTGTTTAGTCCTGGTTTAGTTCTAGTTTAGTCCTGGCTTAGTTCTAGTTTAGTCCTGGTTTAGTTCTAGTTTAGTCCTGGCTTAGTCCTTGTTTAGTCCTGGTTTAGTTCTAGTTTAGTCCTGGTTTAGTTCTAGTTTAGTCCTGGCTTTGTTCTAGTTTAGTCCTGGTTTAGTTCTAGTTTAGTCCTGGCTTAGTTCTAGTTTAGTCCTGGCTTAGTTCTAGTTTAGTCCTGGTTTAGTTCTAGTTTAGTCCTGGCTTAGTTCTAGTTTAGTCGTGGTTTAGTTCTAGTTTAGTCCTGGCTTAGTTCTAGTTTAGTCCTGGTTTAGTTCTAGTTTAGTCCTGGCTTAGTCCTTGTTTAGTCCTGGTTTAGTTCTAGTTTAGTCCTGGTTTAGTTCTAGTTTAGTCCTTGTTTAGTCCTAGTTTAGTTCTAGTTTAGTCCTGGTTTAGTCCTGGTTTAGTTCTAGTTTAGTTCTAGTTCTAGTAGTAGATCTAAAGTGTGGAAAAGGAAAAGAGCATCCGGAGGCACTGACATGTCTGCGCAGTCGTCCTCTTTGCTGATGTATTCTTCCAGGATGCTCGTGTCAATGTTGGTCGGCTCCAGAGAGCTGCTGATATCATGACCTGAAGGAGAGAGAGAACGAGGGAACGAGGGGAGGAGAGGGAACGAGGGGAGGAGAGAGGGAACGAGAGGAGGAGAGGAGGAGAGAGGGAACGAGAGGAGGAGGGGAACGAGAGGAGGAGAGAGGGAACGAGGGGACGAGGGGAGGAGAGGAGGAGAGAGGGAAGGAGGGGACGGGGGGAGGAGAGGAGGAGAGAGGGAACGAGGGGAGGGGGGGAACGAGAGGAGGAGAGAGGGAACGGGGGGACGGGGGGAGGAGAGGAGGAGGGGGGGAACGAGGGGACGAGGGGAGGAGAGGGAACGAGGGAACGAGAGGATGAGAGGAGAGGAGGAGAGGAGGAGGGGAACGAGAGGAGGAGAGGGGGAATGAGGGGACGAGGGGAGGAGAGGAGGAGAGGGGGAACGAGGGGAGGAGAGGAGGAGAGAGGGAACGAGGGGACGAGGGGAGGAGAGGAGAGGAGGAGAGGAGGAGAGAGGGAATGAGGGGACGAGAGGAGGAGAGGAGAGGGAGGGGCGAGGGGAGGAGAGGAGGAGAGAGGGAACAAGGGGACGAGAGGAGGAGAGGAGAGGAGGAGAGGAGAGGAGGAGAGGAGAGGAGAGGAGGAGAGAGGGAACGAGAGGAGGAGAGGAGGAGAGAGGGACCGAGGGGAGGAGAGGAGAGAGGAGGAGAGAAGGAGAGAGGGAACGAGGGGAGGAGAGGAGAGGAGGAGAGAGGGAACGAGGGGACGAGAGGAGGAGAGGAGGAGAGAGGGAACGAGGGACGAGGAGGAGAGGAGGAGGAGAGGAGGAGGAGAGGGAACGAGGGAATGAGAGGAGGAGAGGAGGAGGAGGAGGAGGAGAGAGGGAACGAGGGGATGAGAGGGAACGAGAGGAGGAGGAGGAGAGAGGGAACGAGGGGACGAGAGGAGGAGAGAGGGAGAGGGGACGAGAGGAGGAGAGAGGGACCGAGGGGACGAGGGGAGGAGAGGAGAGAGGAGGAGAGGAGGAGAGGGAACGAGGGGAGGAGAGGAGGAGGAGAGAGGAGGAGAAGAGAGGGAACGAGAGGAGGAGAGAGGGAACGAGAGGAGGAGAGGGAACGAGAGGAGAAGGAAAGGAGGAGAGAGGGAACGAGAGGAGGAGAGGAGGAGAGAGGGAACGAGAGGAGGAAAAGAAGAGAGGGAACGAGAGGAGGAAGAGAAGAGAGGGAGAGGAGGAAGAGAAGAAGAAAGGAGGAGGAGGAGGAGGGAGGAAGAAGAGAGGGAGGGAGAGAAGGAAAGAAGGAGATAAAGGAAGAGAAGGAGCGAGAGAAGGAAAGAAGGAGAAAAAGGGGGAGAAGGAAGGAGAGATGGAGGGAGGGAGAGAAGGAGAGAGAGAAGGAAAGAAGAAGAGAAGGAGAGAGAGCGAGAGAACAAAGGAGGGAGCGAGGGAGAAAGACGGAAGGAGATAGAGGAAGTGGAAGGTTGAAGGAGGGAGGAAGAGAAGGAGAATGAAGGAGGGAGAGAGGAGGAGAGGGAGGAAGAGCAAGTAAGAACAAAGGAGGGAGATAAGGAGATAAGGAGAGAGGGAGAGAGGGAGAGAGAGACAGAACACATGTGGGTCAGTCACAGCCGTCCTTTTGTCCTTCTGTCCTTCTGTCCTTCTGTCCTTTTGTCCTTCTGAGGGACGTTTGGACGCCGTTGCACTCGTCTGTCTGTCTCACACGTTTATCTGAACTCTGAGTCTCTCTGAAAGTCCAAATTAAAATCCAGAACCAGACCCAGAGTCCAGGAGCTCGTCCCCTCAAGGGGCTCGTCCCCTCAGGAGCTCGTCCCCTCAGGAGCTCGTCCCCTCAGGAGCTCGTCCCACCAGGAGCTCGTCCCCTCAGGAGCTCGTCCCCTCAGGAGCTCGTCCCATCAGGAGCTCGTCCCACCAGGAGCTCGTCCCCTCAGGAGCTCGTCCCACCAGGAGCTCGTCCCCTCAGGAGCTCGTCCCCTCAGGAGCTCGTCCCATCAGGAGCTCGTCCCCTCAGGAGCTCGTCCCCTCAGGAGCTCGTCCCACCAGGAGCTCGTCCCCTCAGGAGCTCGTCCCCTCAGGAGCTCGTCCCCTCAGGAGCTCGTCCCCTCAGGAGCTCGTCCCACCAGGAGCTCGTCCCCTCAGGAGCTCGTCCCCTCAGGAGCTCGTCCCCTCAGGAGCTCGTCCCACCAGGAGCTCGTCCCCTCAGGAGCTCGTCCCCTCAGGAGCTCGTCCCCTCAGGAGCTCGTCCCAACAGGAGCTCGTCCCCTCAGGAGCTCGTCCCACCAGGAGCTCGTCCCCTCAG
>JAVJIX010000082.1:2237500-2257500 GCA_036785185.1 Paratrypauchen microcephalus
AGGACTAAACCAGGACTAAACCAGGACTAAACCTGGACTAAACCAGGTCTAAACCAGAACTAAACCAGGACTAAACCAGGACTAACCCAGATCTAAACCAGGACTAAACCAGGACTAAACCTGGACTAAACCAGAACTAAACCAGAACTAAACCAGGACTAAACCAGGACTAAACCAGATCTAAACCAGGACTAAACCAGGACTAAACCAGATCTAAACCAGGACTAAACCAGGACTAAACCAGATCTAGACCAGGACTAAACCAGGACTTAACCAGGACTAAACCAGGACTAAACCATCACTAAACCAGAACTAAACCAGGACTAAACCAGGACTAAACCAGTTCTAAACCAGGACTAAACCAGGACTAAACCAGGTCTAAACCAGGACTAAACCAGTTCTAAACCAGGACTAAACCAGGACTAAAGCAGAACTAAACCAGGACTAAACCAGGTCTAAACCAGGACTAAACCAGGACTAAACCAGGACTAAACCAGGTCTAAACCAGGACTAAACCAGAACTAAACCAGGACTAAACCAGGTCTAAACCAGGACTAAACCAGGACTAAACCAGAAATAAACCAGGACTAAACCAGGACTAAACCAGGTCTAAGCCAGGACTAAGCCAGGACTAAACCAGGAATAAACCAGGTCTAAACCAGGACTAAACCAGGTCTAAAACAGTACTAAACCAGGACTAAACCAGGACTAAACCAGGTCTAAGCCAGGACTAAACCAGGACTAAACCAGGAATAAACCAGGTCTAAACGAGGACTAAACCAGGACTAAACCAGGTCTAAAACAGTACTAAACCAGGATTAAACCAGGTCTAAACCAGGACTAAACCAGGACTAAACCAGGTCTAAACCAGGATTAAACCAGGTCTAAGCCAGGACTAAACCAGAACTAAACCAAGTCTAAACCAGGACTAAACCAGTACTAAACCAGGTCTAAACCAGGACTAAACCAGGACTAAACCAGGTCTAAACCAGGACTAAACCAGGTCTAAACCAGGTCTAAACCAGGAATAAACCAGGACTAAACCAGGTCTAAACCAAGACTAAACCAGGACTAAACCAGGACTAAACCAGGACTAAACCAGGAATAAACCAGGAATAAACCAGGTCTAAACGAGGACTAAACCAGGACTAAACCAGGTCTAAAACAGTACTAAACCAGGATTAAACCAGGTCTAAACCAGGACTAAACCAGGATTAAACCAGGTCTAAGCCAGGACTAAACCAGGACTAAACCAAGTCTAAACCAGCACTAAACCAGTACTAAACCAGGTCTAAACCAGGACTAAACCAGGACTAAACCAGGTCTAAACCAGGACTAAACCAGGTCTAAACCAGGTCTAAACCAGGAATAAACCAGGACTAAACCAGGTCTAAACCAAGACTAAACCAGGACTAAACCAGGACTAAACCAGGTCTAAACCAGGTCTAAACCAGGACTAAACCAGTACTAAACAAGGACTAAACCAGGTCTAAACCAGGACTAAACCAGGACTAAACCAGGACTAAACTAGGTCTGAACCTGGACTAATCCAGGACTAAACTAAGACTAAACCAGGACTAAACCAGGACTGAACCAGGACTAAACCAGGTCTAAACTAAGACTAAACCAGGACTAAACCAGGTCTAAATCAGGACTGAACCAGGTCTAAACCAGGACTAAACCAGGACTAAACCAAAACTAAACCAGGACTAAACCAGGACTAAACCAGGTCTAAACTAAGACTAAACCAGGTCTAAACCAAGACTAATCCAGGACTAAACCAGGTCTAAACTAAGACTAAACCAGGACTAAACCAGGTCTAAATCAGGACTGAACCAGGTCTAAACCAGGACTAAACCAGGACTAAACCAAAACTAAACCAGGACTAAACCAAAACTAAACCAGGACTAAACCAGGACTAAACTAAGACTAAACCAGGACTAAACCAGGACTGAACCAGGACTAAACCAGGTCTAAACCAGGACTAAACTAAGACTAAACCAGGACTAAACCAGGACTAAACCAGGATTAAACCAGGACTAAACCAGGACTAAACTAAGACTAAACCAGGACTGAACCAGGACTGAACCAGGACTAAACCAGGACTGAACCAGGACTAAACCAGGACTAAACCATGACTGAACCAGGACTAAACCAGGACTGAACCAGGACTAAACCAGGACTAAACCAGGTCTAAACCAGGACTAAACCAGGACTAAATCAGGTCTAAACCAGGACTAAACCAGGATTAAACCAGGACTAAACCAGGACTAAACTAAGACTAAACCAGGACTAAACCACGACTAAACCAGGTCTAAACCAGGACTGAACCAGGACTAAACCAGGACTAAACCATGACTGAACCAGGACTAAACCAGGACGGAACCAGGACTAAACCAGGACTAAACCAGGTCTAAACCAGGACTAAACCAGGACTAAATCAGGTCTAAACCAGGACTAAACCAGGATTAAACCAGGACTAAACCAGGACTAAACTAAGACTAAACCAGGACTGAACCAGGACTGAACCAGGACTAAACCAGGACTGAACCAGGACTAAACCAGGACTAAACCAGGACTAAACCATGACTGAACCAGGACTAAACCATGACTGAACCAGGACTAAACCAGGATTGAACCAGGACTAAACCAGGACTGAACCAGGACTAAACCAGGACTGAACCAGGACTAAACCAGGACTGAACCAGGCTGCACACTAGACTCTGGCCCACAGAATCATCGTAAAATCATCGGTCTTGTCGCCGGTGAATCACAGGGTTTTAAAAATGGATGTGATTGACAGGTGGATCAGCCAATCAGGGACAAGCACGGTCTGTCCGTATCAGAAAAAATAAAGAACAAAAATGTGACGGACTAAAAAACAGATTTCTGCAGAATCAGTGAAGCTCGAAACTGTTCGTCTGAGGGAGAGACGTGCGGTTTTATTTGGAAATGACGGTGGCCAACGAGCGTCACGGAAATCAACAAACGTGATTGGACGATCGGGTTTGAGACGAGTCTGTGTTTTTCCACCGGCGAGTCTGAGCGTCGCCTTAAACGACTCTCAGAGGAAAACAGCGGCTCGTCGTCGCACAAAGGCCCGAGCCTAAAACAAATTTACACAAGCAAAGTCCAGACGAGAAGGAAACTCCGCCACACCCACGACTCTGGAGGTTTATTCAAGCGACTTCACGCAAACCTCCTTCCACCTGACCCCGCCCCCTCCCGTCAGCAGAACCGCAGCCACCTCACACTCTCATCTCCTCCTCCTCCTCCTCCTCCTCACCACAACATCGCACAGCCACAGCCTCGCGTCTCCGGGTGAACCGCCGCCAACCGGAGACGGAGAAGAAAACGCCAAACCCACCGCGGCGAGCTTCAGACCACCTTCTGATGTTCCTTCTCAAACACCTGGAGTCATGTTTGTTTCATTCTCATGTTTGAGGAACTCTTTATTATTCGTCTGTAACATCTCCAAAGCTCCAAACGCTCTGTTCCACCTTGTGATGTCATCAAGTGGGAGTTTAAGTGAACAGTGAACTTTTACCTTTAGTTCAGTCGAGATCGGCGACTCCAGGACTAAATCAGGACTAAACTAGTTCTAAACCAGGACTGAACTAGGACTAAATCAGGATTAAACCAGGACTAAACCAGGTCTAAATCAGGACTAAACCAGGTCTAAACCAGGTCTAAACCAGGACTAAACCAGGTCTAAAACAGTACTGAACCAGGACTAAACCAGGACTAAACCAGGTCTAAACCAGGACTAAACCAGGTCTAAACCAGGAGTAAACCAGAACTAAACCAGGTCTAAACCAGGACTAAACCAGGACTAAACCAGGTCTAAACCAGGTCTAAACCTGGACTAAACCAGGACTAAACCAGGACTAAACCAGGTCTAAACCTGGTCTAAATCAGGACTAAACCAGGTCTAAAACAGGACTAAACCAGGACTAAACCAGGTCTAAACCAGGACTAAACAAGGACTGAACCAGGACTAAATCAGGACTAAATCAGGTCTAAACCAGGTCTAAACCAGGTCTAAACCAGGTCTAAATCAAGTCTAAACCAGGTCTAAGCCAGGACTAAACCAAACCAGGTCTAAACCAGGTCTAAATCAGGAGTAAACCAGGAATGAACCAGGTCTAAAACTGGTCTAAATCAGGACTATTGGGACTTAAGTTCAGGACTCCAGGACTGAAACGATCCAAATGATTCTACTGAAGGTGTGTGGAGTTTAAAAACACAGTGGAGCACTTCCTGTATCGCCACATGATGACATCACAAGGTGTTTTCAGTTCAACTCGTGCTGAATCTGCAGGTTTGTGTGTGAAACACGTGAACGAAACGAAACAAAACTCCAGGTGTTTGTGACGAGGAAACGACATTCGGACGGAGCAGAAAACAGGATTACGGGACGTTTAAAGGAGAACAGTCTGGCCTGTGATGGAGACACAAACGAAGAGCGAGAGAACGAGGCAGAAGGACAGAAGGACGGGAGGATGGAAGGACTGAAGGACGGAAGGACTGAAGGACAGAAGGACAGACGGACAGAAGGACGGAAGGACAGAAGGACGGAAGGACTGAAGGACAGAAGGACAGAAGGACAGACGGACAGAAGGACGGAAGGACAGAAGGACGGAAGGACAGACGGACAGAAGGACAGAGGGACAGAAGAACGGGAGGATGGAAGGACTGAAGGACAGAAGGACGGAAGGACAGACGGACAGAAGGACAGAGGGACAGAAGGACGGGAGGATGGAAGGACTGAAGGACAGAAGGACGGAAGGACAGAAGGACGGAAGGACAGAAGGACAGAAGGACGGAAGGACAGAAGGACGGAAGGACAGAAGGACGGAAGGACAGACGGACAGAAGGACAGAGGGACAGAAGAACGGGAGGATGGAAGGACAGAAGGACAGAGGGACAGAAGGACGGAAGAGCATTGGACAAAGAGACGTCTGAAGAGTACCTGCCCGTAGCCAGAGCATGATGATGTCCTTCTGAAGACTTCAGTGGAAATAAAAGCGTGTTATTCCTGTATTTTGTCCATCTTTAGTGCGAGTCTCTGGAGCCGTGGAGTTCTGGAGTTCTGGAATTCTGGAGTTCTGGAGTTCAGGAGTTTCAGGAGTTCTGGAGTCCTGGAGTTCAGGAGTTCTCCCGTGTGGAGTTCTGGAGTTCTGGTGTTCCGGAGTTCTGGAGTTCAGGAGTTCTCCCGTGTGGAGTTCTGGAGTTCTGGAATTCTGGAGTTCTGGAGTTCTGGAGTTCAGGAGTTCTCCCGTGTGGAGTTCTGGAGTTCTGGTGTTCCGGAGTTCTCGCGTGTGGAGCGCTGGAGGATTATGGCTGGTGGTCATGAGAAAGAGCTGTACCAGTCGGCCACACACTGTGTCACCCACGGCTCAGACTCCAGGATTAGACTCGGGGCTGAAGAGGCCAGAACAGGCATCAGGTGGAAAAACACTGGAGCGTGTTCAAAGACGCCACGGCCTGAACCTCCCCTTTTACAGGCTTAAAGGTCCCATGACATGGTACTTCTTGATGCTTTTATATGGCGCCTTAATGGTTCCCTAATACTGTAAATGAATCCTTCTTCATAATCAAGCCTCAGTGCATGAGAGAGCCTCATGAACACAGTCAGAGTCATAAATATGTCTCTGAAACACTTTATTCTGGGCGTTGTTGCTTGAATGCAAATGAGGAGGACAGAGACAGGCCAGAGCAGCGGGTGGGGGTGTGGCCAAATACGCCGCTGTTTCCTGGATTAGCGGTGCGCTGTGCGCTGCCACCCACTTCTGTGTTTTAAGAGCGGCGGACGATGCAGTGGTCCCTGGTTTATCGCGGGGGTTAGGTTCCAGAAATAACCCGTAATGAGTGAAATCCGCGAAGTAGGACAACTTTATATTTTACAATTATTATACATGTTTTAAGGCTGTAAACGCCTTAAAACACTGGAATTAACCTTTTCTCACATTTCTCTCTCGTTTAAACACTCAAACTTTCATAGATTTTCAACAAAATGTATTAATAGTGAAGCGTGGGGGGGGGACACGGCTCCGGGAGCCCCGCCGGACGTGCGAGGGGAGCGGAGACATGAGTCACTGGATCCGCAGGAAGCACCGCGCTCATCCAACGGCACTGCCACGTCCCGGGACGCGACGCGCACCAACCCCTTGGAGAAGTGTGCAACACGTGCACCCCTCATCGTGAACAAATCCGTGACAGAGCAGCACGACCGGCGCGAGGCCGCGCGTACACCGGGGCTGCGAGCACGAGATTGACCCGTGACGTCCGGACCGCGTCCTCTCAGCCCGAGCCACAAACCAACCGCACAAAACCAGCAAAGAGCGGCACGTGGTGGTTTAATCCTGGTTTAGTCCTGGTCCAGTCCCGGTTTAGTCCAGGTCTAGACCTGGTCCAGTCCTGGTTTAGTCCAGGACCAGTGCAGGTTTAGACCTGGTTAAGACCTGGTCTAGACCTAGTTTAGTCCACGTTTAGTCCTGGTCTAGTCCCGGTCCCCCGCGTCCCCCATCTATAACATCAATCGGCAAAGGTCTACAGTCTCTTAGCCAATCAGGACGCAGAACACAATGTTACACTATAAAAAAAAATAAAATAAAATAAAAAAATCCGCGAAACAGCGAGGCCGCGAACAGTGAAGTGCGAGGGACCACTGTATGAGACGCTTTCCATTAATCTACACTTTGGTTTGAGTTAAAAGTGCCTCTAATCTGAGATTTATCCATAGTTTGGAGTAGATGAGGAGGACAGTCGCATGTGCGGAGTCACAGCTGATTTCGCTCTCAGCTCTTGGCACCCAAACATGAAAGGCAAAGCTGTAAATTATGGATAAATCTTGGATTACAGGCCACTTTTGACTCAAACGAAGGCGTAGACTAAGACATCGAGCTTCTATGATTTGAAAAGTGCTAAAGTTTGTGTTATTTGGAGACCGCAAACATATGACCCGAGAACTCACGTTACAGATATCGCTAAACTAAAACATCTCCAGAAGTGCTCACCAAAGTGCTATGGGTGAGTAAAACTATGGGTGAGTTTTATTACAGAAATAGGGCTCAGATTGTAAAAAACGTTAATTCTCCTTTTAAAAAAAAACACATTTCCACAGAAAATAAAATGAAACCACTGCTGTTTCAGAGGTTCGGAGGCTCGGATAAAGGACATCCGAGCCTGGAAACACTCTCACGTGTCTCCAGGCAAAAAAAAAAAAAAAAAAAAACGCATCTCGCATTTCGTAGCTCCTTCGCGGTCCAAATTCTCTGGGCGTGATTTCCAGAGACAGTGGGTAGACATCCACCTTTCCGCGAGTGTGACGTCAGAAAGTTTCCTTGTTCAGAATCGCCCGTATGGGCTGTCTTTTTTTCAAACGCGGAAAAGAATCACAAATGCTCAGTTTACACATTTCGCGACTTTTAGCCATGGGGGGGGGGGGCTAAACAGGGGAGGGGAGCTGACATTAACGTTCAAAAACCTCAGAAAGTGAAAATTTCATGCCATGGGACCTTTAAAGGGATATGCCACCCCCAGGTCAAATTTGGGCATCTCCCCACAGTCCAGAGACTAAAATAAGTGGTGGAAAGCGTTTTTCTGCTCACCCAGCCATTGTCCGAGTCTGTCGCCACTGACCGCCGCGGTATCTGCTGCTCCTCCGCGTTAGACTGGACTCTAACGTCGCCAGAGAAAGATTTCGGCCAAAAGGAATTAATTTGCTCGATGCGTTTCCCAATTACTTTGTGTGTAGTGCGCATTCATATCGAGTGCAAATAAATGTGCAAATCAACACGGAGAGCTTGACTTGGTCATTTTGGGTGGGAACTATTTTCCAGTGCGGAAGAATAAAGCCGAATCACGCAGCACGCTGCCAGGGGAATCCCTGTTACGCACCGGGAAGGGAGTTCCCCTGTTGCACAACGTGGCTGGACCAGGTCTAAACCAGGATTAAACCACCACGAGCGGCTCTTTGCCTTTGCTCTTTTCGGACTGCGTGCCTCCTCCTCGGGACTAAAACCACGTGAACGAACGCAAGAACCGCACGAAACCAGCCCCCCCCACGCTTCACTATTAATAAATTTTGTTGAAAAGTCTACGAAAGTTTGAGTGCTTAAAGATCCCATGACATGGTGCTTCTTGATGCTTTTATATGGCTCCTTAAAGGGATATGCCACCCCCAGGTCAAACTTGGGCATCTCCCCACAGTCCAGAGACTAAAATAAGTGGTGGAAAGCGTTTTCCTGCTCACCCAGCCAAGGAATTAATTTGAAGAATTAATAACACATGTGAAGAATAAAGCCAAATCACGCACCACGCTGTGCAACAGGGGAACTCCCTTCCCGGTGCGTAACAGGGATTCCCCTGGCAGCGTGCTGCGTGATTCGGCTTTATTCTTCCGCACTGGAAAATAGTTCCCACCCAAAATGACCAAGTCAAGCTCTCCGTGTTGATTTGTACATTTATTTGCACTCGATATGAATGTGCACTACACAGAAAGTAATTGGGAAAAGCATTGAGCAAATTAATTCCTTTTGGCCGAAATCTTTCTCTGGCGACGTTAGACTCCAGTCTAAGGCGGAGGAGCTGCAGATACCGCGGCGGTCAGTGGCGACAGACTCGGACAATGGCTGGGTGAGCAGGAAAATGCTTTCCACCACTTATTTTAGTCTCTGGACTGTGGGGAGATGCCCAAATTTGACCTGGGGGTGGCATATCCCTTTAATGGTTCCCTAATACTGTAAATGAATCCTTCTTCAAAATCAACACTCAGTGCATGAGAAACAGAGATAAGATGAGAAAGAGTAATTTTTCTCTCTCTGAACAGGCCATAATGGGCGTTGTTGCTTGAATGCAAATGAGGAGAAAAGAGATGGCCTATAGTAGGGGGTGGTGGCGTGGCCAAACTCTCAGCTCTCAGCTGTGCGCTCTGATCCACTTCCGCGTTTTTGCTTGGAGAAGAGATTTGAAGCGTTCCATTGAAAAATAAACACATTTCCACAGAAAATAAAATTAAACCACTGCTGTTCAAAGGTCCAGAGGCTCAGATAAAGGACTTCCGAGCCTAGAAACACTCGGACGTGCCTCCAGGCAAATAAAAAAACGCATTTCGCATTGCCGAGCGCATTCGCAGTCCAAACTCTCTGGGCGTGATTTACAGAGACGCTGAGTACAGACAGACGGGGGTGGAACTGCATTTGCATTTCTTTTTTCGATCTGACGTCAATAAGTTTCCTTGTTCAAAATCGCCCGTTTGAGCTCCGTTTTTTTGTAACGCAGAAAAGGATCGCAAATGCTCAGTTTAGACATTTTGCAACTTTTAACCATGGGGGGGCTAAACAGGGTAGGGGAGCTCACATTAACGTTCAAAAACCTCAGAAAGTGAAAACTTCATGCCATGGGACCTTTAAACGAGAGAGAAATGTGAGAAAAGGTTAATTCCAGGGATTACTGTACTGACAAATATCGGTCGTTAATATCGTCCCACTTTTACACATCGGGCCGATACCGATATGTTACAATTTTATTATTTTTTTGGCAGTATCAGCCGATACCGATGTTAATTCCGATATATCGTGCATCCCTAAATTAAATAGTTCATTTGCATTTAATATTAATGGTTCAGTTAACGGTTCGGCCCACACACATTTTCACCAAATCTGCAAAACGTTTGGACCCGCCTGGTCTAAATTCAGCTCGGAGCAAACGACAAACGACAAAATGAAGAGGACCGTCGCTCAGGCTCCACACGTCCATGTCGTTAACGCACTTTATGGACCGCAGACTCTAAAAAGCGACGACGCGAGTGTGACGTCACCACGGCGTTCTGCTCAAACGAAGCTCCTGTTGCCAACGGTGACAGGATCAAATCTGAGCCGGGTCCGTATTTGGAAATCCGACCGCGAGTATCATAGCAACCGCAAGAGCCAATCATGAGTGAGGTCGTTAAATGTGCCCGTCCTTCTCCACCGAAGAGCGAAGGGGCTTACAGAACTCACCCGCTGTCAATCAGGTAGTGGGAGGGGCTTCGGGGAATGAAGGCGTCTGATTGGTCCGTTATTTATGTTCAGATCTTCATTTCAGGACAAAATCGAGAAATGAAAAATTCCTGATCCTGTGCCGTGGCTCCAGAAGAACATTTAAGACCAAAACGACGAGGTCACAGCAGCAGGTCCAGAGAGAAGAGCCTCAAGATCCAAACGTGAGTCACTGGAGCCAGAGTCGGAAGAGCCGCCTGGAGAACTTCCTGTTTGGAACACGGCGGCGAGCACGTTAGCTCTGTCCGTACATATAGACGGTCTACGAGTAAGGACAAGTTATTTTTGCTTAAACGAACCTTCTATCTCCTCCCAGACTCCAGGAGCTCATGAGAGGAACCTCAGAGGAACTTCAGAGGAACTTCAGAGCCTCTCACAGCTCAGAGTCTGTGGGCCGGGCAGAGTGAACACTTCCATGATGTTCCACACAGTTTGGCCAGTCCAAGGGTCGTTTATGTTTGAGTGAGGTTCTCCAGAGGTTCTCCAGAGGTTCTCCAGAGGTTCTTCAGAGGTTCTCCAGAGGTTCTCCAGAGGTTCTCCAGAGGTTCTTCAGAGGTTCTCCAGAGGTTCTCCAGAGGTTCTCCAGAGGTTCTCCAGAGGTTCTCCAGAGGTTCTCCAGAGGTTCTCCAGAGGTTCTTCAGAGGTTCTCCAGAGGTTCTCCAGAGGTTCTCCAGAGGTTCTCCAGAAGTTCTTCAGAGGTTCTCCAGAGGTTCTCCAGAGGTTCTTCAGAGGTTCTCCAGAGGTTCTCCAGAGGTTCTTCAGAGGTTCTCCAGAGGTTCTCCAGAGGTTCTCCAGAGGTTCTTCAGAGGTTCTCCAGAGGTTCTTCAGAGGTTCTTCAGAGGTTCTCCAGAGGTTCTCCAGAGGTTCTTCAGAGGTTCTCCAGAGGTTCTCCAGAGGTTCTTCAGAGGTTCTTCAGAGGTTCTCCAGAGGTTCTCCAGAGCAGCAGCTCCACCAAGGGAAAGTGCAGACGCTGGTGCAAAGCAGGGCACTGTGGAACTGTTCAGGTTGAGGGTTTGTCACTTGCTTGTCACCATGGAGATGTTATTGTCTGGCCTGAAATGTTCCACAGTATGAGACAATAAACTGATCTATCGTCAGGGAGACAAGCAGGAGACGCTAAGTTAATGCAGAGGCGAGTATTTGGACTATTTTTGATCTTAAAAACACTTGTATCTGAGGATTCAAGACAAAGCAATATAATCTCCATGGAGACCAGCATGCGGTTTAATCCCCACTAGAAATGTTCCTCAGTGCAGCTTTAAAAAAAAGAGTCCCTCAGCGCTGACACCTTCTCCCTGAGGTGTGTCCTGGAGCATGTGACCCCAGACCCTCTGAGACCTGCACTGAGGAGGACTCCAGACCTCCAGAGAAACTCTCAGGTGATGATGATGATGATGATGCACCTTTCAAGACGCTCAACGCCCTTTACATCGTTCACTGTCTCCATGGTAACGGAACGCTGCTACTGTAGCCACAGCTGCCCTGGAGCAGACTGACAGACGTGAGACTGGAAATGTCTTCAGGATGAGTGGAAAACTATAAATCAGGAGTCGGCAACCCGCGGCTCCGGAGCCACATGCGGCTCTTTGATCCCTCTGATGCGGCTCAGTACAGCGGTCCCTCGTTTATCACGGGGGTTACGTTCTAAAAATAACCCACGATAAGCGAAATCCGTGAAGTCGTCAACTTCAACTTACAATTCTTCTCCATGTTTTAAGGCTGTAAACGCCTCACCACACACATTCTACACTTTTCTCACACTGGAATGAACCTTTTCTCACATTTCTCTCTTGTTTAAACACTCAAACGTTCGTAGATTTTCAACAAAAAAGCCTCAGTATTATAGAAGGAAACCAAAGTGTATTTGGTGTGTATTTCACAGTTCTTCTGACCGAGCCTCTTCGTCCTGGCGCCGCTTCGCTGTGGCGGGTTTTGTCGGGGAGAAACAAACATACAGCACTTCAGAGTCACACTGCGATCCAACATTTATATAAATCTGACAAACTGAACACATTCTGTACAGGAGACACGGAGGAGAAGGACTGACCAATCAGCAAAGGTCTACAGTCCTTTAGCCAATCAGGACGCAGGAATGTGCGTTGAAATCCACGAAACAGCGAGGCCACGAAAAGTGAACCACGATATAGCGAGGGACCAGTGTATTTAATTAAAATGTATTTTATTTTAGTTCCTTCACTTTCAAAATGTAATTCTATGGCACAAAGGGAAAAGGCCGTTATTTGCAGTGTTATTTCATTTTAAATTTCAAAAGGGTTTTGTGGCTCCCAGTGTTTTCTTCACTGTGTCAAACGGCTCCAAACGGCTCTTTGAGTGGTAAAGGTTGCCGACCCCTGGTCTAGAGGATGGAGATCTTGAAAAATTGTTGGACAGAATGCCTCGAATTTGTAAAGCTGTGATTAAGGCCAAAGGTGGTTATTTTGATGATATTTTGTTACATTTTTGCAATAATCTGCCTTTACACATGATGAAATTTAATATATCAATAAGGAATGTCAACAATTAATCGACTTACGATTAATTGTCGATCAAGACAATTTACTTTATTTATTTATCTATTTATTTATTTTATTTCATTTATTTATTTATTTATTTATTTATTTTAAGCTTACTTTGTCATTTTATGGTGCTGTTTTAATTTGATTTTACTTATACACACATACTATGTATTCTTTATGTTTTTATCTCTGTGCAGCACTTTGGAAACGGCTACGTTTGTAAAATGTGCTATAGAAATAAAGTGGATTTGGATTTGAAGACGTTGGTCGAACAAAATGCATTAATTGTAATTAATCGCTAATCGCGGACACGCGCACCCGCGTGGTCACGAAACAAGGCAACCGCGCACCGCGCTGCGCCAAGCTCGACTCACAGCCGGCCGCAGGCGCCAACGGCACTGCCCGGTGTACGCGCGAGCCTCGTCCGGGGCTGCTGAGCACGAGATCGAACCGCAGCGCCCGGAATGTGTAGTCTCAGCCCGAGCCACAAACCAGACACACGAAACCAGCAGCGGCACCTGGTGGTTTAATCCTGGTTTAGTCCAGGTTTAATCCTGGTTTAGTCCAGGTTTAATCCTGGTTTAGTCCAGGCCCAGTCCAGGTTTAGACCTGGTTTAGTTCTGGTCTAGACCTGGTTTAGTTCTGGTCTAGACCTGTTTTAGTCCACGTTTAGTCCTGGTCTAGTCTCTTAGCCAATCAGGACGCAGAACACAATGTTACACTATAAAAAAATGTTACACTATAAAAAAAAAAATATATATATATTTTTTTTTAATCCGAACCGCGATAGAGCGAGGGATTACTGTATTTTGTTATTCAGCGTCAATACATTTGTCTGCTTTTTACTAAGGAATAATTAATTGAGGAATATACAATATAATAATACTATGATATATTTATGACTCAGTGTTATGTTACTATAGCTTATATTCTTAAAGACCCTATTGAAACACTCAAATTCAGGTGAAAAACGCCGCTTATCAGTTAATCGTTAATCGATCGATAAGGTCAATCAACTATCAATTAATGAATTAATCGATAATTTGCATCCCCAATATCAGTAAATTGATTTGTTGTCATTACCAATACGTCTTGTTATCATTATGAAAGTTCAGAAATACACAATCGTCCTGATACTTTTGTCAGGCAGTGTATCTTCCATCTCCTCTTCCATCAGGAGGAGCTGGAGGAGCTGGAGGAGCTGGAGGAGCTGGAGGAGCTGGAGGAGCTGGAGGAGCTGGAGGAGCTGGAGGAGCTGGAGGGGCTGGAGGAGCTGGAGGAGCTGGAGGAGCTCTGGGGGAGCTGGAGGGGGAGGAGCTGGAGGAGCTGGAGGGGGAGGAGCTGGAGGAGCTGGAGGAGCTGGAGGAGCTGGAGGGGGAGGAGCTGGAGGAGCTGGAGGAGCTGGAGGGGGAGGAGCTGGAGGAGCTGGAGGGGGAGGAGCTGGAGGGGCTGGAGGAGCTGGAGGAGCTGGAGGGGGAGGAGCTGGAGGAGCTGGAGGAGCTGGAGGAGGTGGAGGGGCTGGAGGGGGAGGAGCTGGAGGGGCTGGAGGAGCTGGAGGAGCTGGAGGGGAGGAGCTGGAGGAGCTGGAGGAGCTGGAAGAGCTGGAGGAGCTGGTGGAGGGGGAGGAGCTGGAGGGGGAGGAGCTGGAGGAGCTCTGGAGGAGCTGGAGGAGCTGGAAGAGCTGGAGGAGCTCTGGGGGAGCTGGAGGGGCTGGAGGAGCTGGAGGGGGAGGAGCTGGAGGAGCTCTGGAGGAGCTGGAGGGGCTGGAGGAGCTGGAGGAGCTGGAGGAGCTGGAGGAGCTGGAGGGGGAGGAGCTGGAGGAGCTGGAGGAGCTGGAGGGGCTGGAGGAGCTGGAGGAGCTGGAGGAGCTGGAGGAGCTGGAGGAGCTGGAGGGGCTGGAGGAGCTGGAGGGGCTGGAGGAGCTGGAGGAGCTGGAGGAGCTGGAGGGGGAGGAGCTGGAGGAGCTGGAGGAGCTGGAGGGGGAGGAGGAGCTGGAGGGGGAGGGGCTGGAGGAGCTGGAGGGGGAGGAGCTGGAGGAGCTGGAGGGGGAGGAGCTGGAGGAGCTCTGGAGGAGCTGGAGGGGGAGGGGCTGGAGGAGCTGGAGGAGCTGGAGGGGGAGGGGCTGGAGGAGCTGGAGGAGCTGGAGGAGCTGGAGGGGGAGGAGCTGGAGGAGCTGGAGGAGCTGGAGGGGGAGGAGCAGGTCTGAGGTTTTCTTCTGCTCTGAGATCTTCTCCTGAGGTGCGTTCACTGTCAGTGTGTAAATCACAGAAGTGTCTGAGCTGCAGGAGGCAGGAGGAGGAGCTTTTTTTAATCCGAACCGCGATAGAGCGAGGGATTACTGTATTTTGTTATTCAGCATCAGTACATTTGTCTGCTTTTTACTAAGGAATAATTAATTGAGGAATATACAATATAATAATACTATGATATATTTATGACTCAGTGTTATGTTACTATAGCTTATATTCTTAAAGACCCTATTGAAACACTCAAATTCAGGTGAAAAACGCCGCTTATCAGTTAATCGTTAATCGATCGATAAGGTCAATCAACTATCAATTAATGAATTAATCGATAATTTGCATCCCCAATATCAGTAAATTGATTTGTTGTCATTACCAATACGTCTTGTTATCATTATGAAAGTTCAGAAATACACAATCGTCCTGATACTTTTGTCAGGCAGTGTATCTTCCATCTCCTCTTCCATCAGGAGGAGCTGGAGGAGCTGGAGGAGCTGGAGGAGCTGGAGGAGCTGGAGGAGCTGGAGGAGCTGGAGGAGCTGGAGGAGCTGGAGGGGCTGGAGGAGCTGGAGGAGCTGGAGGAGCTCTGGGGGAGCTGGAGGGGGAGGAGCTGGAGGAGCTGGAGGGGGAGGAGCTGGAGGAGCTGGAGGAGCTGGAGGAGCTGGAGGGGGAGGAGCTGGAGGAGCTGGAGGAGCTGGAGGGGGAGGAGCTGGAGGAGCTGGAGGGGAGGAGCTGGAGGGGCTGGAGGAGCTGGAGGAGCTGGAGGGGAGGAGCTGGAGGAGCTGGAGGAGCTGGAGGAGGTGGAGGGGCTGGAGGGGAGGAGCTGGAGGGGCTGGAGGAGCTGGAGGAGCTGGAGGGGGAGGAGCTGGAGGAGCTGGAGGAGCTGGAAGAGCTGGAGGAGCTGGTGGAGGGGGAGGAGCTGGAGGGGGAGGAGCTGGAGGAGCTCTGGAGGAGCTGGAGGAGCTGGAAGAGCTGGAGGAGCTCTGGGGGAGCTGGAGGGGCTGGAGGAGCTGGAGGGGGAGGAGCTGGAGGAGCTCTGGAGGAGCTGGAGGGGCTGGAGGAGCTGGAGGAGCTGGAGGAGCTGGAGGAGCTGGAGGGGCTGGAGGAGCTGGAGGGGGAGGAGCTGGAGGGGAGGGGCTGGAGGAGCTGGAGGGGGAGGGGCTGGAGGAGCTGGAGGGGGAGGGGCTGGAGGAGCTGGAGGAGCTGGAGGAGCTGGAGGGGGAGGAGCTGGAGGAGCTGGAGGGAGAGGAGCTGGAGGAGCTGGAGGGGCTGGAGGAGCTGGAGGGGGAGGAGCTGGAGGAGCTGGAGGGGGAGGAGCAGGAGGAGCTGGAGGAGCTGGAGGGGAGGAGCTGGAGGGGCTGGAGGAGCTGGAGGGGAGGAGCTGGAGGGGGAGGAGCTGGAGGAGCTGGAGGGGGAGGGGCTGGAGGAGCTGGAGGAGCTGGAGGAGCTGGAGGAGCTGGAGGGGGAGGGGCTGGAGGAGCTGGAGGAGCTGGAGGAGCTGGAGGAGCTGGAGGGGGAGGAGCTGGAGGAGCTGGAGGGGCTGGAGGGGGAGGAGCTGGAGGAGCTGGAGGAGCTGGAGGGGGAGGAGCTGGAGGAGCTGGAGGGGGAGGAGCTGGAGGAGCTGGAGGGGGAGGAGCTGGAGGAGCTGGAGGAGCTGGAGGGGCTGGAGGAGCTGGAGGAGCTGGAGGAGCTGGAGGAGCTGGAGGAGCTGGAGGGGCTGGAGGAGCTGGAGGGGCTGGAGGAGCTGGAGGAGCTGGAGGAGCTGGAGGGGGAGGAGCTGGAGGAGCTGGAGGAGCTGGAGGGGGAGGAGGAGCTGGAGGGGAGGGGCTGGAGGAGCTGGAGGGGGAGGAGCTGGAGGAGCTGGAGGGGAGGAGCTGGAGGAGCTCTGGAGGAGCTGGAGGGGGAGGGGCTGGAGGAGCTGGAGGAGCTGGAGGGGGAGGAGCTGGAGGAGCTGGAGGGGGAGGAGCTGGAGGAGCTGGAGGGGGAGGAGCTGGAGGAGCTGGAGGAGCTGGAGGGGGAGGAGCAGGTCTGAGGTTTTCTTCTGCTCTGAGATCTTCTCCTGAGGTGCGTTCACTGTCAGTGTGTAAATCACAGAAGTGTCTGAGCTGCAGGAGGACAGGAGCCACTTCAGGCTTTTGTTTATTCTGTTTGAGTTCAAGTTCAAGTTTCCTAACGTCACTCAAAACGGTGTTAAAAACCCTTCTGTCCTTTTTGCATCAGGATCTTCAGCTTTGTGGAGAACATTTGGCAAGAATTTTGTTGTAGGAGCGTCAAAAATCCTCGTGAAGAGTCTTATCAGTATGAAAAAATGCGTACCTTCTTAACTTAAGTTTGAGTTGGTTTCGGGTGTGGTCGGAGGGCAGAGGTCAGGGGGTCTGCTCTGTGTCAGGTGCGCTCCTGTCGGCTCCTGTCAGTGTAAACGCTCCAGACTTCGGGGTCTCTGCTCTGAGGACACCCTGGAATGTGCAGGTCATTACCGAACATAAACACACTCACATCATCTGGAGTTTCACAGAAGAATGTGGTGATGTCACAGGGAGACGGGCAGAACGTTCCCGCTCGGACACGAACACCCACTGACCAAAGGCAACGTTTAAATCTGGAAACATCAGCAGCCGTGTTCCCCTGAGAACGTTCTGCTGAGATCTCAGAAGATGCAAAACCACTGAGGACACCAGGTTATGGATAAATGCAAAGACACTTAACAGATTTAAAGCTCTTCAGGTGTCTTCAGGTGTGATATAAAACCAAGGAGGTTTATGGAGCACAGATTAAAATCACATTGCGTTGCCGGTAGTAAGTCGGACCTGTTTCCGGAGCATGTTGGACTCCGCCAGGGCTGCTCTTTGTCACCGGTTCTGTTCATTATATTTATGGACAGAATTTCTAGGCGCAGTCAGGGGCCGGAGGGGATCCGGTTTGGGAACCACAGGATCTCATCTCTGCTGTTTGCAGATGATGTTGTCCTCATGGCTTCATCGAACCAGGACCTCCCGGGACTGGGGCGGTTCGCAGCCGAGTATGAAGCGGCTGGGATGAGGATCAGCTCCTCCAAATCCGAGGCCGTGGTTCTCGACCGGAAAAATGTGTCTTGCCCTCTCCAGGTGGTGGAGAGTCCTCCTCAGGTGGAGGAGTTCCAGTATGTCGGGGTCTTGTTCTCAAGTGAGGGGAGGATGGAGCGTGAGATCGACAGGTGGATCGGTGCAGCGTCGGCAGTGATGCGGTCGCTGTACCGGACCGTTGTGGTGAAGAGCTGAGCCGAAAGGCAAAGCTCTCGATTTACCGTCGATCTCCGTTCCTCCCCTCACCTATGGTCATGAGCTCTGGGTAATGACCGAAAGGACGAGATCGCCGATACAAGCGGCCGAAATGAGTTTCCTCCGCAGAGGCTGGACGCTCCCTTAGAGATAGGGTGAGGAGCTCAGTCACGCGGGAGGAGCTCGGAGTAGAGCCGCCGCTCCTCCACATGGAGAGGAGCAGCTGAGGTGGCTTGGGCGTCTGTTCCGGACGCCTCCTGGACTCCTCCCTCAGGAGGTGTTCACGTCCCACCGGGAGGAGGCCCCGGGGAAGACCCAGGACACGTTGGAGGGACTATGTCTCTCGGCTGGCCTGGGAACGCCTTGGGGTCCCCCCGGAGGAGCTGGAGGAAGTGTCCGGGGTGAGGGAAGTCTGGGAGTCCCTGCTTAGACTGTTGCCCCGGCAACACGGCTCCGGATAAGAGGAAGAACATGGACGGATGGAGATTCAACTCGCTGCAGTTTAATCAAAGACAAACTCAGAGAATAAAACTCGTGAGGCTCAGGTTCATGTTAAAGCTGCACTGTGTAACTTTTTGGTGGGGCTTCGTCACCTGCTTGTTTCTATGGATATGTCATTGCTCTGCCTGGAATGTTCCGCAGTACAACATTAAACATCTCCACTTTCTTAGATTTATTCAAATACAAGTGTTTTTATAGCTCAACAACACCTCAGTTTTATCAAACGTCGCAAAAACATTAAATGGCAAAAAAACAAACAAAAGCAAATTGATCCTGAGCGGGGCTTTTGATTTCACTTTACTGCAGCTCGTTATAATCCGCCAGAGCCACAGAGAAACATGAAGAGATCTGATAGAATCAAACTTCATCGAACTCATTTCAGTGCAAACTTTTTCCTCCAAACATCAGCCTCGTCAGGATGAAACAAATAAAGAAAAAGAGCTGAGGAAAACACACAAATGCAAATATAAAGGGCCTGACAGTTTGGATTTGCTGCACTACCTCTTTACTTTTGTTTTTGTTCAGTTAAATTTGTGTAATATATAAAATACCCTATAAAATGGATAATATGCGAGTTAAATTTGTGTGTGCGTTAGTTTTTAGCGCTGAGTTTTGTTGTTTTATGTTTGTTTCCGGTTTATTATTTTAAGTTTTTGCGTCTTGTTTTTATGTTTATTATTGTATTTTGTTAAATGTTAATTAAAAACTAAAGTCAAATAAGTTAAACACGCACACAAAAGTTTTTAAAAAAAGAGAAAGTGAGATAGAGATGAGTGAAAACATCAGGGAAAACGGACAGAAAATATGGACCGCACGTTTTCTCGAATGTTTTCCGTGAACCCCTGAGAACATCAGACTTTTTCCGTGTGGACAAAATCTAGAATGTCTCTAATCCGGGCGTGGAGGACCATAAAACACAGAGATCCTAAAATCCCGGTTCTTCTCTGACTCCCGGAGCTGGAATGTAAACACCTCCGATCGGACAAAGCTTCAGCACGACTTTAATTCTACTGAAACACGTGAAGAACTCAAGGATTTGGACTTAAATTTTGTGTTAAACCAGTTCTGTCACTAGAACCCATTAAACATGAAACATGAAACATGAGGCGATAATGAAACTTCTGCCGCAGTTTTAAACACAGCGTCATTAAAAGACCCAAAACAAACGGCAGAATGAAGCAATAATTAGTTAGAGTTATTTATTAAATTCTCTAAACTGTTAAATCTCGTCGTGTTACAAGTGAAATAACAAAAATCTCTCCATTACAGCAAAGAAACAAAACAAACGGTAAATACTGAGCCCAAATATACAGTTCCAGTTTTAATCTAGTGAAGCGGATCGATGGAAAATGGAAATACTTTGATTTAAAAAATTGAAATACTTTGATTTTTAAAAATGGAAATACTTTGATAAAAAATGGAAATACTTTTATAAAAAAT
>JAVJIX010000082.1:2272500-2290000 GCA_036785185.1 Paratrypauchen microcephalus
ATAATAATAACTATGAGAGTATGGAAAAATATTGCACGTTTGGACTAACTGGGTCATTCCAGAAGTGGAGGACATTTTGGCTTTAAAATTCTTCACTTTTCTGATTTTCTGCTACATATTCATCAATAATAGGTAATAAACTATCAAATGCTTGATTAGCTCAGCTTACGGATCAATGGTACAATTTTTATGACATGATTTATTTGGTTTATTTATTGATTTCCTCTAATCACAGTAACAGGGTTGCAGGTAACAGGGTTGCAGATCCGCACTAATGTTCACTTTATCTCAGGAGGAGAAGCTGTTTAGCTGTTACTGCTAATCAAGAGGAAAAACTTATTTATGCAAATAAGTAAAGGAAAAATAATAATAATTGTCTTATTCTGATCATTTGCATAACAGGGTTGCATGAGGCAGAGTGAGACATTCAATCAAGACTAACGATGTTATAAAAATATGAAAAATAGAAGAGAAGATAAACCTTTGCTCTGCCCATTCTTTTGGGAAAGTGATGATGTCAAGTCCAGGGGATCATGTGGTTCACTGTTCATTGATTGATTGATTGATCATGTGGTTTTCTGTTTTCTTCTTCTTCTACCAGACTAAAAATGTTCTGGTAACAGGGTTGGTGCAGGTTGTGGGACACATGTTCCATGAATAATAATTATTATTTGAAATATTATGTCTGTTAAAACAAATGTTCCACAGTTACAAGAGATGGAAATGAAACAAATTATAGAAAAAACAAGAAATTTCAATTCAATTTGAACTGTTTTATTTGAGATTCAGTTTGGTCATTAGAGCGGTGGGACAAGAGGAAAATGGCATTTTTGGGGGAACTCCAGATTTATTTGGTATTTTAAAAACTATTTTCAAGCATTCTTTTCTCTTAGTTTTTTTTAGATTTGGTCTCAGGACAAGTAAATTCACTCAGAAACTGTATGAAAAAATGGAAGTACTTTGATAAAAAATGTAAATACTTTGATTTAAAAAAAAAGTAAATACTTTGATAAAAAATGGAAATACTTTGATTAGAAAATGGAATTACTTTGATTTAAAAAAAATGGAAATACTTTGATTAAAAATGGAAATACTTTGATTAAAAAATGGAATTACTTTGATTAAAAAATGGAATTACTTTGATACAAATGTAAATACTTTGATTCAAAAAAAATTGAAATACTTTGATTAAAAATGGAAATACTTTGATTTAAAAAATGGAATTACTTTGATAAAAATGTAAATACTTTGATAAAAAAAAAGGAAACTGTATGTTTTAGTATTTTGTATGTGGATTATTTAATATTTGATGGGCGGGACGTAAAATGTCCTCTAATTCTGGAATGACCCAAATGTTGAGTAAATATTGCACGTTTGATGAAGGATCCTCCACCAGAAAAGTTACACAGTGCAGCTTTATTGGAAGAAAAGAGGTGGATTTATTTATTTCTCGCTCCACGATGGAAACAGGGAAGGTTTTTGTTGGTTCTGGGAACTTCAGACGTGGCTCTGTGGAAGCCCCTGCTGCAGGACGCTGTGTTCCTCTGTTCGGCCAGTAGATGGCGGTAGATCTCCTGCTTTCAGACGTGGTCACGTGGACGTTCACGGAGGAGAACTCAAAATGGCGGCGCGCGGAGGAGGTGAGTGACGCGTTGCTATGGTTCCTGGACAAACAAAGTCCAAAATACGAGGCTTTATGATGATGTTTCCTCACGGTGTTTCTGCTCGTTTCTCTTTAGGAAGACCAGCTCCTGATGTATCCTTTGTTTTTGGTTTGAAAATGTCCAGATCGTCCAAAACATTTCGCCTTAACTTCCACGCGCGCTCCAGCTCTCCGGCGCGTGCTTCCAGCTCGTGCTCAGGCTGACCGTGGGGTACTTCATCTTCTACTTCCTCTTCACCCTGGGTTTGATCATCAGAAAAAGTGAGTAGTGAAAAGTAGTGCCTGGTTCCCCTGTTTCCCCTGTTTCCTCTGTTTCCTCTGGTTCCCCTGGTTCTTCTGGTTCTTCTGGTTCCTCTGGTTCCCCTGGTTCCCCTGGTTCTTCTGGTTCTTCTGGTTCCTCTGGTTCCCCTGGTTCCCCTGGTTCTTCTGGTTCCCCTGTTTCCTCTGGTTCCTCTGGTTCCTCTGGTTCTTCTGGTTCTTCTGGTTCCTCTGGTTCCCCTGGTTCCCCTGGTTCTTCTGGTTCTTCTGGTTCCTCTGGTTCCCCTGGTTCCCCTGGTTCTTCTGGTTCCCCTGTTTCCTCTGGTTCCTCTGGTTCCTCTGGTTCCCCTGGTTCCTCTGGTTCCCCTGGTTCCCCTGGTTCCTCTGGTTCCCCTGGTTCCCCTGGTTCCCCTGGTTCCCCTGGTTCCTCTGGTTCCCCTGGTTCCCCTGGTTCCCCTGGTTCCTCTGGTTCCTCTGGTTCCTCTGGTTCCCCTGTTTCCCCTGTTTCCTCTGTTTCCTCTGGTTCCCCTGGTTCCTCTGTTTCCCCTGGTTCCTCTGGTTCCCCTGGTTCCCCTGGTTCCTCTGGTTCCTCTGGTTCCCCTGGTTCCCCTGGTTCTTCTGGTTCCCCTGGTTCTTCTGGTTCCTCTGGTTCCCCTGGTTCCCCTGGTTCCTCTGGTTCCCCTGGTTCTTCTGGTTCCTCTGGTTCCCCTGGTTCCCCTGGTTCTTCTGGTTCCTCTGGTTCCTCTGGTTCCCCTGGTTCCTCTGGTTCCCCTGGTTCCCCTGGTTCTTCTGGTTCCCCTGGTTCCCCTGGTTCCCCTGGTTCCTCTGGTTCCCCTGGTTCTTCTGGTTCCTCTGGTTCCTCTGGTTCCTCTGGTTCCCCTGTTTCCCCTGGTTCCCCTGGTTCTTCTGGTTCCTCTGGTTCCTCTGGTTCCCCTGGTTCCCCTGGTTCCTCTGGTTCCTCTGGTTCCCCTGGTTCCTCTGGTTCCCCTGTTTCCCCTGTTTCCCCTGGTTCCCCTGGTTCCTCTGGTTCCTCTGGTTCCTCTGGTTCCCCTGGTTCCCCTGGTTCCTCTGGTTCCCCTGGTTCCCCTGGTTCCCCTGGTTCTTCTGGTTCCTCTGGTTCCTCTGGTTCCCCTGGTTCCTCTGGTTCCTCTGGTTCCCCTGTTTCCTCTGGTTCCCCTGGTTCCCCTGGTTCCCCTGGTTCTTCTGGTTCCTCTGGTTCCTCTGGTTCCTCTGGTTCCCCTGGTTCCCCTGGTATCCCTGGTTCCTCTGGTTCCTCTGGTTCCCCTGGTTCCTCTGGTTCCTCTGGTTCCTCTGGTTCCCCTGGTTCTTCTGGTTCTTCTGGTTCCCCTGGTTCCCCTGTTTCCCCTGGTTCCTCTGGTTCCCCTGGTTCCCCTGTTTCCCCTGGTTCCCCTGGTTCCTCTGGTTCCCCTGGTTCCCCTGTTTCCCCTGTTTCCTCTGGTTGCCCTGTTTCCTCTGGTTCCCCTGGTTCCCCTGGTTCCCCTGGTTCTTCTGGTTCCCCTGTTTCCTCTGGTTCCCCTGGTTCCCCTGGTTCCCCTGTTTCCTCTGTTTCCTCTGGTTCCTCTGGTTCCTCTGGTTCCTCTGGTTCCCCTGGTTCCCCTGGTTCCCCTGGTTCCTCTGGTTCCTCTGGTTCCTCTGGTTCCCCTGGTTCCTCTGGTTCCCCTGGTTCTTCTGGTTCCCCTGTTTCCTCTGGTTCCCCTGGTTCCCCTGGTTCCCCTGTTTCCTCTGTTTCCTCTGGTTCCCCTGGTTCCTCTGGTTCCTCTGGTTCCTCTGGTTCCCCTGGTTCCCCTGGTTCCTCTGGTTCCTCTGGTTCCCCTGGTTCCCCTGGTTCCTCTGGTTCCCCTGGTTCCCCTGGTTCCTCTGATTCCTCTGGTGTGACCCGTGCGTGTTCCTCAGGTGTGGAGCTCTCCTACCCCACGGGCGCGCTCACCCTGGACGTGGCTCTGCTCTTCCTCCTGGCGCTTCTGCAGGTGCTCCTCTTCTTCTGTGGTGAGGAACGTGGAACCAAACAGAACTCAGATGATCTCCTTTGGGGGAGGAGGTTTATGCAGGAAACTAAAACAAACTCAATGTCCAGGTCCAGAGACTCATTTTCCAACATTTATTCAAGGTTTAACTAGAGCTGGGCGATGTGGCCTAAAAATAAAATCTCCGATGACAGACAAATGTTTCAAAATAATGCAACGTTCTTCTATAAAACAAACACACCTGCATCATTTAAGCTGTTATTGTTTTAAAAAATATATCACAAATAAATATCTTTCTTTTATAAAGAAGCATTTTCTGGAGCTAAATGATTCCCTGATTGTGGGAACGATGGACTGGAGTGGGGAGTGTTGTGTTTTAGTTTTTCCTCGAGTGATGCAGAAAAGAGGGAGCCACTGTCTGTGTTCATGTGTGTAGCTTGTGCAGTCTGTAAACAGCTGTGGCAACACAAGAAAAATATTTGTGTCTTGGTAACACAAACTTCAGGTCCAAAACTTTCACCATGTTCATGAATCCGGGCTTTTCCACACTTTATATGTGCACCATGTCTTTTACGACATACATCATGTTTTTGGTAAAACACACAACAGCGTGTGTGATTCCGTCGTGGGCCGTGCTGATCATACTGCAAACAGTTCGAAAATGTTTTAGGGACTGGAGGGTGGTTATTTTCATTCCGTTCGGACCTGCACTTCTCCCACTCTGCTGCCTCTGCTTTAGGCGCTAGGATACATTTGTCGCGCTGCAGCTTTTGAACAGACCTCACAGCGAGCACTCGTTTGTTCTAAGTCCGACGCAACAAAACCGAACCAGTTCCATAAAACAGATGTAGCGACACCTTTGTTTGGTACAAGCTCCGGCTTTAGCTCACTCTCTAGCCGCTCGTACAATGTTTGGGTGCGCCCCGCTAACTTACCCGTGTAGAACGTGGCCGTGCATTAGTTCCGCTAGCATTTAAAAAATAACTAAAAAACGATTTTCATAAAAACACATCGTCCTGAACTGTAAAGTCGAATTAATCGATTTAATTGATAAATCGCGCAGGTTTAGGTTTAACAGGCAAACGACAAACAAACCAACACCTCCTGCCCCTCCTGCTCTTCCGTCTTTATCCCTTCGATGCCCCACGGATTCAACCAAAAACAGAAAAGATGCTCAGGTACATCACAAATCAGACTCAAACATAATATTAACACGGCAAAAATGTATTCTACAAATTAACAAAATTAAATTAGTAATCTCCATCCGTCCATGTTCTTCCTCTTATCCGGGGCCGTGTCGCCGGGGCAACAGTCTAAACAGGGACTCCCAGACTTCCTTCACCCCGGACACTTCCTCCAGCTCCTCCGGGGGGACCCCAAGGCGTTCCCAGGCCAGCCGGGAGACATAGTCCCTCCAGTGTGTCCTGGGTCTTCCCCGGGGCCTCCTCCCGGTGGGACGTGAACACCTCCTGAGGGAGGAGTCCAGGAGGCGTCCGGAACAGACGCCCGAGCCAGACCAGGTCTAAACCGGGACTAAACCAGGACTAAACTGGGACTAAACCAGGTCTGAACCAGGACTAAACCAGGTCTAAACTGGGACTAAACCAGGTCTAAACTGGGACTAAACCGGGACTAAACCAGGACTGAACCAGGTCTGAACCAGGACTAAACCAGGTTTAAACCAGGTCTAAACCGGGACTAAACCAGGTCTCAACCAGGACTAAACCAGGTCTCAACCAGGACTAAACCAGCTCTAAACCAGGTTTAAACCAGGTCTAAACCGGGACTAAACCAGGTCTCAACCGGGACTAAACCAGGTCTAAACCGGGACTAAACCAGGTCTAAACTGGGACTAAACCAGGTCTAAACCAGGTCTAAACCGGGACTAAACCAGGTCTAAACCGGGACTAAACCAGGTCTAAACCGGGACTAAACCAGGACTAAACCAGGACTAAAGCAGGTCTAAAGCAGGTCTAAAGCAGGTCTAAAGCAGGTCTAAAGCAGGTCTAAACCAGGACTAAACCAGGACTAAACCAGGACTAAACCAGGACTGAACCAGGACTGAACCAGGACTGAACCAGGACTGAACCAGGACTGAACCAGGTTTAAACCGGGACAAAACCAGGACTGAACCAGGACTAAACCAGGACTGAACCGGGACTAAACCAGGTTTAAACCAGGTCTAAACCGGGACTAAACCAGGACTAAACCAGGTCTAAACCGGGACTAAACCAGGTCTAAACCAGGACTAAACCAGGTCTAAACCAGGTTTTAACCAGGTCTAAACTGGGACTAAACCAGGACTAAACCAGGACTAAACCAGGACTAAACCGGGTCTAAACCAGGACTAAACCGGGTCTAAACCAGGTCTAAACCGGGTCTAAACCGGGTCTAAACCGGGACTAAACCAGGTCTAAACCAGGTCTAAACCAGGACTAAACCAGGACTAAACCAGGACTAAAGCAGGTCTAAAGCAGGTCTAAAGCAGGTCTAAAGCAGGACTAAACCAAGACTAAACCAGGTTTAAACTGGGACTAAACCAGGTCTAAACCGGGACTAAACCAGGTCTAAACCAGGTCCAAACCGGAGTCAAATGAGACATAATTATACAAGATTAAGATTAAGATTAGGCTTAAGCCTTTATTGGTCTCACACACAATGACACACAGTGACACACGGGAGAAATTTGACTTCTGCATTTGACCCATCCTTTTCAGGAGCAGTGAGCAGCCATCTTTTTCGGCGCCCGGGGGGCAGTACCGTGAAGGGTCTTGCCCAAGGACCCACACTGGTTAGCTCATTGCCCGGGGGGGATTTGAACCCACAACCCCCAGGGGGAAAGTCCATGACTTACCAGTTGAGCTAACCAGCCGGTACAAATAAAAATAATAAGTGTATATGTACAAATCGGAAAAAAAATAGAAAAATAAGCAATAAAATATCAAATAAAATATCAAATCAGAGCTGTGTACAGTTGTGGGGAGGATTATCTTAAGAACAGATTAAGATAAACACTTTTTTGACAAAGGAAAAGTCCAGATTTTGAGGTTTCTCTGGACAAATCCTCACAGAAAACTCGACCTCACTACAGCTGAAGCAAATCCACTAATGTTTGTACCTCGGAAATTCAAAATCGTCGTCTGTTTTTTGTTAGAATGTGGTAAAACCCTCGCGTCTGAACATTCTGATGACGTTGGATTTTAAAGTGTCGGTTTCAGGGCGAAGTACAAAGTGTCCCGCCTCCACCTGGAGCTGTGGCATCATCACGTTCTAGAATCGGAAAATAAAAGAACCCTCCCGGCTCACGTCTGTTCTGCCGGGCTGCCAAAAATATTTTCCGGTGATCGTCATGGCGATAAGGGCGACGTCTCCACAAATTAATCGTAAAAAACTCCTCAAAACTTTCTCCTCAAAGGGACAGTGGGATTAAAGAACATTATTAGGGATGTTTGTCTGTCTGTCCTCGTGTCTCAGGTTGTCCTCGTGTCTCAGTCTGTCCCCGTGTCTCAGTCTGTCCCCGTGTCTCAGTTTGTCCCCGTGTCTCAGGTTGTCCCCGTGTCTCAGTTTGTCCCCGTGTCTCAGTTTGTCCTCGTGTCTCAGGTTGTCCCCGTGTCTCAGGTTGTCCTCGTGTCTCAGGTTGTCCCCGTGTCTCAGTTTGTCCCCGTGTCTCAGGTTGTCCTCGTGTCTCAGGTTGTCCTCGTGTCTCAGTTTGTCCTCGTGTCTCAGTTTGTCCTCCTGTCTCAGTTTGTCCCCGTGTCTCAGTTTGTCCTCGTGTCTCAGTTTGTCCCCGTGTCTCAGTTTGTCCCCGTGTCTCAGTTTGTCCCCGTGTCTCAGTTTGTCCCCGTGTCTCAGTCTGTCCTCGTGTCTCAGTCTGTCCCCGTGTCTCAGTTTGTCCTCGTGTCTCAGTTTGTCCTCGTGTCTCAGTCTGTCCTCGTGTCTCAGTTTGTCCTCGTGTCTCAGTTTGTCCTCGTGTCTCAGTTTGTCCCCGTGTCTCAGTTTGTCCCCGTGTCTCAGTTTGTCCCCGTGTCTCAGTTTGTCCTCGTGTCTCAGTTTGTCCCCGTGTCTCAGTTTGTCCCCGTGTCTCAGTTTGTCCTCGTGTCTCTGCAGGAGTGAAGGGCGCTCTGACAGAGTCGGAGTCGTTGTGCCTGTGTCACCTCCTGGCCACCGGGGGCAGTGTGGTGCTGTGCGTGTACTTCCTGTGGTGGCAGACGTACGTGGTGTGGGCCGACCTCCTCCTGAGCGCCGGGATGTTGCTCGTGGACGGGGTCAGCGCTGTGATGGCGTGCGGCGCGTTGGCCAGACTCGCCAAATACTCCCATTACTTCAGATGACGCCCGCACAGAACGCCGACGGGCGCGACGGGCACAACGGGCGCGACGGGCACAGCAGGTGTGGTGCCCGTGAACACTAAAGGTTGGTAGTTGGATTCCTCCTCCCACCAAAGTCTAAACCCAGTCTTTTTAATTTTTGCAGTATTTTTATTACTGATTTTATTACTTAAATATTTACTTAAAATCCATGATTTTTGATAATTTTTGGTTATTTAATTTTGGTTAACATGATTATTTATTGATAATTTGCTTAAAAATAATTTGATCTATTTACATTTTCTATCCGTCCATGTTCTTCCTCTTATCCGGGGCCGTGTCGCCGGGGCAACAGTCTAAACAGGGACTCCCAGACTTCCTTCACCCCGGACACTTCCTCCAGCTCCTCCGGGGGGACCCCAAGGCGTTCCCAGGCCAGCCGGGAGACATAGTCCCTCCAGTGTGTCCTGGGTCTTCCCCGGGGCCTCCTCCCGGTGGGACGTGAACACCTCCTGAGGGAGGAGTCCAGGAGGCGTCCGGAACAGACGTCCGAGCCAAACCAGGTCTAAACCGGGACTAAACCGGGACTAAACCGGGACTAAACTGGGACTAAACCGGGACTAAACTGGGACTAAACCAGTTCTACTCCTCACTCTATCTCTAAGGGAGCGTCCAGCCTCTGTGGAGGAAACTCATTTCGGCCGCTTGTATCGGCGATCTCGTCCTTTCGGTCATTACCCAGAGCTCATGACCATAGGTGAGGGGAGGAACGTAGATCGACGGGAAATCGAGAGCTTTGCCTTTCGGCTCGGCTCCCTCTTCACCACAACGGTCCGGTACAGCGACCGCATCACTGCCGACGCTGCACCGATCCGCCTGTCAATCTCACGCTCCATCCTCCCCTCACTCGAGAACAAGACCCCGACATACCTGAACTCCTCCACCTGAGGAGGACTCTCCACCACCCGGAGTTATGTACATTTTTTTCAGTTAATTATTACTAATGTTACTAATAAGTAATGTTTATTTTTTGTTTTATTTGGCTCCTTATTTAAGACGAGTGCAGGTGCATGATGGGAGTGTGGAGTGGAGCCAAACAGTTTATTGAGCTCCTGTCGCCCTTTACCTGTAAAAATCCCTCTTTTTGTAGGTTTGTGTGTCCTTAACTCTACGTGAACACTTGGTAAAGAGTTCACTTTCACTTTGGAGGCGTTTTAAAAGGTGGAACAAGGTAGGGCTGGGCGGTATACTGGTGCATACCGAATACTGGTGTTTTTGGTTTTTTTAACGATATGAATTTTTCATTTACCGCAATACCGGTGAGTGTGTGTGCGTACAAAACATCGGGAACACAGAGCGGCGGAATGTTGCGCCGGGGAACAGTTTTGCAGTGGCACGAGAGCGGTGGAAGCGTAAGCTGTGTCCCAATTCGAGGGCTTTTCAGCTGCTTTTCGGCGGCTCCGAAGTTCTGCGAAAGCTGCAACCCTCGAACTAGCCTCCGCGGAACGCAAGAGAATTGGGACAGGTCCACAGTTCGCATCAGTTAGCGAAAGTGACAGCGACAGTTAGCAACAGTTAGCCTCAGTTAGCAACAGTTGGCTACAGTTAGTGACAGTTAGCAACAGTTAGCAACAGTGACAGTTAGCAAGAGTTAGCATCAGTTAGCGACAGTTAGCAACAGTGACAGTTGGCGACAGTTAGCAACAGTTAGCATCAGTTAGTGACAGTTAGCGACAGTGACAGTTGGCGACAGTTCGCAACAGTTAGCATCAGTTAGTGACAGTTAGCAACAGTGACAGCGACAGTTAGCAACAGTTGGCGACAGCAACAGTTGGCGACAGTTAGCAACAGTGACAGCGACAGTTAGCAACAGTTAGCGACAGTTAGCGACAGTTGGCGACAGTTAGCGACAGTTGGCGACAGTTGGCGACAGTTAGCGACAGTTGGCGACAGTTAGCGACAGTTCGCATCAGTTAGCGACAGTGACAGCGACAGTTAGCAACAGTTAGCCTCAGTTAGCAACAGTTGGCTACAGTTAGTGACAGTTAGCAACAGTTAGCAACAGTGACAGTTAGCAAGAGTTAGCATCAGTTAGCGACAGTTAGCAACAGTGACAGTTGGCGACAGTTAGCAACAGTTAGCATCAGTTAGTGACAGTTAGCGACAGTGACAGTTGGCGACAGTTCGCAACAGTTAGCATCAGTTAGTGACAGTTAGCAACAGTGACAGCGACAGTTAGCAACAGTTGGCGACAGCAACAGTTGGCGACAGTTAGCAACAGTGACAGCGACAGTTAGCAACAGTTAGCGACAGTTAGCGACAGTTGGCGACAGTTAGCGACAGTTGGCGACAGTTGGCGACAGTTAGCGACAGTTGGCGACAGTTAGCGACAGTTGGCGACAGTTGGCTACAGTTGGCTACAGTGACAGTTGGCAACATTTAGCATCAGTTAGTGACAGTTAGCGACAGTGACAGTTGGCGACAGTTAGCAACAGTTGGCGACAGTTGGCTACAGTTAGTGACAGTTAGCAACAGTTAGCAACAGTGACAGTTAGCATCAGTTAGTGACAGTTAGCGACAGTGACAGTGCCAGTTAGCGACAGTTAGCAACAGTGACAGTTGGCGACAGTTAGCAACAGTGACAGTTGGCGACAGTTAGCAACAGTTAGCAACAGTGACAGTTGGCGACAGTGACAGTTGGCGACAGTGACAGTTAGCGACAGTTGGCGTTATCATTCCTGGAATAGCTGCGTCTCCCAAAGCCTCAGTCCCTCTGGTTTTGTCTTGTCATGATTTCATGGGAAATGTCAAACTTGATTTTAATGTGAAGGAAACGACTCAAAACAGAATAAGGAAAATAAAAACTCACAGTTTCAATACAAAATAGTCTGTTCTAATGTTGTTCCTCCTCAAAAACACACCTGGAGTCGTGTTTGTTTCATTCACATGTTTGAGGAACTCTTTATTATTCATCTGTAACATCTCCAAAGCTCCAAACGCTCTGTTCCACCTCGTGATGTCATCAAGTGGGAGTCTTCAAGTTCAGTAGATTGACAATTCCAGGGCTGAAGTTCTCCAAATGATTCTAGTGACGGTGTATGGAGCAGCGACGCACCAGCTTTTTCAGTTCTGATACTGATATAAACACCACGAGTTTAAATATCTGCAGATCTGCGATACCAGTGTAGGGACTGAAAACTGAAAATGGAACTTTTCTATTCCTAAATTTGAGCTAAATTGTGTGTTTCAGATGACGTCACAGCGTTCTATCGGCCAATATCCTTTAATATAGATGGGGCAGCTAAAACGAATATTGTCAGGTTTTTGTTGTAATAGGGTAGAATGGAGAATGGTCTTGGGTCGGGTCAATAATAGAAATGATCAGGTTTCATATTTGGGCCTTTACCCTTCAGATACAGTATTTCTTGGTAAAGTAGAATATAATTAATATTTAATTAATTAGTTTGTGCGTTAAACATGTGAATGAAACAAACACTTCTTTTACCTCAGATACAAAGAGTTTAATGTTCACTTTTTTATTCTCCAGAAAATCTCTTTTCTCTCTGATATTTTTAACTCGTAAGCCACCGTCTGTTTTGACACAAACGCGGCACGATTCCAGACCCAAACGTCTTTGTAAAGTTTTGTAAAGCTTGTAGTCTCGGCAGCCGGGCAACTACTGATGTGCCCTTAGGCAAGACACTTCCCCTGCCTGCCCCTGTCTTTGTGCTCTATAAACCTGAGTGTTTCCTGTGGGCTGAGCACATCCTGTTCACGTTCGGATCATTTTAAACGCTGGGACTTCTTAATAGTTTTTGTTTTGTTCATTAATAAATATCTCAAGCACAGTTTTTTCAAGTGATTTCATTTTTTTGTTAACCCAAGATGTCGAGGAACGCAAAATAACCAGTGACTAAAGATGCGTTTTGAGTCTGGAGAATGACTTATGGATCCATAGACCGAATATGACTTTTATACTTATAACATAAGTGATATAAATATAATATATTTCTATTTTTAGACAGTCTATATCATATTAAATTATATTTACATTTATATTTTTACACAGTTTATATGATTTTATATTTATATTTTTACACAGTTTATATGATTTTATATTTATATTTTTACACAGTTTATATGATTTTATATTTGTATTTTTACACAGTTTATATGATTTTACATTTATATTTTTACACAGTTTATATTATTTTATATTTATATTTTTACACAGTTTATATGATTTTACATTTATATTTTTACACAGTTTATATGATTTTATATTTATATTTTTACACAGTTTATATGATTTTATATTTATATTTTTACACAGTTTATATGATTTTATATTTATATTTTTACACAGTTTATATGATTTTATATTTATATTTTTACACAGTTTAGGGTTAGGTAGAGCGTTTGTCTATTGATCCAGGGGTTGGTGGTTCGTATCCCGCGCTCGACGGGTTGGCCCTGTGTGATCCCAGCTCCCACAGATGAGCGCTGCCGTTGTGTCCTTGGGCAAGACACTTAACCCCACCTCTCCCCCAGTGTCTGTGGACACTGCTAGCCCCCATGGCAGAAGTCGTGACGTAGGCCGTCCTCCCATGGACCCACCTCCCGGATCCTTGGGGGCATTGTGTTCTGGGCGGCAGATCTGTTGCCCCCGCGACCCAGAAATGGAGTAAACTTTGAACTTTGACCACAGACGGGATAAAGACGTGTTCTGAGGGAGCGCGACATCGCCACAGCGTTCAGCTCCAGCCAAATGAAGCTCACAGAGGCCAGCAGTTACAGGAGAGAATTTGGAGTCCGGGTCCATATTGGGTGTATCGGCCAAAATGTACCTCCAGCCTCCAGGTGGCGCTGTTTCAATGTTCTGCCTCTCCTGTGCCTGTTAAAGGGGAGGGCGTTAGTGCAGCAGGCGGCGCGTACGTGAGGAGGAAAAGTCTGTCGGCCGTGTTAAAGGCATCCATGGAAATAAAAGGCATTTGAAGTGCATATTTTTGAGTACTGGGCGAAATTTTTATGAAACACACACAAACAAACACGCCTCTACATTTGGAACAGAAATAGATTTAGGGACAAAATAGTGAAATAAAAACCCCAGGATCATGCAGAGTGAGTGGGTTAGTATTAGACCTGTGCGATTTATCGATTAATTCGAACTTACAGTTCAGGACGATGTGTTTTTATGAAAATCTATTTTTTTCATTATTTTTTACATGCAAGCGAAACTAATGTGCGGCGCCACGTTCTACACGGGTAAGTTAGTGGGGCGTACCCAAACATTGTACAAGCTAGCACAGCAGCGACTGAGGGAAAGCCGGAGCTTGTACCAAACAAAGGTCTCGCTACATCTGTTTTATGGAACTGGTTCAGTTTTCTTGTGTCGGACTTAGAACAAACGAGTGCTCGCTGTGAGGTCTGTTCAAAAGCTGTTGCAACCAAAGGAAGCAGCGCGACAAATGTATCCTAGCGCCTAAAGCAGAGGTACGCAGCGGAGTGGGAGAAGTGCAGCGGAATGAAAATAGCCACAGAGCGAGCACACCGTCCAAAGTCAAACAAGCAACAGTCCCTGAAACTTTTTCGAATTGTGCGCCATATGATAAGCATGGCCCACGATGGAAGGCAATCACACACGCGACCACGGTGTATGTTGTAAAAGACATGGTGCCCATATTTACTGTGGAAAAGCCCGGATTCATTAACATGGTGAAAGTTTTGGACCCGAAGTATGTGCTACCAAGACGCAAATATTTTTCTGAAGTTGCCACAACTGTATATTAATCAATCAAACAATATTTATGAAGCGCTTTTCATACAAAAATGTAACACAAAGCGCCTTACAGTGATTAAGTATTAGAAGATTGACTTTTATTGATCTCACACAGGAGAAGTTGTTTCTACATTTGACCCGGGATCATCCCCATGATCTTGTCATTTAGTCTTGGTCAGGCCCTCAGCTGGAGGATTTTACTTATGGCCGGAGTGCCCGGAGGAAACCCACCCAGACACAGGGAGAACATGCAAACTCCACACAGAAAAGCCCGGGGGCGACCCAAACCTTCTTGCTGTGAAGCATGAGTGCTAACCACTCAGCCACCGTGCTGCCAGAGGAAGAAAAAAAACCGAACAGACGGACAAACAGACAGACGGACAAACAGACAGACGGACAAACAGACAGACGAACAAACAGACAGACGAACAGACAGACAGACGATCAAACAGACAGACGAATGTTGTGGAATTCTGTGTACACCAGATGTGTTATATAATCACTATGGAGACAGGAAGTCTGAGATCTGACTTCTTCTGAACCTGACCAGAACACTAACAATTACTGGAAACAGAGCAGTTTAAATTGCCAGAATGTCAAGCTGACCCGGGACAGGGTACTGGTTACGAAAAACAGTTATGAAACCAAAGGCGAGGAGCCAGAAGCCATTCCAAATATGGGCCTGATGGGAAGATATGCTCCAGAGTAAAACTGGAGGGGGAGAGAGTTTGTTGCCGAGTTTCCTTCCATCCCGGGTCAGAGGAACTCAGACCTTGTCATTCTGTCTCCGGCGTCTATTCTTCTAAAAAGTTTCATATAAGCTCACTATACTATAATATTTTGTAATTTGTAATTGCGTGCACTATTTTGGAATAAATTTCATTTAATTGCGTAACTCGGCCTCAGTGAACTTTTTAGAAAATCCACCACACGAACAAACAGACGGAAAAAACAGACGGAAAAACAAGCAAACAGGCGAACAAACAGACAAACAAACAAACTGATGGACAAACAAACAAACAAAAGAACAAACGAAAGACAAACAAACAGACGACCGAAGTCAATCAAAGGCCAAGCTAAACAGGTGAGTCTTGAGCCACTCTTAAAAACATGGACGTTCTCTGCAGCCCTGAGCTCCTCCGGCAGTTCCATAGACGAGGACTGCACAGTGCTGTAGGTAAGGGTCTTCAAGTGATATAAATATATTTTTTAAAACAATAACTGCTTAATTGATGCAAGGTGCAATGCATCTTAGGACTACAGATGCAGTTTAGCTCTAGAGCTAATTCTGGCATATTTACTGTGCAGCTTCTGCTCATATGTTCAGGGCTCTCAAGTCTCACGCATTGAGAGTGTGACACACGCAATTCGACGTGTTCACACGCTCACACGCCACACATGGCATTTCTCACGCTGAATTTTTTTTTTTTTTTTTTTTTGTGCCCAGAAAATCGGTCTGTGTGGCTCAGTTTATGCAGACACCCCCCCTCCTCGATTGTTCTGTTGTTGGGCAGACTGTAGAGTGGGCAGGCCGTAGAGTGTAAGCGAGTGTCTAAGCGCGCACTGCACTGTCAGTGATAAGAACAGCGACTGAACACGAGGAACGACAAAACAGTGATGATAAAACAAACTGAGAACCATCAGGTAATAACTTCATTTATAGAACTCTCATTAGTTGCTTTGTAGTTTAAGTTTGCTCTTTAGACAAACATTTACACACTCTCCCGCTCCTCGGGAAAAGTTACGCAGTCTCACGCACGACCCCGCTCAAAACTTGAGAGCCCTGTATGTTGATTAATATGCACTGTCCTAATTAAATAAAGACACAAATGAGTGCTGTCAGGCGATTAAAACAATGAATCTAATTAATTACAGGATTTGTAATTAATCTAATTAATCGCATTTTAATATGTTTAATTTAGTAGGAACGTAGATCGACGGTACACACATACACAGAAGAAGAAGTGAACTTTATTGATCTCACACTGGAGAAATTCTTCTCTGCATTTTAACCCATCCTATATATATATATACATATATTAGGAGCAGTGGGCAGCACACACATTAGGGCGCCCGGGGACCATCTCCATGATCTTCTTCCTTCGGTTTGGTCAGGACCTAAGCTGGAGTACCTATGGTGCATGTTTTGGGTTGGTGGGAGAAACCGGAGTGCCCGGAGGAAACCCACCCAGACACGGGGAGAACATGCAAACTCCACACAGAAAGGCTCGGGCGACCCGGGGATCGAACCCGGAACCTTCTTGCTGTGAAGCAAGAGCGCTAACCACTCAGCTACCGTGCCGCCACAACACATACACACACACACATACACACATACACACATACAGACACATACACACACGCATACAGACACATACACAGACACACATACACACACATACACACATACAGACACATACACACACATACAGACACATACACACACATACAGACACATACACACACATACAGACACATACACACACGCATACAGACACATACACACACATACACACATACAGACACATACACACACATACACACATACAGACACATACACACACATACAGACACATACACACACACACATACACACACACACACACATACAGACACATATACACACACACACATACAGACACATACACACACATACACACATACAGACACACACATACACACACATACAGACACATACACACACATACACACATACAGACACATACACACACACATACACACACATACAGACACATACACACACGCATACAGACACATACAGACACATACACACACATACACACATACAGACACATACACACACATACACACATACAGACACATACACACACATACACACATACAGACACATACACACACATACAGACACATACACACACACACATACACACACACACACACATACAGACACATATACACACACACACATACAGACACATACACACACATACACACATACAGACACACACATACACACACATACAGACACATACACACACATACACACATACAGACACATACACACACACATACACACACATACAGACACATACAGACACACATACACACACATACACACATACAGACACATATACACACACACATACAGCCACATACACACACACACATACACACATACAGACACACATACACACAGACACACACACACACACACATACAGACACACATACACACAGACACACACACACACACATACACACACATACACACATACAGACACATATACACACACACATACACACACATACACACATACAGACACATATACACACACAGACACATACACACACACACACATACAGACACATACACACACACACATACACACACATATACACACATACACACATACAGACACACATACACACACACATACACACATACAGACACATATACACACACAGACACATACACACATACAGACATATACACACACACACACATACAGACACACATACACACACAT
>JAVJIX010000082.1:2300000-2305000 GCA_036785185.1 Paratrypauchen microcephalus
GTATGTTGTACGTTGTGTGTTGTATGTTGTGTGTTGTGTGTTGTATGTTGTGTGTTGTATGTTGTGTGTTGTTTGTTCTGTGTTGTATGTTGTGTGTTCTGTGTTGTATGTTGTGTGTTGTTTGTTGTATGTTGTGTGTTGTGTGTTGTATGTTGTGTGTTGTGTGTTGGAGGTTGTGTGTTGTGTGTTGGTGTGTTGGAGGTTGTGTGTTGTTTGTTGTGTGTTTGTGTTGTGTGTTGTATGTTGTGTGTTGTTTGTTGTGTGTTTGTGTTGTGTGTTGTATGTTGTGTGTTGTATGTTGTGTGTTGTATGTTGTGTGTTGTTTGTTGTGTGTTGTATGTTGTGTGTTGTACGTTGTGTGTTGTGTGTTGTTTGTTGTGTGTTTGTGTTGTGTGTTGTATGTTGTGTGTTGTGTGTTGTTTGTTGTGTGTTGTATGTTGTTTGTTGTTTGTTGTGTGTTGTGTGTTGTACGTTGTGTGGTGTGTGTTGTATGTTGTATGTTGTGTGTTGTATGTTGCTTGTTGTGTGTTGTATGTTGTGTGTTGTATGTTGTGTGTTGTACGTTGTGTGTTGTGTGTTGTTTGTTGTGTGTTGTATGTTGTTTGTTGTGTGTTGTATGTTGTTTGTTGTGTGTGTGTGTGTGTGTACATGTGAGTGTGTGTGTGTGTGTACATAAGATAAGATACGATAAGATAAGATATGCCTTTATTAGTCCCACAGTGGGGAAATTCCAGTGTTGCAACGCACAGATCAAGAACAGCACGAAAAAGTAACATGCAATATAATAATTAAATAATGGCCTAGGATAATTTTAAAACTATACCTAAAACTAGACTCTGGATTATAGGTGAATATTTGTAAGTGCAGATAAGTTGAATGACATGTTAACATTGTTCGTTGTACAGTCTGACAGCAGCAGGAAGGAAAGACCTGCGAAACCTCTCCTTCACACAGCGAGGGTGAATCAGTCTGTCACTGATGCTGCTCTCCAGAGCAGACAGAGCGTCCTGCAGGGGGTGAGACTCATGGTCCAGCATAGAGGTGACCTTAGCCAGGACCCTCTTGTCCCCCACCTTCTGCACTGAGTCCAGAGGACAGCCCAGGACAGAGCTGGACTTCTTGATGACCTTGTCCAGCCTCTTCTTCTCCCTCTCTGTGATGCTGCTGCTCCAGCAGACCACACCGTACAGGATGGCTGATGCCACCACAGAGTCATAGAAGGTCTTCAGGAGTGGCCCTCTCACTCCAAAGGACCGTAGTCTCCTCAGGAGATAGAGCCGACTCTGGCCCTTCCTGTACAGTGCGTCTGTGTTATGAGTCCAGTCCAGCTTATTGTTCAGATGAACACCCAGGTACTTGTAAGAGTCCACTCTCTCAATGTCCCTTCCCTGGATGTTCACTGAGGGGGCAGTAGAGTGGCGTCTGCGGAAGTCCACCACCATCTCCTTGGTCTTCCCTGCATTGATGATGAGGTGGTTCCGCTGACTCCAGTCCACAAAGTCCTGTATTAGTCCTCTGTACTCCCCATCATCGTCATCCTTGATGAGACCAATGATGGCAGAGTCATCAGAGAACTTCTGCAGGACACAGCTGTCCGTGTTGTGTCTGAAGTCTGCAGTGTAGAGGGTGAAAAGAAAGGGCGCGAGGACAGTGCCCTGGGGCGCCCCCACACTGCAGGTCAGGAGGTCAGACACACAATTCTTGGCTCTCACAAACTGGGGCCGGTTTGTGAGGTAGTCCAGGATCCAGTCTGCCAGGTCACAGTCCACACCGGCGGTCTCCAGTTTGTCCCTGAGGAGCAGTGGCTGGATGGTGTTGAAAGCACTGGATAAGTCAAAGAAGAGAATCCTCACAGTGCTGCCGGGGTTCTCCAGGTGAGACAGTGAGCGATGCAGCAGGTAGATGACGGCATCCTCCACTCCGATGCCAGGCTGGTACGCAAACTGCAGCGGGTCCATCGCTGAGCTCACGGTGGAGCGGAGGTGGCCAAGGACCAGTCTCTCCAGTGTCTTCATCAGGTGGGATGTTAGAGCCACCGGCCTGAAGCTGCTGAGGTCTTTAGCGTGCGGTGTCTTAGGCACTGGAACCACACAGGAGGTCTTCCAGAGTTGTGGCACCACCCTCAGCTTAAGGCTCATGTTGAAGACATGCTCCACAACTCCGCACAGCTCGTCTGCACAGGACTTAAGGAGCCTGGAGTTGATGCCGTCTGGTCCTGCTGCCTTCCTCGGTCTAATCTTCTTGAGCTCCTGTCTCACCTGGGCTGCAGAGAATGACAGTGGCCGGCTGGGGGGATGGGTGAGTCCATGTTTGGTGGAGGGCTGTGGAGCAGAGGTAAAGGTGTGAAGAGGAGCAGGAGTTCCCCATTGTCCAGCTGGGGAGGTGGGAGCTGGCAGCTGGGTGGGGGGAGGAGGGGTGCCGGGTGATTGATCAAATCTCCTGAAGTGAGCATTGAGGTCATTCACCCACTGCAGGTCCCCCTCCATCTGGGCAGGAGGTGCTTTGAAGCCTGAGATGGTCTTGAGACTTCTCCACACCCCCTGGATGTTCCTCTTCAGTAGCTGTCGCTCCATCTTCCTCTTATGGCTGGCCTGGCTCATTCTGATTTCTCTCCTCAGCCTCTTCTGTGCAGCCTTCAGCTCCTCCTTGGTCCCTGACCTAAAAGCTCTCTTCTTCTCCTTCAGCAGAGCCTTTATGTCAGGGTTAACCCATGGTTTATTGTTTGAAAAACACCGCACCGTTTGGGAGGGAACGATGTTTTCAAAACAAAAATTTATGTAGTCCGTGATGCATTCTGTCATCGCATTAATGTCCTCTCCATGGGGGTCACAGAGCTCTGTCCACACTGTGGTGTCAAAGCAGTCTCTCAGAGCCTCCTCACTCTCAGCAGTCCACTTCTTCACCACACGGGGCACCACAGGCTGTCTGTGCACAATGGGCTGATACACAGGCCGCAGATGGACAATATTGTGGTCAGCTCTACCCAGGGGAGGCAGTGGGGATGAAGAATAAGCCTCCTTGACGTTGGCAAAAAATAAATCCAATATTTTATTGTCTCTTGTGGGGCAGGTGACATACTGGGTGTATGTAGGCAGAACAGTTGCAGGAGATGCATGGTTGAAGTCTCCAGAAATCAGGAAGAGAGCCTGTGGATGCTTAGTTTGGAGTGTGCTCGTACAGGAGTGCAGTGTGTCACATGCTGTCTCAGCATTAGCAGAGGGAGGAACATACACAGCGATCAGAATCACATGTGAGAACTCTCGAGGCAGATAGCAGGGCCGTAAGCTAATGGCAAGCAACTCCACATCCTTGTTACACAGCTGCTCCTTCACTGTACAGTGTCCAGGTTTGCACCACTTCTTATTTACAAACACAGCCAGGCCACCTCCTTTTTTCTTCCCACTGTCTGCTGTCCTGTCCGCTCGCAGCAGGTGAAAGTTGTCCATGGCAACAGCTGAGTCCGGGATTTGCGGGGTTAACCAGGACTCCGTGAAAACCATGACGCTACAGTCTCTGTATTCCCGCTGATACCGTGCAAGCGCCGCTAATTCGTCCGTCTTGTTCTGAATAGACCGCACGTTTCCCGCGATGACAGAGGGAAGCACAGGTCTGCAGCGTCCTTTCCTTTCCCGGAGTTTGCGTCCAGCACGTCGGCCTCTGCGCGTCCTCCGTAGTAGCTCCTCCGGGATCTCATGGCGGTCACGGAGGCGCACAACTGCGCCGCGCAGCGCTAACAGCGCTATGTGACATGTGAGTGTGTGTGTCTGTGTGTGTGTGTAGGTGTGTGTGTGTGTGTGTAGCTGTGTGTGTGTAGGTGTGTGTGTGTGTGTGTGTGTGTGTGCGTGTGTGTGTGTGTGTCTGTGTGTGTGTGTGTGTGTGTGTGTGTAGGTGTGTCTGTGTGTGTGTGTACATGTGTGTGTGTGTGTGTGTGTGTGTGTGTGTGTGTTTGTGTGTAACATTCTTCTGGAGTAATGAGAAAAAACATGTGAGGGACATAAAAATGTAAGATCCGACTTTTACCTGAACACACCACGTTCACACCCGAGGAGAAGGAGGATGAACCCCAGACACATTCTCTCACTGAAGACTTCTTCACACAGTCAGATGTGACCAACCACACAGGACTCTCTGGAAAATCATCTCTCTGTTCTCCATAAACAGCAGAGCCACAGTCCAGGTCTCTGCACACATGAGCTGTGTGCTCCTGGTGCCAGGGTCCGAAGAGGTCGTAGGGCTCCACCCGTCTCCACTCTCCTCTGTGTTTCACCTCCACAGCTCCAGCACAACGACTGGCTCCTCCCACCAGCCTGAGCGGCTCTAAAAGGGATAGTGTGCTTTTTTTATGTTAATCTGTATGGGTTCTCTTCTAAAAGTTTGGTGCGGTAACACCGGCTTACCTCTGACAGTCTCCGCTCAGCCCGGTTCTGCTCGGGTTCTGGAGCTCACATAAGTAGGTCCGGTAAGTTCGCGGGGGCTGTTAATAAAGTTTGTTTTTCTTCTCAAAATATATATTTGCGTCCCAAACAGTTGTCCACGAAAAGTCCAGCAGTGTATTTCGCCTTCACATATCTCGTCTCGATTGGTATCACTGCGCGCCTATTACTTATTATTAGCCTGTTAACCTTTAGCAGAAGTGTACGGCGGATGCGGTACGGCGACATCCCCCGTAAACAAATGTTTACAAGTGAACAGGCTGATAGAGCTAACGTGGGCGCAGTGATACGAACCTAGAGAGACGATATGTGAATGTGAAATACACTGCTGGATTTTTCATCGACAACTGTTTGGGACGCAAATATATCACCTTTCGGACAAATGTTTTGTTTTGAGAAGAAAAACAAACTTTATTAACAGTCTCCCTGAACTTACCGGACCTACTTACGTGAGCTCCAGAACCCGAGCAGAACCGGGCTGAGCGGAGACTGTCAGAGGTAAGCCGGTGTTACCGCACCAAACTTTTAGAAGAGAAGCCATACAGATTAACATAAAAAAACACACAC
>JAVJIX010000082.1:2310000-2312500 GCA_036785185.1 Paratrypauchen microcephalus
GTCTATAGACGTCAAAGGCGTTTTTCAGCGGGGGTTGCTAGGATACAACCTGGCGCAACTTTTAAGGTGTAATTCACACCTCTCAACCTGTAGATGGTGATCTTGTATCATTATTTGCCGATCAGAGCCGCGGAAGAAAGGAGGAGTGCAGTGTGTGTATAGATGTGTGTAAGATGGCGAGGCCAGAGAACCCAGAAAAGCAGATAACTGTTGATCAGCGCCTATGGAGCAATCAGATTGTTCTTGGGACCCAGGATCCTGGATCAGAGGATCGCAGAGACAAGCCGGATCAAGCAGCGAGGTCTGAGCAGAGATCTGCTGTGCTCGAGGGGGGGGCGTGTCATGTGTGCGCTGCGTGGAGCAGGAACTCTGATCAGAACTACGACAGCTCCAAAGATGAAGTTTACTGACTTGGAGCAGTGATGCTGCTGTGTGGTAATTGTAATGAATGAAGTTATATGTGTGTGTGTGTGTGTGTGTGTGTGCGTGCGTGCGCGTGTGTGTGCGTGTGCGCGCGCGTGTGCAGCTGTGTGTGTGTAAAGGTTTATGCATGGACTTGTGTGTATGTACATATATGTGTGTGTGTGTGTGTGTGTGTGTGTGTGTGTGTGTGTGTGTGTGTGTGTGTGCGTGTGTGTGCGTGCGTGTGTGTGTGCATGTGCGCGCCCGGGTGCAGCTGTGGGCGTGTAAAGATTTATGCATGGACTTGTGTGTATGTACATATATGTGTGTGTGTGTGTGTGTGTGTGCGTGTGTGTGTGCGTGTGTGTGTGTGTGTGTGTGTGTGTGTATTAGTTTTTATTATGGGTCTGTACTCTGGGCCTCAGACAAAGCCTCAACAAAGTTCTATTTTATATGAAAAGATATTATTATATCCTGTAAACATTTCTTGCCACTATTGATTTGAACGAATTTTCAATTTACAGAACCTTATATTCTTATATTTGTAAATAAAAAATGTACTTTGTCATCTAAAATCTCTTTCTCTGTTATTTTAGATGTTTGAGGTGTCACTAAATCGATAAATATTGATGTCAAAGTCACTGATCTCCTCGAAATCCTTCTTTGAATAAAATGCTCGTTTTCTCCATTTCTTGCTCAAAAACCAGTGTTTTTGCTGAAACTTCCCTATGTTCTACTATCAGTTATTTGAGAACCGAAAAGGTTAGAAACATAATTTTTTTTTCCAGGTGAAAGAAGAGAGTCAACGCTTTATTTTGATGTGTGCCATGTTTATATAGTCAAAGAACTCAGTATTCTGTGAGTCTTGTAAAATCAGTGAAAATGCTCTAAATCTCTGGCACTCTAAGGGGTTAGATTTTGAAAACAGGCTGGCAGTGAATGAGTTAACATAAAAAAACCCACTATCCCTTTAACAAGAGACAGAGTGAGCCCCGCCCCTTTACCTGAGCCCCGCCCCTTTACCTGAGCAGGTGAGGTTGACAGCGGCTCCAGAGGAGCAGGTCGATGAGCCTGAGCGGGGACAGTCCATCAGAGCAGACTCATGGCCCTCACAGTGGAACATCTGCCCCAGAGGAGAGAGCGCCCCCTGGAGGAGAGAAGGAGCCCCACAGCCCAGCTCCCTGCACAGCACCTCTGCCCCCCGCTGGTCCAAGTCCCCGTCACAGACCCCGGTCCAGGACCCGTTCCAGATCTGCACCGAACCAGAGCACAGACCGGACCCCGAGACCAGCCGCACCGAGTCTGTGGAAACACCTGACATCAGCGCTGTGAGCCAATAGGACGACACATGTGTGACATCACCACTGTGAGCCAATAGGACGACACATGTGTGACATCACCACTGTGAGCCAATAGGACGACACATGTGTGACATCACCACTGTGAGCCAATAGGACGACACATGTGTGACATCACCACTGTGAGCCAATAGGACGACACATGTGTGACATCACCACTGTAGTGCAGATTTATATACAGTGGTAAATATTAGGGGTGGGACTTGATTAAAAAAAATTACTAATTAATCACAGGCTTTGTAATTAATTAATCTAAATTAATCGCATGACCACATTTCCTCCAAAAGCAACATTTTATGCAAATAAATTGTATGACTTAATCAAATAATACACACAGACATGACTTAAACTAAAGCTCATTTCATGGCTGGAAAAAATGTCTTAAAAAAACACATTGAATTTCATGTCAAAGTAGAAAATGTAAGGCTCTGTGCAAAACTCTTTCTGCTCGGCATTTTAAACGTTGGATCACACGCAGCGATCTGTAGCACATCTTCCAGACCTTTGTCTTCTACCACTGATAGTGTCTACAGTCTTTGGCAATCCACTTCGCGAGTGAATTCGTCAGTATTTCCGACGTTGACTTGCTCATTTTCCTCCTAAAGCCGTTTGGTCAAGCTGCTGCTGACCAGAACTGCTACCGCGAGAAGTTTCTGTGCTCGCGTCGACATGTTTAGCATTTAAATGATACCGTGAGGTTGAAGCACTTCTGAGGTAGTGAACTCTTTTTTGCATAGTTT
>JAVJIX010000082.1:2317500-2320000 GCA_036785185.1 Paratrypauchen microcephalus
GAAACCAAAACTCTCACAGAGGATTGGAATGGAGCTGTAGAGGGCCCGGGGCCCGGGGCCCGGGGCGAGCGTCGCCATCGGGGGGCGCCGGACGCTCAGGAGGACCATGGGCTGTTTGTTACATACAAAGCTCAGAATCAGGAATTGTACAGTTTTTATTTTTCTATCGGACTGTTTGTGTGAATAAGGCTGAGTGAAAATGATTTTAGATTTTAAATCAATTTATTTGTACAACAGTGATGGACTGTGAATAATTAGAATACTAAAACACTAATAATAATCATAATAATAATAATAATAATAATAATAATCATAATAATAATGTTTTTAGTGTTGTGTTCATCTGTTGTGTGATTCTGCAGGTCACATCAGACCCTTTCTGTCCTCAGAATGTTCCAGATTTTGGGATGGAGGCGCCTGGAGCCAAAGTGAAACAGACAGAATGTATTTTCATTTTTTATTTTCAGGGATGAACGGATGAACTGACGTAAATGAGGTTTTACAACATTATGATGAAAACAGAACATGAGTTTTGAATTTCCACGGTACACATATTCACTCGGCCTGAGAAGCACATTCCAACGGAAGAACCAACGGACCGCTCAGAACAAGATCTAAAGAACCAAACCGGATTCTGGCTTCTGTCCGGATGGTTTGCACCTCCTCGGAACCAGCCGCAGTCCTCGAGCACGGAGGACAGGAGCAGCCCGTCTGGACCTACAGTCCACTGCACATTCTCACTTTTGCTACACGGAGCCAGAGGACGGAGCCTCCGGACCGATCTGACCGACGCGCTCGGAGGACGGCACGAGACCGAGGACCGGACACCCAATCCGGCCTGACCCTGGGCAGAACCAGAGACGGCCGTGTGGAGCTTTTAAACAGAAATACTGAACCAACACCGAGGACCCAGGTCAGACTGGAATATTCTTTTCATTTAATTATGTGAATTATTGTCTTAAAACGGACACAAAACATCACTTTTTTAAATAAAACCACCTCAAAATAGCAGATTGTGTTTGTTTTTAAACACAGGGCATTTTTTACATCAATTAAAATTTAAAGAGCCAGAACTCACCCAAACACCAGAGGGACAGGAACAACACCCTGAGGAACATCATTCCGAGAACCAGGTCTGAACCAGAACTGAACCAGAACTGAACCAGAACTGAAGCAGGACTGAACCAGGACTGAACCAGGACTGAACCAGGACTGAAGCAGGACTAAACCAGGTGTGAACCAGGTCTGAACCAGGACTGAACTGCTGTTTGAACATCCTGTTTTTGAACATGTTCTTATCTTTTGATCATTTGTGGTTTTTCTCTTAAACATGAACATGTGAAATGAGATGTAAAAGTTTCCACAAACAGCTCATCCTCTCCGTTTATCGCTCAGTCTCACTCTGGGCGCCATAGCAACCGGCGAGCCAATCAGGAGCGAGACCGCTGAAGGACTAAACCAGGACTAAACCAGGACTAAACCAGGACTAAACCAGGATTAACAAGGACTAAACCAGGACTGAACCAGGACTGAACCAGGACTGAACCAGGACTAAACCAGGACTAAACCAGGACTGAACCAGGACTGAACCAGGACTAAACCAGGTCTAAACCAGGACTAAACCAGGACTGAACCAGGACTGAACCAGGACTAAACCAGGACTAAACCAGGACTAAACCAGGACTGAACCAGGACTGAACCAGGACTGAACCAGGTCTAAACCAGGACTGAACCAGGACTGAACCAGGACTAAACCAGGACTGAACTAGGACTAAACCAGGACTAAACCAGGACTAAACCAGGTCTAAATCAGGACTAAATCAGGACTAAACCAGGACTAAACCAGGTCTAAATCAGGACTAAACCAGGACTAAACCAGAACTAAACCAGGACTGAACCAGGACTGAACCAGGACTAAACCAGGACTAAACCAAGACTAAACCAGGCCTGAACCAGGATTAACAAGGACTAAACCAGGACTAAACCAGAACTAAACCAGTACTAAACCAGGACTAAACCAGGACTGAACCAGGACTAAACAAGGACTAAACCAGGACTAAACAAGGACTGAACCAGGACTAAACCAGGTCTAAATCAGGACTAAACCAGGTCTAAATCAGGACTAAACCAGGACTAAACCAGGACTAAACCAGGTCTAAACCAGGACTAAATCAGGACTAAACCAGGACTAAACCAGGACTAAACCAGGCCTGAACCAGGATTAACAAGGACTAAACCAGGACTAAACCAGGACTAAACCAGGTCTAAATCAGGACTAAACCAGGACTAAACCAGGTCTAAACCAGGTCTAAATCAGGACTAAACCAGGACTAAACCAGAACTAAACCAGAACTAAACCAGGACTAAACCAGGACTAAACCAGGACTAAACCAGGACTGAACCAGGACTGAACCAGGACTAAACCAGGACTAAACCAGGACTAAACCACGACTAAACCAGGATTAACAAGGACTAAACCAGGACTAAACCAGATCTAAAT
>JAVJIX010000082.1:2325000-2332500 GCA_036785185.1 Paratrypauchen microcephalus
CAATTTTTTCATTAATATAAAAGAAAATTGTAAATACGATACGGATGAGCAATTTAAAAATGTAAATATTGATAAAAACTTTACAATAATACACTTCAATAGCAGGAGTCTGTATAAAAACTACACAAAAATTAAAGAATATCTGAATCAATTGAATAAATGTACTATTATAGCAGTGTCTGAGACTTGGTTAGATACAGAGAAGAGTCAGATTGTGGAAATGGAGGGATATCAGTTATTCACATTACATAGGACCAGTAGAAAAGGAGGGGGAGTGGCCTTATATGTACATGCAGATCTAATATGTAACATCGTTAACAGTATGTCAACCCTTATTGATGGCATAATGGAATGTTTAACAATTGAAATAGTGGACAAAAAATCTAAAAACATAATAAGTTGTTTGTACAGAACACCTGGATCCTGCATAGATACATTTAACCAAAAGATAGACAGTTTGTTTAGTAATATAAATAAGGCGCACATAGTATGTGGTGACTTTAATATCAATCTATTAAATCCTCATTTACACACTCAAACAACAGATTTCATCACAACAATGTATAGCAACAAACTGTTTCCACTAATTACTAGACCGAGCAGGATTACAGTCGACACAGCTACATTAATAGATAACATTTTTATTAATACAATGGATAATTATGATACAGCTGGATTACTTATAAACGACATTAGTGACCATCTTCCAGTTTTTGGTATTTTACATAAATTTCTTAATAATTATAATGAAACTACTCCAGTCAACTATAAGATGAGGCGACACAGAACACCTGAGGCTATAACCTGTGTTCACAGTTATGGGAGGAGGTATATGCCACCAGTGACCCAGATAGGGCATATAACGCCTTTCTCTCAACATTACTCAGACTCTATGACAAGCACTGTCCACAAAAACACATTTTGATTAAAAATAAAAAAATAGATAAACCATGGATCACTAAGGGAATAGAAAACGCACGCAAAAAGAAAAATCACCTATATAAACTATATATAAAACATAGAACTAAAGAAACTGAATACAAATATAAGTTATATAAAAATAAACTAACTAATATTATAAGAACAAATAAGAAGGATTATTATCATAAACAGTTGGAACAGTACAGTTCCAATGTCCAAGAAACCTGGAAAATACTAAATAAAATAATTAGAAAGGGAACTGAAAGAGCCCAATATCCAAACCACTTTTTAAAGGACAGTATAACTATAGAGAAAACAAATGAAATAACAAATGCATTCAATGACTTCTTTGTAAACGTAGGGCCCACTTTAGCAAACAAAATTACAGAGCCTGAAGATACTGATGGATTAAATGAAGAGATTATCAGACGGAATCCAAATTCTATATTTATCCAGAGTATACACGAAAGTGAAATAATAAATATAGTAAGAAAATTTAAAAATAAGAGGTCTACTGACTGCTCTAATATAGATATGTGGTTGGTTAAAGATATTATATAATGTATAGTCACACCTTTTACATATCTCTGCAATCAATCCTTCACTACAGGTATCTTCCCGGATAAAATGAAAACTGCTAAGGTAATCCCGATTTTTAAAAATGGTGACCGAAACCACTTAACCAATTATAGACCCATCTCCCTACTCTCGCAATTTTCAAAAAATTTAGAAAAATTGTTTGCAGACAGACTTGACGATTTCATAGAGAAAAACAACTTATTGAGCACCCATCAGTACGGGTTTCGATCAAACAGGTCCACTTCAATGGCAGTCATGGAACTAGTTGAAGAGATAACGACGGCAATAGATAAAAAACTCTATACAGTCGGGGTTTTTATTGATTTAAGCAAGGCTTTCGACACCATTGACCATGAATTACTCATGAGAAAAATGGAAAGATATGGTGTCAGAGGAATTGCACATGCTTGGCTAAATAGTTATCTTAGCAACAGACATCAGTTTGTACATATGAACAATTTTGATTCCGATATAAGGAGAACTACACATGGAGTTCCACAAGGCTCTATATTGGGACCTAGGTTGTTCATAATGTATATAAATGATGTCTGTGAAATATTTAAAAAATTGAAGTGTATATTGTTTGCAGATGATACCAGTCTTTACTGTTCTGGAGGAGATTTAGATCAGCTCCTGCACACAGTAGAGAATGAGCTCAAAATATTAAAGAAGTGGTTTGATATCAATAAACTATCACTCAATTTAAATAAAACAAATTATATAATCTTTGGAAATAGAAAAATTAATACACAAATTAAAATCCGAATCAATCATACAGAAATAGAAAGAGTATATTAATAAGGCAGCACGTCAACAATGGACTAACACCAGAGGCGGTTCTTGGGGGGGGGGGCGAGTGGGGCAATTGCCCAGGGCGCAACTTCGTGAGGGGCGCCATGCCGAGCGCTTGAAAAAAAAAAAAAATCTATCATATCACTGTGTAGGAAATTGGCAAATTGGCGCCCCCTCTGGCTGCAGGCGCCCGCGCAATACATTCCCTTTCACGTGGGCCAATGCGCAGCGCAGAGACCTGCTGGAGCCTACAGCGGCACGAGAGGAAAGGAAGAGAGAAAGAAAGAGAAGATAGAGAGAGGATTCACCCCCTCCTCTCTGCGGCCGGTAACTGACAAAGCGTCTCAATCTGACAGTACACCGGCCGCGAGTCCAGCTCACACTACCACGATTTGATCAATGTCACGGCACTAGTTGCTAAGAGGAACTGACCAATGATAGCTCCTACTAGCTCCTACCAACAACGCACACGCTCGCATCGGGAACACGGAAACTACAGAAGACAATAGTAAACGAAGTTAGTATAACGCAACATTTAATCACTTTTAAATCGATCGTTCACCCTCCGTGGTATTTACTATGAATACAACGTACAAGACACACTTTACATGGGACTTTGTAGAGATACGCGATCAGCATTTTCAATAGAGGCTACGTGAATGACTTAACGCGGACAACACTTCATCTGGGAGCTCTGTCGGATTTGCTGGACAGTATCTCATCTTTGCTTTTGGTAAGTCATGTCATGAAATGTGTGTTTGTCATATCACTATTCTATTTTAGCGCTATTATATTATATTATATTGTATTAATTATATTAATTATATATGTTATATTATGTTATATTTATTATATTTATTATATTATATTATACTGAGGAGAAATCTGTGTAAGGAAAGTGAGGAATAGTTGTGTGCCATAACTTTTTGTTTGTGTGTGTGCCTGTGCAATCTGTAGAATAAGACAGAAGAAGAATAAATGTTTAAGGTGAGAGTAGCCCACTGTGTGTGTGTGTGTGTGTGTGTGTGTGTGTGTGTGTGTGTGCGTGCGTGTGTGTGTGTGTGTGTGTGTGTGTGTGTGTGCGTGCGTGTGTGTGAGTGTGTGTGTGTGTGTGTGTGTGTGTGAGTGTGTGTGTGTGTGCGTGTGCGTGTGTGTGTGTAAGTGTGTGTGTGTGCGTGCGAGTGTGTGTGAGTGTGTGTGTGTGTGTGTGTGCGCGTGTGTGTGTGTGTGTGTGTGTGTGAGTGTGTGTGTGTGTGCGTGTGCGTGTGTGTGTGTAAGTGTGTGTGTGTGCGTGCGAGTGTGTGTGAGTGTGTGTGTGTGTGTAAGTGTGTGTGTGTAAGTGTGTGTGTGTGCGTGCGAGTGTGTGTGAGTGTGTGTGTGTGTGTGTGTGTGCGCGTGTGTGTGTGTGTAAGTGTGTGTGTGTGCGTGCGAGTGTGTGTGAGTGTGTGTGTGTGTGTGTGTGTGCGCGTGTGTGTGTGTGTGTGTGTGTGTGTGTGCGTGCGAGTGTGTGTGAGTGTGTGTGTGTGTGTGTGTGCGCGTGTGTGTGTGTGTGTGAGTGTGTGTGAGTGTGTGTGTGTGTGTGTGTGCGCGTGTGTGTGTGTGTGTGAGTGTGTGTGTGTGTGTGTGTGTGTAGGTAGGGGATTTTGAAAAAATCGTTTGAATAATCGTGATTTCAATATTGACTGAGGTAATCGATTTTTTCCATAATCGAGCAGCCGATGGTTCTGTTTATATATCTGATTGTATATATTTTTGCCACTTTTATGTGTAGAGTTTATTTATTATTTTTTATTTATGTTATTTAAGTTATTATATAAGTTATCATTAATTACCACTCTATAGTGATAATTAAACATGGCTGCTTGTGGTAAATGTTTTGTGTGTGTGTGTGTGTGGGGGGGGGGTAATTCAATGTAGAACCGCTACTGACTAACACTCTGATCATCGCGATTTGTTTGATTCTGTCCGGAGACGTTCACCCCTGCCCCGGCCCACAGGACACCGTCCCGCCAGAGTCCGCTGACAGAAGTACCTCGGTGGAGCGCTTTACTTCTTTCCTAGAGGTATGTTCAGTGCACGATGCGCTGCGGTGTAATCAAGATAACACTAACCTGTCTAATCCGTCGTCCTCGTGTGATGCCGCGGATACTACCGGAGCGAGCCGTGCCATCGTTATGCCGGGGGATCGTGCACTCGGGGTGCCTTTTGCGGGGCAGGTGTCTGCGGAGCTACTCCGGTGGAGAGCATCATTACTTTCCGAGAGGTACGTCCGCTGCACAATGTGCTTCATGGTCGCCGCGATGACACTAACTCGCCTTCTCCATCGTCTTCGCTATGTAATGCCTCCTATGCTGCCGGAGAGAGCCGAGCCAATGCTGTGGATGGCGGAGACCCCTGCGTCCAGGGTCCTCGTACCGGTAGAGGAGCCTGTGAAGCGCTGCGCGCCCTGCGGGAGCTGTCGGACATCACACTGGGTTCGAAAACTACTGTTCTAAGTGAATCAAACCAGGATTCATACATTGGTTTAACGAGTTTAACCAAGTTAAAAACTAATCCATGCACTTCTTCAGTTCACGTGGCATCCAAAAACATAAACAGGAAACAGCTGAATCGAGGCATACAGAAGAACCGGAAGTGGGAGTTCTTTCAGACTGTCAATCACTCGCGTGTTGTCTGGGATCCTGAGGCGAAACCAAAGGGAACCTTAGGTGGCCATATAAACATTAGGAGTATATTATCCAAGACTGAACAAATACAACATCTACTGCTGGACTCCAACCTGGATTTTCTTTGTATGTCTGAAACGTTTCTCAAAAGTAACTCTCCATCAGCAGCTTTAAATATCTCTGGTTACAACATGTATAGGAGAGATAGGGATGGACCCAAAAAGGGAGGGGGGGTGATGGCTTATGTAAAAAACACACTTAAATGCCAACAAATCCAATGGACAAATGACCAGTTGTTAGAATGTTTAGGCCTCAATATTTCCCTTTCTCTACAAATGTCTTTTGTAATCATAGTCATTTACAGGCCTCCGTCTGCCGACATCAGTTTCTATGAGAACTTTGAAAACCTACTAAAGCAATGTAATTTTGATAAGGAAATAATTATTATGGGGGACTTCAACATAAACTGGGAAGACAGAGACACTCTGCAGAAACTTAAGAAAATCACAGACAAATTTGATCTTGTTCAAATTATAAAAGGACCAACAAGAATCACTAACTCAACAAGAACGCAAATTGACCTAATTTTTAGTAACAGGCCAGAGAGAATTGTGAAGTCACTTAATATGCTATCAGGCCTATCTGACCACAACCTCATCCTGCTAAATAGAAAAATTAGCAAAAAGCGCTTTAGTGCAAGCAATACTGAGGAATTTGTGGGCATTCCTAAAAACAAATATCAGAACTTTCTTGATAAAGTTAATGAAGTCTCCTGGGACAACCTAACAACTATGGAGGATTGTGAGCATGAGTGTGGAAATCTTCTTAAATCATTGGGAAAAATTATAAAAGAATTCTCACAGAAAATTAGGCATAAGCAGAGAAAGAATAAAGTTCCATGGATAAATGATAACCTTAAAAAACTAATGAAAGAAAGAGACAGTGCTCTAAAGATTGCAAATAAAAGCAAGTCCTCACATGACAGGGGTCGTTTCACAATGTTAAGAAATAAAGTGGTAAGGTCCTTCAGGAAAGCCAAAGCGGATTTCTTTATGACATTAATTGAAAAGGCAAATAGAAACTGTAAAATAATATGGGACCAAATAAAAAAAATGATTGGTGATCACCCAAAAACTCAGAAAACAGTGGAGATAAAAATTGACCAAAACCTTGTAAGTAGTCCAGCGGAAGTGGCAAAAGCCTTTAACCATTATTTTATTGACTCTGTGGCTAGCATCGCAAAACAGTTCTCCCCCGAATGTACAGTCACCTTTTCAGTAGATTTACATGCACCCGTACTTAGTCTCATAAGTGTCTCTCAGTATGATGTGCTTCAAACCATTAATTCACTTAAATCATCTACATGCAAAGATATCTACGGTATGGACTCAATAATGCTAAAGGAACTCAGCATATCACTCTTACAACCCATAACACGAATAATCAATCAATCTATTTCTCAGGGAGTATTTCCAACCATGTGGAAGTCAGCCATCGTCGTCCCAATATTCAAAAATGGTGACCCTCACTCAGTAGCCAATTACAGACCAATAAGTACAGTATACTTCCCATAATGTCCAAAGTTGCTGAGAAACTAGTTGCGGAACAGATCATGAACCATCTCAACACCACCCCATTTGCCCTACACCCAATGCAATTTGGATTCAGAACCAACCACTCAACCGAAACCGCCATTTGCTTCTTTACAGAAAATATCCGTCAATCACTGGACAAGGGCGGGGTCGTTGGCACTGTTTTCCTCGATCTGAGAAAAGCATTTGACACTGTTAACCACAACATCTTATTAAATAAATTACAACATTTCAATTTCTCCTCCAACACTATAAACTGGATCCAGGCTTATTTAACAGACCGCTCCCAGTACGTTAGAATTCAATCGCATCTATCCTCCACCCTTAATCTCTCCACTGGTGTCCCACAAGGTTCAATTTTAGGTCCACTATTATTCTCACTGTACATCAATGACCTCCCATCTGCTTGTCCAGATATCTCCATACAAATGTATGCGGATGACACTGTTATTTATGCTCATGGAAAAGACATCTCCACTGTATCTCTTAAGCTCACACGGGCCCTTGTTCACATCACTAACTGGTTACAGCACTCATGTCTACAGTTAAATACATCCAAAACAGTTGCAATGTTCTTTACCAAATCTCATAACAGCTCCTCCATAGATCCGGATGTCCGTGTGTGCGGTGAACAGCTCCAGGTGGTCCATGAATATAAATATCTCGGTGTCATCCTTGATTCAAAACTCTCTTTCAAATCCCACATAAAAATGGTCAGTAATCGTATCAAATTCAATCTCAGCAACTTTGGACATATTGGACCTCAGATGTCCATACAGTCAGCTAAAATGTTTATGCACTCCATGATACTGTCTCACATCACTTACTGTCTAACTGTCTGGTCTCACTCAACTGCTACAGCTTTAAAACCCATCCACTCTCTTTATAAACGCACCATCAAAACTCTGGAGCGGAAACCCCACTCTTATCACCACTGTCCAATCCTGCAA
>JAVJIX010000082.1:2347500-2412500 GCA_036785185.1 Paratrypauchen microcephalus
TGCGTGCTGGCAGGCTCCTGTATCGTCTACCAGAGGGTAGCAGACAGAAGAGTCCTTGTGCCGGATGAGTATGGTCCTTAGTGATGCTGCGTGCCTTACGCAGACCCCTGCTGTGGTAAATGTCCTGGATGGAGGGGAGACTGCTGCCAGTGATGTCCTCTGCCGCTTGCACCACCCTCTGTAGTGCTTTGCGGCTCTGAGCGGTGCAGTTCCCATACCACACTGTGATGCAGCCCGTCAGCAGGCTCTCGATGGTGCACCTGTAGAAGTTTGTGAGGATGCTGGTGTTCATACCAAACTTCCTCAGCTTCCTCAGGAAGTAGAGTCTTTGTCGGGCTTTCTTAACCACAGTGTCTGTATGTAGTGTCCAGGACAGATCCTCGGTGATGTGTACCCCAAGGAACTTAAAACTGCTGACCTGCTCCACCTCAGCGTTGTTGATGGAGGTGGGGGGATGCTGGTCTACACGCTGTCTCCTGAAGTCCACCATCATTTCCTTAGTTTTGCTGACATTCAGAGAGAGGTTATTTTCCTGACACCAGCTGGTCAGTGATTTCACCTCGTCTCTGTAGGCACTCTCATGGTCTGTAGACCTCTTTGCTCTATATGCAAACTGCAGGGGGTCCAGGGTGTCGGGGAGGGAGTCACAGATGTGTCTATTAATGACTCGTTCAAAGCACTTCATGATGACAGATGTGAGTGCTATGGGCCGATAGTCATTAGGACAGGATGCTGTGGGGGTCTTTGGGATGGGGACTACAGTGGAGGTCTTGAAGATGGTGGGCACGATAGACTGGCTCTACCAAGTGCTGCTTTGGGAGGGGAGGTTTATCTGGGGAAATTATTTTAACCATCTATTGATACATGAACTAATATTTAAAAACTGATTATACACCAACAACGTGCAATATTTTATATTCTACTATATATTATATTTATGAAATGTGAACCTGTAAATAGTGCAATAGATTTGGTATTTCTGTATGTGTAAAGGTATCTGTGTCTGGGGCATAGTGGTTTAGGCTGGGCTATAAGGGGTTTTTGTTTCACTAGCCGTTTCCCAATTCAGCGAGTGCACAGTTCGGAGTGTGGTCTCAAGCCGTTTCCCAATTCAGCAACGGCACACTTGTGAGCGTCCTTGGAAGGGGATGTGCATCATATCCGGCGCGACAAGCGCCGTTCCATTCGTTTTTTTCCCCCTGCACCGTTAAGATGAGCTCTGAACAGCGCCGTCGTTTCCATGGAAATCGAGGCGTGGACCAAGCGTGCAAACATGCACGCTTCGCACACTTAAAAGCCCCAGCATGCACAGCGCGGGAGGACATATGACTACAAAGACCGACTCGCCAGCGACATCCACATGTGAGAGTTGCGACGCCACTATAAAATATATGTACTGGTTCACCTCACCTACAACTATGCTACATGAAACTCTTCATAAACTACGCTAAACATGTGTGACGGTAGCCGTAACGGCATAGTTCACGGCACCTGTATTACCGTTCACATGCTTTTCCCCTTACACTTCTATATTTCCTTTGCTGTTGTAATGCTGGATATTCTACAGTGTCGCCATGTCCAGCGTTTACTCTAAGCTGTGCACTGTTCGCACATTCTCAGCGCACAAGAAAACTTGTGCAGCGCACTGTAAATCAGGGATGAAAGAGCTTTTAGCGGATCTCCGCTTCTTATTCAGCCGCGGGGTCATTTTTTTTTATATCTGCAAAGTGCGAGACGTGCGGGGGGGTGTATTTCGGATGTGGAGTTCGTGTGTTTGCTCAGACACATGAACAATTAGGGGGAACATTGGCCATGTCCCAATTCCAAGTATTACTAGTCGCAATATAATAATATTTTTGTCTTTAGGGAACAAGGAGCAGACCACCCGGCTCATTGAGCTGAGGCGGGACCTGTTCCATTTCGCAGACGGCCATGTGAGAAACGTAGTGCACTAAGGACAGAGCGAGTGTGCACCGTCTCGACGACAGACCGAGTGCACACTCACAAGTGTGCCGTCGCTGAATTGGGAAACGGCTCATGTCTTAACTGTGCAGGGGACAAAAACCGAATGGAACGGCGGTTGTCGCGCCGGATATGACGCACATCCCCCTCCAAGGACGCTCAGAACCGTGCACTCGCTGAATTGGGAAACGGCTACTGTCTTGGGTGGCCTGTTGTCTGTCATGGGGAGATGCTCTCTGTTAACTCTGCAAATGGTGTAGCCAAATTAAAAAAGGTGAAGAGCTCAAATTTTCTTTTCTTCCTTTTTTGTTTGACCCTTTGGGTGCTACGGCTGTCCTGGGCTAGTAAGAGGCCAGTTACATCTACAATCTTACACAATACCACAGTGATAATTAAAAAAACACAATTTAGACAGTAGAATGTAACTTTCAGCAATAAATAATGTATATTTCCACTGGGCTTTATATTTGTGTAATCCTTCAGTTGTTCAGGTTCATGTGGTCTTCTTAAAGTTCTGATTCAGCTTGAGATCGTTCTGAAGCTGTTCAGGTTCATTTCTGTCCTGTCAATGATTTTTAGTATCGATACCCGCTCAAATTAGTATCTAGTTTCAATAGACCCCTTTACAGTTGGTAAAGAGACGTGACGTCACCGGCATGTGCGCGCACTGTTGACCCAGAATCAAAAAATTGTTCACGCCCCCCGGTCTTCGGAAATTAGTCTCACGCACGACCCCGCTCAAAACTTGAGAGCCCTGTGTGAAGAGTATATTCGAGGTATTCTCTAGGCTAATGCTTGCCTCAGCTGTGATCCAAGCATTTGTATTTTTTAATAGTATGTTTGTGTTCTAGTTACTGAAGATGGCGTACACTTGGACCCTCCTCAGCAGTCCTCCAGCAGTGCCTTGCCTGACCCTCAGCAGTCCTCCAGCAGTGCCTTGCCTGACCCTCAGCAGTCCTCCAGCAGTGCCTTGCCTGACCCTCAGCAGTGCCTTGCCTGACCCTCAGCAGTCCTCCAGCAGTGCCTTGCCTGACCCTCAGCAGTCCTCCAGCAGTGCCTTGCCTGACCCTCAGCAGTCCTCCAGCAGTGGCCTCACACCAGAATGTCATACCTAATGTCTTTTATTGTTTTATGCCTATTGATGGAAATTGATCAATAGGATTTCATTAAAGAGGCTTGCACAGCATCTCTGAAGCAAATTTGTTGAATCATCGAAATGTTGCATCATGGAGTGTGCCTGTTATTTGGCTACATTTTGTTTTAAAAGTCAAGGTTTACCTGTAACTGTATTCTTTGATAGAGATGTCACATAAAATATAAAGTGTCAATGTCGTCAAGTGAGAGTGATGTTAGGCCCAGCTGATATAAGTTCTATGATGATATGAATCATTTTAGGTTAAATTCATTCAATACATTTGTGTAATGTGTGGCAAATGTAAGTCGGTGAAAATATAACAAATATATGACTTGTGCATGAAAACCGTCAGCATTCAAGAATCAAACCCGGGACTCCCACGTGACAGACGCAGCACTTAACCACTCGGCCAAAGTCTACGGAATTATTTTATCTGAAAATATTGTAACAACAAAATAACAATTTAAATTACTGTAAATTTGTCAAAACTGACCAAGGTAACGGTGACGTAAGGTAATTTTTTTTTTTTTTTTTTTTTTAAACAAAAATATGCTTCTCATGAATATGAATTTCCGCACAACTGGTACATTTTTTGACCAGTATTATGGTGAATATGAATGGGAAATTTACTCCATAGAAAGAGTGTGTTATCGCTCAGTCTCTTAAATATTTGTGCATTTTTTCTTCACAAACTTCCTAAAACTGCAAGTGCCATGCAGTTAATACCAGATGTTTCTGTATTCCAAATATTTATGGGTTTCAAAATGAGGAAAAGCTACAACCATTCTTTAGCTATTAACAATTCAAAAACATATTATATCCTTTGAATGATCAATGTCTTCAAAATGGCACCATAGTTTGAAAGAAGTTGAAACCCATGAATGGATATTGTCTGTGCTATCAAAGTGAAGCCCAACTTGTGTTTAGATCTAAGATGGATTGGAGTGGTGATGTTAAGTGCCGTATAATATGATTTTCATATGAAAAATGTTGCATATAGTCCGGGAGCCAGACTGTACATGTCTAAAATATCAGTGATTTAGTTTGCATTTAGTTTAATGAGAGGATTATAAAATGTGGAACACATTATTCTGACAGGATGGGTGAGAAAATAAAACAGCATTCTTGAGAGTCGAAACGTTCTGTCTCTGTTTGATTATCATCACTGTGTCATATGTGATCAGAAAACATCTCCGATGAAGACCAAAATGACTTCTGTATTTTAAACAAAACATTTGCTAGGAGGGAAAATACTTCACGCACTTCAAATCAGAGCTGAAGAACTCATGAAATCCTATGAAATTCTTTTTTTTTATTTTATTTTTTTTTTTTTTTAATTTGTTTATTTGGAAGGGACAATGCATATTAAACCGATGTAAATATGCCGGATTTAGCACAGTGCTAATTTCCATCCACAGTTCCAGACATAAAGATACAGCAGACAACAGAAAATATGTTGCAGTTGCAGACATTAGACACTTTAGTACATGTGTTATGATCACAAACATAAAAAACTATTTAGTATCTATACAATAGTAGCCAGTGTTGGGAAAGTTCATTTTCTACATGAACTAGTTCAAAGTTCAGTTAGATTAGATTAAGATTAAGACTTTATTTGGTCTCACACACAATGACACACAGTGACACATGGGGAAAATTTCACTTCTGCATTTGACCCATCCTTTTCAGGAGCAGTGAGCAGCCATCGGGGGGCGGTACCGTGAAGGGTCTTGCCCAAGGACCCACACCAGCCAATACTTTTTTATTTTTTATTTTTACACTCACATCTCCATGACAACCACTGCACTCTGGTCCGATACCTCCCCCAGTCTGCAGGACCCTCTCATAGTCTCTGCTGTGTACTCTGCTGTGTACTTTACTGTGTGCTGTACTGTGTAAAGCGCTATATTAAAATGTGACCATTTCCTGTGTGCAGCTGGACCAGGAGGTGCACAGGAAGTACCGTTTGCCTTCAGACTCGGAGCTGGTTCTGATCCGGTCGCTGACTCTGGGGAAGGTCATGAGTGTCTCCCTCTGTACCATATGTAAATGTACAAATGGCCCGTGAGAATATATACTAGGTAACGAAAGAAACTACTGCGAACTCGGGGGGGGGCAACATCAGAAGGAAAAACACAGGTGAACGTATCATCCATCTGTGGGATCCACCGGGCGCTAGATAACATCACGGATAAATGGATGTGGAACTGTGGGGAACAGCGGCTCAGTCCATATTCACTATCATACGTGCTGGGGGAGGATTGCGAGTCGCACAGACCTGCAGGAAGTGGGGACCTGACAGAAACCAGAGTTCTGGCAAACTGTCTGTTCGCCTGGGTTCTAAAATGTATCGATTATGTTAAATTCCCCTTTTTGTAATCAAGTCTCCTTGAAAAATGTGATTCAACCGGACTCTTTGTTTTGACTGCATCTTCTGCACAAACACGTCCGAGGCCGACAGCTGCCGCTTATCTCAGACTCTACAAAAACATCGCCACACACTATTGGACTCACACTCACATGTATTAAGTAATACTGCCCTGTCTATTTTTAGGATGTCTGCTTCTTTTTCAGTTTTCAATCAATTTAATTGATTTCTGATCTTTTCCCTTGCCCCACACCCTTCCCTCTTGTCAACAAAGAAAAAGACACCGTATGTTACCTATCCAATTGTTTTCTGTCATTACATGTTGTGTATAATTGTATTGATTGTATTGCATCTTTTCTGCTCTGCATCTCCCAGTCGGCGGCGCGCGCATGCGCAGCGGCCCCTCCCCTACCCACTCTATCACTGTCCTGCCTGGTTAGTGGGGAAACTAAATTTCGAATTCATTCTATGTACATGTACATATGATTGTTTTTCGACAATAAAGCAACTATGACCTATGACCTATGAAACTATACACTCGATGAGAATGAGCTTTATTGTATGATACAAAACAAAATCAGAACAAAGTTCACAGCCATCGTTTGAATTATTCAATGCTGCTTCACCACCCAAAAATTCATTATCAGATTTGCCATTTCCATTTCATAGTCTTTGGAACAACATGGGGGTCGAAAACAAAAATCTCAACAGCTGTGGTGACCCTCGGACGACCAGAACGCGCGCGGTCAAGAGTTGAACCCATTTGCTGGTATCGTCTCTGTAAGGCTGAAATTGTTGCTCTGGTACACCCAAACCTTCGCCCAACAACACTAACCCGTTCCCCAACCTGCAGCACGCCAGTTGCACGTTCACGCTCAACTTGACTGAGTCTCGGCATGGCTTTACACTCTGAAAATCTAAACTTTTACCATTTTTATCTGATGTCTGGAGTCGGACAGCACAACGCAATAGCGAATAACCACGTGGTGCCAACATTAGAGCGTGCACGTACAATTAATGCACAGCTGATTTCACTGACCAGTCAATGTCACGCTTGAGTGAACATGACACTTGTATTGATCGCCGAAGAGACCAATGACGTATTAATGTCCATGCAAAAATTGGAGAAAATATTTGCATCATTCAGAAAAATATGAACATATTAGAAGTGTATAGTTTCTTTTGTTACCGAGTATAGATGAGAAGATGAGAAGTTCCAAAAGAAAACAAATATTCCATCTAAATGCAGGGACATTTACATGTAATTAACATTTCTGACCAAAAAAAGTAACTATTCAGATGAGTTTGGACCAAATATAATTGATCCACATATGACTTATGTCTATGTATGTCCCATCTGCTGCTCATGTCCAACCAGGAAGTCAAATTAGAAACTCAAAATTGTCAAAATACTGATGTTTCATATTTCAGTGTTTCAGAGTGGTCTAACCTGTCATGCGAACTTAATGTGACAAAGAGTTTTTTCTTGACCAAATATTTGCGTAAAAACAAACAAAAAAATCCTGTCTCCGTACATAGATTTCTTAGTTCTCATTGATTACTCTGCAGACTCTAATAAGAGAGCTTACCATAGTGCAGTGCCAACAGTGTGAATGAGCTTTAATGGGCCTATATTATGCAAAACTGACTCGTGAGCTTTAAGATATGGTATAATACTGTTACCTTCTCAAAACCTTGGAGTTGTGTTGTGAAGCGGTAGTTAAAAGCTACTTTTTGCCTTTTGTTCAGTAGAAACGGGTAATTCCAGACCTGAAATTATCCAAATGATTCTACCGAAGGTGCATGGAGTTTAAAAACACTTCCTGTATCCACAGCCACTTTTTCAGTTCTGTGGAAAAGGTGGAATAGTCCGTTAGATTTATGAGATTAGTTGGTGTATCATTCCAGTCTTTAATGGCTCTGTAGGAAAAGGAAGATTGTGCAAATGTTTTGAGTTTTGGTATATTGCAGTGGCTGTTCATCACATGACATCCCAAGTTGGAATAGTGCATTTTCTGTTTGAGAGAAGAACTCAGCCTAAATATGCAAGAGGTGTGTGTTTAATCTGTGCGAATGAAACAAACTCCACAACTCCAGGTATTTTTGTGATGACGAAACAACATTATGACAGGGATCACAAAATAGTGTAATATGGGCCCTTTAAGTGGCCAGTGGGGCTTTCAAAGAAAATGAAAATTGCTGCTTGTAAAGTGCTCCATTTGTCACATGACCATGATGAGTCACATGACCATGGATCCCACAGCCACGTGACTCATCAATGTTCAAAGTTCAAAGAAGGCTTTGATCATTGAAGTGGCTTTGTGATTCACAGTGTGAAAAACGTTGAGACTAGGGCGACAAATGACATCAAAACTACCGTGAAAAACGTGGCAAAAGGAGAAATTCAATTTGTCAACTGGACAAAGTTTATTTGGTCGAATACGTTTCGCAACTCATCCAAGCTGCTTCTTCAGTTCTTCAGTTTTTCACATACCGTGAAAAACGTTGAAACTTGGGTGAAAAACACTGAAACTCACACAAAAACTGTCGAAATGTGCGAGAAATGTTGAAACTAACTGAAATTGGCAACAGTCAGGAAGCTAACAAAGAACTGTGGAATACCTTAGAGAAGCTTCCTGAAAGTCAGTTGAGTTTCAAATTGATGAGACAGAAGTTACCGAAGTCGAGCATTTGCAGTTGAAGCTTCAGCAGAAGGAACAAATGCAAGCTTGTTTCGTCTAATGAGGAGGATGAGGATGAAGAGGCACGTGCTAATAAGTTGGCTATTGTTCCGAAAGAATTAGAAGAGACTAAAAAAATGAATAAGCATGTGCACAAGGAATTCCTTCTGCTCAAAATGGCCGGTGTACAATTCCCAGCATGCAAGCTGGTTCTGAGTAGCTGCAGCACATTCTTTAGAGCCCTCTTCACTCGCTGGTCCAGCCCTGACTGCAACGTTTTTGAGATCTCCAGTGTGTCAGCTGATGTCATGAAGATCATCCTGGACTACTGCTACACCGGGGTGGTCCACATCACCAAGGAAAACTGCCAGAAGCTCCTAATAGCTGCTGACTACTTAGATGTGAGTGGCATTACCCAAGCCTGCTGTCAGTTCATGGAGAATCAACTGTCTCCCAGTAATTGCATCGCTATCTGGGAGATCACTAACAAACGCTACTACCCCCAGCTGAAGAACCTGGCCTTCTTATACATCCTGAAGCATTTCGAAGAGGTTTTGACCAGCTCTGAAGGGTTCCTCCAGATTTCCGGGGAAGACCTGTGTTCAGTCATTGATGAAGATCGGCTGAACGTGAGGGAGGAGACCGCAGTGTTAAATGCAGTCATCAGATGGGTTGCGCACGCTCCTGAGGAAAGGAACCTGTACTTCGCCAACCTCTTGGCAAAAGTTCGTGTGGCTCTGATCCACCCCAAATACTTCAGGCAGTGCATGATTAGATATAACCTGCCCCAGTACTGTAAGGACGTGGCGATTAATACCACAAGGGTCATATTGGCTGCCAGAGCTCGGAGGTCCAAAGCCGCCCTGCCCCCCACCCGTCTAGACACTCCAAGGCTGCCCAGTGGGGTCCTTATGGCTATAGGTGGCAAGGGCCATCCAGCCAATACCCAAATTGAAGTCTATGACAACCGCACCAATTGCTGGATGGGCGTGACTCCCGATGGCTGGAGGCCAAGATTTAATCATGGCACAGCATTCCTTAATGGATCTGTGTACGTGATTGGAGGGTTCAAGAAGGAGGGTGAAGACAGTGACGTTGTTAACACTACCCACAGGTACGACCTGGTCAATCACACGTGGCGAGAAGTGGCACCCATGCATTCAAAAAGGTGCTACGTTAGTGTGGCTCTGCTGGATGGTTTGATCTATGCCCTGGGTGGGCACAATAGATGGAAGAGGCTGGACACAGTCGAAAGATACTCTCCAGAGACCAATCAGTGGACCATGATTTCACCTATGAACGAAGTGAGGAGTGATGCCAACAGCACAGCATACAACGGAAAGATCTACATTTGTGGAGGTTTTAATGGTCAGCAGTACCTGGCCTCAGCTGAGACCTACGACCCACTAACCGATCAGTGGACCATGATAGCAGATATGGCCAAGAGGCGCAGTGCGCTCGGTGTCATCGCCTACGCAAATGAAATCTACGCTATCGGGGGGATTTCTGAGAAATGTACCAAACGCTTTTGGGAGGGTTCATCGGTGCACAACACCATGGAAGCCTATAACCCCACAACAAACACCTGGCGCCCCCTACCCAACATGCGGAATCGGCGCAACAACTTTGGCACCGGGGTTGTTGATGATCGGCTGTATGTTGTAGGCGGGTACAATGGCTCCGACCTTCTTAATTTTGTTGAATGTTTTGATGTGAACACTGGAGTTTGGACTCGAGTGCAGCACATGGAGATCTCTCGTGTTGGCCTGAGCTGCTGCGTGGTGTTTGACCTTCCCAACATGGCCGACTACGCTCCGCCTCGCCCCTCTCCTCATGACGATCCCGCTGAGGAGTAGACCTGCACTCATTTAAACAAAAGCATAGTATAGTGCTCATCCTCTGATCTGAAGGTTGCCGGTTCAAATCCCTCTCTCGACATACACATCAGTGGGAGATTGATCAGATCCACTGGCCCACAGAACGCCCAGCTCCCAAAGAAGAATGATGATGTTAAGTCCTTGGCATGGTTCCCTGATGTAAAAGCGCTTTGAGTGGCTTGAAGGTGGAAAAACTGTTATAAAATGTTATCGTTAAATCGATAACATTTTATAACAGAGTTTTATAACTTTTTATAACAGAGTTTTCTGTGTGTTCTGTGTGGAGTTTGCATGCATGGTCTGGGTTCGATCCCCGGGTCGCCCGAGCCTTTCTGTGTGGAGTTTGCATGTTCTCCCCGTGTCTGGGTGGGTTTTCTCCGGGCACTCCGGTTTCCCCCATCAACCCAAAACATGCTCCAGGTAAAATCCTCCAGCTGAGGTCCTGACCAAGCCGAAGTAAGAAGATCATGGAGATGGTCCCCGGGCGCAGTAATGTGCTGCCCACTGCTCCTAATAACAGGATGGGTTAAATGCAGAGAAGAATTTCTCCAGTGTGAGATCAATGAAGTCACTTCTTCTTCTTCTAAAATGAACCATGCCAAGGACACAACAAAAAGTATATAATTAAATAGATATACTTTTTCCAAGTATTTAGTATTAAATAGGAATGCACCAAAATGCGTCCGACTGCTTCTTTCTGAATCCTTGCAGATACCGGGTACTGATACCTGACAATATTTTTTACACAGGTTTTATTATGAGGTAGCTCTAATTAATTTCATAGGATTTTTACAGTATAGCCTCCTTTTTCACTGGAATACTTATTTGAGGGTCTGTATCTATTTTCTTCTTCACTGCTGAAGAACCTGGCCTTCTTATACATCCTGAAGCATTTCGAAGACGTTTTGACCAGCTCTGAAGAGTTCCTCCAGATTTCCGGGGACGACCTGTGTTCAGTCATTGATACAGATCGGCTGAACGTGAGGGAGGAGACCGCAGTGTTAAATGCAGTCGTCAGATGGGTTGCGCACGCTCCTGAGGAAAGGCTAACTGTACTTAGCCAACCTCTTGGCAAAAGTCTGTGTGGCTCTGATTCACCTCAACTACTTCACTCAGTGCATGATTAGATATAACCTGTTGTACGTCCGTAACTGTAAGGCCGTGGCGATTAATACCATAGAGGACATATTGGCTGCTAGAGCTCGGAGGTCCTATGCCGACCTGCCCCCCACCCGTCTAGACACTCCAAGGCTGCCCAGTGCGGTCCTTATGGCTATAAGTGGCTGGGACGAAAATGGTCCAACCAACAAAACTGAAGTCAATAGCCGTTTCCCAATTCAGCGAGTGCACGGTTCTGAGCGTCCTTGGAGGGGGATGTGCGTCATATCCGGCGCGACAACTGCCGTTCCATTTGGTTTTTGTCCCCTGCACAGACAGTTAAGACATGGTCTGAACAGCGCAGTCGTTTCCATGGAAATCGGGGCGTGGACCAAGCGTGCAAACATGCACGCTTTGCACACTTAAAAGCCCCAGCATGCACAGCGCGGCAGGATATATGACTACAATGATGGACTCGCCAGCGACATCGCCATGTGACAGTTGCGACGTCACTATAAAATGTGTGTACAAGAAAACCTATGCAGCGCACTGTAAATCAGGGATGAAAGAGCTTTTAGCGGATCTCCGCGGGGTCATTTTTTTTTAAATCTGCAAAGTGCGAGCCGCGCGGGGGGGGGGGGGCATTTCGGATGTCGCGCACAGGGATCCAAGGAGTGCTCAGGGAGTTAGTGTGTTTGCTCAGACACATTAAACATTAGGGGGAACATTGGCCATGTCCCAATTCCAAGTATTACTAGTCACTATAGAATAATATTTTTGTCTTTAGGGAACAAGGAGCAGACCACCCGGCTCATTGAGCTGAGGTGAGACGCCCATGTGATCCCCGGACTGCACTCAGGGCTCAGCGAGTATGCACAGCCTCGACTGCAGACTGAGACCACACTCCAAACCGTGCACTCGCTGAATTGGGAAACGGCTTATGACAACCGCACCAGCTGCTGGATGGGCGTGGCTAACGATAACTGGAGGCCAAGGGCCAATCACGGCACATTGTTCCTGTGTACGTGATTGGAGGGTTCAATGGTGATGACTATTTCAAAACTACCCACAAGTACGACCTGGCCAATCAGGCGTGGCAAGAAGTGGCACCCATGCATTCACGAAGGTCCTACATTAGCATGGCTTTGCTGGATGGTTTGATCTATGCCCTGGGTGGGCACAATGGAGAGGAGAGGCTGGACACAGTCGAAAGATACTCTCCAGAGACCAATCAGTGGACCATGATTTCACCTATGAACAAAGTGAGGAACAATGCCAACAGCACAGCATACAACGGAAAGATCTACATTTGTGGAGGTTTTAATGGTCAGCAGTACCTGGCCTCAGCTGAGACCTACGACCCACTAACCGATCAGTGGACCATGATAGCAGATATGGCCAACAGGCGCAGTGGGGTTGGTGTCATCGCCTACGCAAATGAAATCTATGCTATTGGTGGGTTTTCTGGGGAGACCAATATGAACACCGTGGAAGCCTATAACCCCACAATAAACACCTGGCGCCCCTTACCCAACATGCAGACTGGGCGCAGCAACTTTGGCATCGGGGTTGTTGATGATCGGCTGTATGTTGTAGGCGGTGGAGCATAATGGCTCCACCATTTATTTTGTTGAATGAACGTTTTGTTGTTGATTGTTTGACAGTAGCTTTTACACATACATTAAAAACATGTAAAAAATACAGGCCAGTCAAAAGGCCTTTTGATCATGCATCATGCAAACAACCCAAAGTCAAACTCCAGTTTCCATAGACTTAACACGGCAATTTGTAAAACATAACAAGAAATGTCCCTTTTGACAAATATTGTAAATTGAGCCAAACAGTACCTTTGAAACTAAGTTCTTAAACAGAGTGTCCTACTAATCTTGACGTTCTTCCAAAAGCCATAGTGATCATTTTAAAGTTGCTCACAGTCTAATCTTGACAAGCTCAATGAAGTCCACACCTCTGACCTGGATTCAAACACGAATATCACTTCAGGTGTTGTAGAAATGATAAATGCACTCTTTCCCATTGGTGTGCGGAAGGGCTGAAGAAGCCCACCATCTTTGAGGAAGATCTCCATCCTTTGGAACACCTACAAAATAAAAATGCCACATGAGTAAGAAAGAACATTAAAGGGCCTAGAGGCCATTTTGTAATCTATGCTGTAATGCTGTTTCCTCATCAAAAACAGACCTGGAGTTACCTTTTGTTTCATTCACACGTGTTTCACACAAAAAACCAACATATTTAGTCTGAGTGCTTCTCTCAAACAGAAAACACTGTTTCACCATGTGACCCCATGTGGTAATAATAATAATAATAATAATTCATTGCATTTATATAGCGCCTTTCATGACACCCAAAGCGCTTTACAGTTCATTGTTCATTCACTCCACACTTGGTGGTGGTAAGCTACATTCTGTAGCCACAGCTGCCCTGGGGCAGACTGACGGAAGCGAGGCTGCCAATCTGCGCCATCGGCCCCTCCGACCACCTCCAACACTCACGCACACTCAACTTTCATACTAGAGCACTTCCTGCAATGGTAATGCAGGAAGTGCTCTACTGTGTTTTTAAAATCAATACACCTTTGCTAGAATAATTTGGATAATTTTAGCTCTGGACTCTCTACTGAACAAAAAGTAAAAGGAGCTGTTAACTTGAAAACTACTGCTTCATGACATCACAAGGTGGAACAGAGCATTGTTGGCTTTGGAGAGATACACAGACTAAGGGCCCGTTTACACATCCCCGGGTATCTGTAAAAACTGAGACTTTTCCCTTCGTTTGTGCCTTTCGTTTACACACAAACGGAGATTTTTCCTCTGAAAATTATTCTTTCTAAAAACTCCGGCAAAAGTGGAGATTTTGGAAAAATCCGGTTTCGTGTTTGCGTGTAAACTGAGGAAAATAAGAGTTTTAGGCAGCTGATGCACCAAAAGTGCGATTCTGATTGGCTTGCAGAGCGTTCTCCTTTGTTTTCAGAGGCGAATTCGCCATTTGTTTGTAAACAAAAGGCACAAACGAAGGGAAATGTCTCTGTTTTTAAAAATACCAGTGTACGTGTAAACAGGGCTTATTTTGGAAAACGGAGGGAGAGAAATATTTGTTTCTCAAAATTCCTGGGTACGTGTAAACGGCGCATAATAATGCAGCATGACTCAAACACGTGTGAATGAAACAAAACACAATTCCAGTTATTTTTGATGATCTAACATGGCTTAAAGGAAAAGTAATGTTTTTTTTTACAATCTGAGCCTTCTTTCTGCAATAAAACAAGTAGTTTTACTCACCCATAGCACTTTGGTGTCATTTTGAGCAGTTTCGTAGAAGTTATGTTGTAGCGTATCCGTTAACTTGAGTGCTCGGGGCACATGTTTGCGGTCTCCAAATAACACAAACTTTAGCACTTTTCAAATCATAGAAGCCTGATGTCTTAATCTACGATTTTGTGTGGTCAAAAGTTGCCTGTTATCCGAGATTTAGCCATAGTTTCGAGTAGATGAGGACGCCAGTGCGCATGTGCGGACTGTGCTCTCAGCTCCCGGGACCCAAACATGAAACGCAAAGCTGTAAACTATGGATAAATCTCAGATTACAGGCCGAAATTTGGGTCGGGTCGGGCCTAAAATGTCAATCATTGCTTCGGGTCGGGCTCGGGTCGGGCTTCTCTCTCGCTGACTTTAAAAAAAAATAAATATATGTTTATAAAAATGTATAATAAAACGATGTGTGGATACTAAACTAAGGAATACTTGTTTTAAAATAAATAATTTGGATAAAACAGAGAAGGCGCTGTAAGGTAATTGCTATTTAACTATTAAACAGGAGCCGCTCTTAATAATCTTCCCCTCCGCAAGTCCGCATCTATTTTGACCTGGTATCCCCAATATGGAGGAGCAAGAAGTTAAGGATAAACTAAAGACCGGAGAACTGAAAAGACAAACACGCACCGGTAAGAGTGAGGTGTGGAAAAGCTTCAAATTGATTGTTGAAAATGCTACAGAAACTTGCGTTGGCTTCGCTGAATGTAGTCAATGTGGCGCTTTGCTTTCATACGAGAGCAAAAAGACTGGCACCTCGACGTTCCCTCTAAGCTGCGCGCCTGCGCAGTTGCGCACTGCTCACACATTCTCAGCGCACAAGAAAACCTATGCAGCGCAGGGATGAAAGAGTTCCGCTTTTTTTTTCAGCCGCGGGGTCATCTGAATACGGGGGAATCGTCCAGTATTCAGAAACAAAAGTATGTGTCTCGTATTAAACTTCTACCGGTGTAAGCCACGAGCACGCGCAAGCCGCGAGCACGCGCAAGCCGCGAGCACGCGCAGCTCTTTCCGCGTGTAGCGGGGGGGGGGGGGTGCATGTCGGATGTCGCGCACAGGGTTCCAAGGAGCGCTCAGGGAGTTAGTGTGTTTGCTCAGACACATAAAACATTAGGGGGAACATTCGACGCTGAGCAGGCATTTAAACAGCTGTACTAGCAAAATTGATGATCGTCAAACATCTATATTATCATTTGTTTCAAAAAAACGCCCCTCACAAATAAAATATGAAATTTCGGGTTTGCTTCGGGCTCGGGCCTGCAAATCAAGTTAATTGGTCGGGCTCGGGCCGGGTCGGGCTTTAATACCCGCGGGCCGAGTCGGGTCGGGCTGGATTTTTTAGGCCCGATCTTACCTCTACCCTACCCTGTTTAGGGCCCTCTCATGGCTAAAAGTTGCGAAATGTGTAAAGCGAGCAATTGCGATCCTTTTCCGCGTTTGAAAAAAAGACAAGCCAAACGGGCAACTTTCAACAAGCTCCCCTTATGACGGCATAAGGGGAAAGTTTTACACCCCCTCTGTCTGGATGTCCACCCCCTGTCTCTGGAAATCCCACCCAGAGAATTTGGACCAGCCCTTACGCAAACGAGCTACGAGCTACTAGCTGCTAGCTGCGGTTTGTTTTTGCCTGGAGAGACGTGAGAGCTCCGAAACGAGAGAAGTACGGCATCTGATCTGTCCCTGGACGTGATGATGAAGAAAAGAGTATTAAGATTAAGCCTTTATTTGGTGTCACACACAATGACACACAGTGACACACGGGAGAAATTTCACTTCTGCATTTGACCCATCCTTTTCAGGAGCAGTGAGCAGCCATCTTTCGGCGCCCGGGGAGCAGTACTGTGAAGGGTCTTTCCCAAGGACCCATATTGCTGGAAGGGGAGGGGGGGGTTCATGGGACAGTACAGAGCTGGACTGGCAAATCGAATGAAACTGAAGCCTGGGTCAGTACCACCTCTCCACGCCGCATCAGCTACAGACGCCGAACAAGTAAGTCAACTGTAAAACTACATGATATTGTGTCTGTGCTGTATATGGTCGCCTTTGGCTTGTTACTGATAGAATGTGTTACATTAGCAGTGCAGCTAACAGCTATCAGCTCGGTTAGCAGGCTAGTCTGCCCTACAAAGCCAAAAGAAATAACTGCATACTCAAATTGAGTTCAGACTGGAAATGAACTTTATAACACCACCTTTGTGATCAAATCAATGAGCTGTTAGCAGGTGACTGCAGGTTTGTTGCATTTGTAATGAGAGTTTTTGAGGTGTATAAAATATACAATGTGTACAAAATAAATGATGTAATTTCATAATGGGTATATTGAAGTATTAATGTTGTTCACTACACATATTTATAGAAAGCAACTTTATTGATCTCACACAGGAGAAATTCTGCTCAGCATTTAACCCATCCTGTTATTAGGAGCAGTGGGCAGCACATTACTGCGCCCGGGGACCATCTCCATGATCTTCTTGCTTTGGTTTGGTCAGGACCTCAGCTGGAGGATTTTACCTGGTGCATGTTTTGGGTTGATGGGGGAAACCGGAGTGCCCGGAGGAAACCCACCCAGACACAGGGAGAACATGCAAACTCCACACAGAAAGGCCCAGGCGACCCGGGGATCGAACCCAGACCATGCATGCAAACTCCACACAGAACACACACAGAAAGGCCTGGGCGACGCTGTGAAGCGTGAGCGCTAACCACTCAGCTATCTTCTATCTTCTTACAACTTGCACCTGGAGTATATACAAAGTAATAAATGGAGTACTAATTTGTCATTGTCTCCACACAGACCAGCACATCAACTCTGACCGGATGTGTAGGACCACACAAGCTGGAATAATGACCCAGATTATCCATCCCAGGAAGCCCCAGCACCAGCTCACAAATGAGTGAAAGGAGAGATGCCTGTAGCAGCTGGACAATCAAAATGATATTTAGTAGGGCTGTCAGTTTAACGCGTTAATTAGATTAATTAATTACACTGCTAATTAACACGTTATAAAAATTAACGCAATTAATTATGAGCGCAATTCAATGCGCGCACATTTTAAATTTGGCGTGCGGGGCCTTTGAATGGCGAGTTTATTTATAAAAATGTGACGGAGCAGATCCGTTTCTAAGCCCCCTGTCCTGTCCCCGCGGAGAGCACGTGAAGACGCCGGGGAGAGCACGTGAAGACGCCGGGGAGAGCACGTGAAGACGCCGGGGAGAGCACGTGAAGACGCCGGGGAGAGCACGTGAAGACGCCGGGGAGAGCACGTGAAGACGCCGGGGAGAGCACGTGAAGACGCCGGGGAGAGCACGTGAAGACGCCGGGGAGAGCACGTGAAGACGCCGGGGAGAGCACGTGAAGACGCCGGGGAGAGCACGTGAAGCGGGCCCGTTTCCGTATCTGTTGCGCTGCGCGCGCTGAACCCCTTTCAATTCCCCATAACCTCTCCAGCGTGTTCTGCCGTGACAAAGGGTGCACACTTAAGAAGCGTTAGTTTTGCCCATCCAAATCACGCTAATTTGCTCACCCCGCGGTGCCGCCGCCTCCTCCCTCCTCCTCCGTGCAATGGTCCAGACACATCCGCGCCGGTAATCCAGTTTCGCAGGTTCCGGGGGTCAGGTGAGCCACGAGTAATTTACACGGACAATTATTTGTATTCTCTGTATATTTGAAGCTGTGTATATTATTTATTGACATTGCATGAAAGCTACTGTACGTGCTCACGTACACCAGAAATATTCACCATTAATAGGCTAGTGGAATGGTGTAAATGAGCTTTCGAATGAATGTTACGTAATGTGGGAGGTGAATGGGGGTGTACAGCAGTCTTGTTACACTGGAGGTAACTGCACTGAAAGAGTGAGTGAAAGACTTAAAGGGGAAGTGCGTGAAGAGTCCCTCAGTCGTCCAGGTAGAATCCATGATAAGAGAGAAATTCAATTTGTCACCTGGACAAAGTTTGTTTGGTCGAAAACGTTTCGCCGCTCATCCGAGAGGCTTCGTCAGTTCTGGTTCTAGTGCTGGTTAGACCCTGTTTAGAACCAGAACTAACGAAGCCTCTCGGATGAGCGGCGAAACGTTTTCGACCAAACAAACTTTGTCCAGGTGACAAATTGAATTTCTCCTTTTATCTTTTAAAGGGGAAGTCTGCATTCTTTTTACTGTACCACTATAAATTACACCTTTTTTGCACTGTGGGAAAGCACAATAAACCACCTAAAAAAATTATTTTAAAAAATGCGATTAATTAGATTAATTAATTACAAATCCTGTAATTAATTAGATTTATTTTTTTAATCACCTGACAGCACTAATATTTAGTTTTGCAAAGATTATCATTGGTTTATGTTCTTGTTCTGCAAATATTCCTATGCTCCTATGGATCATCTTCAATGCTTGTGTTCTAACAATTTTCAGAGTTTTTTCCCTGTGATGTAAATAAATCGTTGCATTATCTTTACACTGTCTACACCATTGAATGAAAAGTTACAAGGCTCTAGATGTGTGGGTAGAATTGACAGTTAACAGTTTAATTATTCTTTTATTAACTTAAAAAGAAAAGTACTGGTGTATTCCTCTCAAACGTAAAGAACCATAGTCAGCTCTGTATATTTGGCCAGCATTTTGCAGAGAGTACACGTTGAGGCAGACAGGCTCCAATCCAGGATGGTCCTCCACACACGTGAGCTGTCCCTCGACCTGTCGTAGTCTTCTAGTGACCTAATTAGGATTTGAAATGGTAAGTGTCATTTTTAGGCATAAGTAGTTGTCAAATGAAGATACAAAGTCGTTTTCAATTTAGCGTGCTACCTGAGGCAGCCACAGTGGCACCTATCCAAAAAATAATTCTGTATTTAATAGCATGACGGATGTTCTTCCTCAGAGCAACATGAAAAGCTAACAGAGGCTATGCTGGCTACATGCTAACCATAACAGTATACATAAACAACCTAATGAAAGTATTGTTTCCAGACATAACATTTCAAACTAACCATTCGGAGAGGTCCTGCTGAAACCGATGAGTTGCAACTTCTTCACATTCGGGATCAGACTCGGACTCATACTGAAAAGTTTTTTTTACGATCACTTCTCCACTTCTTCGCCGCTGCACACATAGAAACATTAGCCTTAAACTAGAGCAGATGGTGCTCTTAAAAACATTCAGGATTTTAAAGACAGGGCATTACTCTGCGATGGGGAATTAACTGTAACATATTTAGATCACCATGTTTCCTTTTATTGTTTTAAAATGCTATAAATGCTTTTATCTGCTCGGCTCCAATTAGTGATGGGTCAGAAAACATCCCCCGGGCCAATCCAGATGTCCTGCCATCAAAACTCCAATAGTGAATCGCGCTGTGTCCCCCAGTAACAGCGGTGCCAGGTGCACGATGCCCTCGTGTATCAGGCAGCGTGTTTCCTCAGGACTCTCCGGCTCTCCTGACCGGCACTCCTCCGTGAAAAAATAATACCAATTGCGTGGGACCAGCTTATCCAAATCATGATTTCTCCACGACAGCTAGTTTAAAAAGATAGTGGAGCACTTCCTGTATTACGACATGACATCACAAGGTGAAACAGATTTTCTGTTTGAGAGAAAAACTCAGTCTAAATGTGCAGGTTTGTGTGTTAAACATATGAATGAAACAAAACACAACACATTACATTACAACACAGATCCATAAATTCCATATTCTCTAGGCTAATGCTTGCCTCAGCTGTGATCCAACCATTTGTATATTTTAATACAAATTATTATACTGAAGATGTTATACTGAATATTATACTGAAGATATTATACTGAGATATTATTACTATTATAATAAGATATTATACTGAAGATGGCGTACACTTGGACCCTCCTCAGCAGTCCTCCAGCAGTGCCTTGCCTGACCCTCAGCAGTCCTCCAGCAGTGTCTTGCCTGACCCTCAGCAGTCCTCCAGCAGTGTCTTGCCTGACCCTCAGCAGTCCTCCAGCAGTGTCTTGCCTGACCCTCAGCAGTCCTCCAGCAGTGGCCTCACACCAGAATGTCATACCTAATGTCTTTTATTGTTTTATGCCTATTGATGGAAATTGATAAATAGGATTTCATTAAAGAGGTTTGCACAGCATCTCTGAAGCAAATCTGTTGAATCATTGAAATGTTGCATCATGGAGTGTGCCTGTTATTTGGCTACATTTTGTTTTAAAAGTCAAGGTTTACCTGTAACTGTATTCTTTGATAGAGATGTCACATAAAATATAAAGTGTCAATGTCGTCAAGTGAGAGTGATGTTAGGCCCAGCTGATAGAAGTTCTATGATGATATGAAGAATTGTAGGTTAAATTCATTCACATTTGTGTAATGTGTGGCAAATGTAAATTCGTGAAAATGTAACACATAATTGACTTGAGCATGAAAACCAGCAGTAACAGTAATCGAACCCGGCCCTCCCACATAAAAGACGCAGCACTTAACCACTCGACCAAAGTCTTTCAAGTTCAAAAGTTCAAAGAAGGCTTTGAACTTTGAACTTGCTTTGTGATTCACAGTGTGAAAAACGTTGAGACTCGGGCGAAAAACATCAAAACTACAGTGAAAAACGTGGCAAAAGGAAAAATTAAATTTGTCAACTGGACAAAGTTTATTTGGTCGAATACGTTTCGCAGCTCATCCAAGCTGCTTCTTCAGTTCTTCAGTTTTTCACATACCGTAAAAACGTTGAAACTCGGGTGAAAAATGCTGAAACTCACACAAAAAGTCAAAATGTGCGAGAAACGTTGAAACTCAGACAAAAAAACGTTGATACTTGCCCAAAAATAGCTGAAATTGGCAACAGTCAGGAAGCTAACAAAGAACTGTGGAATACCTTAGAGAAGCTTCCTGAAAGTTAGTTGAAAGAGTTTCAAATTGATGAGACAGAAGTTACCGAAGTCGAGCATTTGCAGTTGAAGCTTCAGCAGAAGGAACAAATGCAAGCTTGTTTCGATGAAGAGTCTAATGAGGAGGATGACTACAGATGGAAATTAGCTGTAAAGCTAGAATCTGGTACAAGCATCTCTGCCTTTGTCCTTAATGTAACTGTACATTGTCCTTATAAATAAAAAGAAAAATGAAAAAATGAAGAGGCACGTGCTATAAGTTGGCAATTGTTCTCAAAGAATTAGAAGAGACTAAAAAAATGAACAAACATGTGCACAAGGAATTCCTTCTGCTCAAAATGGCCGGTGTACAATTCCCAGCATGCAAGCTGGTTCTGAGTAGCTGCAGCACATTCTTTAGAGCCCTCTTCACTCGCTGGTCCAGCCCTGACTGCCACGTTTTTGAGATCTCCAGTGTGTCAGCTGATGTCATGAAGATCATCCTGGACTACTGCTACACCGGGGTGGTCCACATCACCAAGGAAAACTGCCAGAAGCTCCTAATAGCTGCTGACTACTTAGATGTGAGTGGCATTACCCAAGCCTGCTGTCAGTTCATGGAGAATCAACTGTCTCCCAGTAATTGCATCACTATCTGGGAGATCACTAACAAACGCTACTACCCCCAGCTGAAGAACCTGGCCTTCTTATACATCCTGAAGCATTTCGAAGAGGTTTTGACCAGCTCTGAAGAGTTCCTCCAGATTTCCGGGGAAGACCTGTGTTCAGTCATTGATGAAGATCGGCTGAACGTGAGGGAGGAGACCGCAGTGTTAAATGCAGTCATCAGATGGGTTGCGCACGCTCCTGAGGAAAGGAACCTGTACTTCGCCAACCTCTTGGCAAAAGTTCGTGTGGCTCTGATCCACCCTAAATACTTCAGGCAGTGCATAATTAGATATAACCTGCCCCAGTACTGTAAGGACGTGGCGATTAATACCACAAGGGTCATATTGGCTGACAGAGCTCGGAGGTCCAAAGCCGCCCTGCCCCCCACCCGTCTAGACACTCCAAGGCTGCCCAGTGGGGTCCTTATGGCTATAGGTGGCAAGGGCCATCCAGCCAATACCCAAATTGAAGTCTATGACAACCGCACCAATTGCTGGATGGGCGTGACTCCCGATGGCTGGAGGCCAAGATTTAATCATGGCACAGCATTCCTTAATGGATCTGTGTACGTGATTGGAGGGTTCAAGAAGGAGGGTGAAGACAGTGACGTTGTTAACACTACCCACAGGTACGACCTGGTCAATCACACGTGGCGAGAAGTGGCACCCATGCATTCAAAAAGGTGCTACGTTAGTGTGGCTTTGCTGGATGGTTTGATCTATGCCCTGGGTGGGCACAATAGATGGAAGAGGCTGGACACAGTCGAAAGATACTCTCCAGAGACCAATCAGTGGACCATGATTTCACCTATGAACGAAGTGAGGAGCGATGCCAACAGCACAGCATACAACGGAAAGATCTACATTTGTGGAGGTTTTAATGGTCAGCAGTACCTGGCCTCAGCTGAGACCTACGACCCACTAACCGATCAGTGGACCATGATAGCAGATATGGCCAAGAGGCGCAGTGCGCTCGGTGTCATCGCCTACGCAAATGAAATCTACGCTATCGGGGGGATTTCTGAGAAATGTACCAAACGCTTTTGGGAGGGTTCATCGGTGCACAACACCATGGAAGCCTATAACCCCACAACAAACACCTGGCGCCCCTACCCAACATGCGGAATCGGCGCAACAACTTTGGCACCGGGGTTGTTGATGATCGGCTGTATGTTGTAGGCGGGTACAATGGCTCCGACCTTCTTAATTTTGTTGAATGTTTTGATGTGAACACTGGAGTTTGGACTCGAGTGCAGCACATGGAGATCTCTCGTGTTGGCCTGAGCTGCTGCGTGGTGTTTGACCTTCCCAACATGGCCGACTACGCTCCGCCTCGCCCCTCTCCTCATGACGATCCCGCTGAGGAGTAGACCTGCACTCATTTAAACAAAAGCATAGTATAGTGCTCATCCTCTGATCTGAAGGTTGCCGGTTCAAATCCCTCTCTCGACATACACATCAATGGGAGATTGATCAGATCCACTGGCCCACAGAACGCCCAGCTCCCAAAGAAGAATGATGATGTTAAGTCCTTGGCATGGTTCCCTGATGTAAAAGCGCTTTGAGTGGCTTGAAGGTGGAAAAACTGTTATAAAATGTTATCGTTAAATCGATAACATTTTATAACAGAGTTTTATAACTTTTTATAACAGAGTTTTCTGTGTGTTCTGTGTGGAGTTTGCATGCATGGTCTGGGTTCGATCCCCGGGTCGCCCGAGCCTTTCTGTGTGGAGTTTGCATGTTCTCCCCGTGTCTGGGTGGGTTTTCTCCGGGCACTCCGGTTTCCCCCATCAACCCAAAACATGCTCCAGGTAAAATCCTCCAGCTGAGGTCCTGACCAAGCCGAAGTAAGAAGATCATGGAGATGGTCCCCGGGCGCAGTAATGTGCTGCCCACTGCTCCTAATAACAGGATGGGTTAAATGCAGAGAAGAATTTCTCCAGTGTGAGATCAATAAAGTCACTTCTTCTTCTTCTAAAATGAACCATGCCAAGGACACAACAAAAAGTATATAATTAAATAGATGTACTTTTTCCAAGTATTTAGTATTAAATAGGAATGCACCAAAATGCGTCCGACTGCTTCTTTCTGAATCCTTGCAGATACCGGGTACTGATACCTGACAATATTTTTTACACAGGTTTTATTATGAGGTAGCTCTAATTAATTTCATAGGATTTTTACAGTATAGCCTCCTTTTTCACTGGAATACTTATTTGAGGGTCTGTATCTATTTTCTTCTTCACTGCTGAAGAACCTGGCCTTCTTATACATCCTGAAGCATTTCGAAGAGGTTTTGACCAGCTCTGAAGAGTTCCTCCAGATTTCCGGGGAAGACCTGTGTTCAGTCATTGATACAGATCGGCTGAACATGAGGGAGGAGACCGCAGTGTTAAATGCAGTCGTCAGATGGGTTGCGCACGCTCTTGAGGAAAGGAACCTGTACTTAGCCAACCTCTTGGCAAAAGTCTGTGTGGCTCTGATTCACCTCAACTACTTCACTCAGTGCATGATTAGATATAACCTGTTGTACGTCCGTAACTGTAAGGCCGTGGCGATTAATACCATAGAGGACATATTGGCTGCCAGAGCTCGGAGGTCCTATGCCGACCTGCCCCCCACCCCTCTAGACACTCCAAGGCTGCCCAGTGCGGTCCTTATGGCTATAAGTGGCTGGGACGAAAATGGTCCAACCAACAAAACTGAAGTCAATAGCCGTTTCCCAATTCAGCGAGTGCACGGTTCTGAGCGTCCTTGGAGGGGGATGTGCGTCATATCCGGCGCGACAACTGCCGTTCCATTTGGTTTTTGTCCCCTGCACAGACAGTTAAGACATGGTCTGAACAGCGCAGTCGTTTCCATGGAAATCGGGGCGTGGACCAAGCGTGCAAACATGCACGCTTTGCACACTTAAAAGCCCCAGCATGCACAGCGCGGCAGGATATATGACTACAATGATGGACTCGCCAGCGACATCGCCATGTGACAGTTGCGACGTCACTATAAAATGTGTGTACAAGAAAACCTATGCAGCGCACTGTAAATCAGGGATGAAAGAGCTTTTAGCGGATCTCCGCGGGGTCATTTTTTTTTTAAATCAATACACCTTTGCTAGAATAATTTGGATAATTTTAGCTCTGGACTCTACTGAACAAAAAGTAAAAGGAGCTGTTAACTTGAAAACTACTGCTTCATGACATCACAAGGTGGAACAGAGCATTGTTGGCTTTGGAGAGATACACAGACTAAGGGCCCGTTTACACATCCCCGGGTATCTGTAAAAACTGAGACTTTTCCCTTCGTTTGTGCCTTTCGTTTACACACAAACGGAGATTTTTCCTCTGAAAATTATTCTTTCTAAAAACTCCGGCAAAAGTGGAGATTTTGGAAAAATCCGGTTTCGTGTTTGCGTGTAAACTGAGGAAAATAAGAGTTTTAGGCAGCTGATGCACCAAAAGTGCGATTCTGATTGGCTTGCAGAGCGTTCTCCTTCGTTTTCAGAGGCGAATTCGCCATTTGTTTGTAAACAAAAGGCACAAACAAAGGGAAATGTCTCTGTTTTTAAAAATACCAGTGTACGTGTAAACAGGGCTTATTTTGGAAAACGGAGGGAGAGAAATATTTGTTTCTCAAAATTCCTGGGTACGTGTAAACGGCGCATAATAATGCAGCATGACTCAAACACGTGTGAATGAAACAAAACACAATTCCAGTTATTTTTGATGAGGTAACAATAGTCTAACATGGCTTAAAGGAAAAGTAATGTTTTTTTTTACAATCTGAGCCTTCTTTCTGCAATAAAACAAGTAGTTTTACTCACCCATAGCAGTTTGGTGTCATTTTGAGCAGTTTCGTAGAAGTTATGTTGTAGCGTATCCGTTAACTTGAGTGCTCGGGGCATTACTTTGCGGTCTCCAAATAACACAAACTTTAGCACTTTTCAAATCATAGAAGCCTGATGTCTTAATCTACGATTTTGTGTGGTCAAAAGTTGCCTGTTATCCGAGATTTAGCCATAGTTTCGAGTAGATGAGGAGGCCAGTGCGCATGTGCGGACTGTGCTCTCAGCTCCCGGGACCCAAACATGAAACGCAAAGCTGTAAACTATGGATAAATCTCAGATTACAGGCCGAAATTCGGGTCGGGTCGGGCCTAAAATGTCAATCATTGCTTCGGGGCGGGCTCGGGTCGGGCTTCTCTCTCGCTGACTTTAAAAATAAATAAATATATGTTTATAAAAATGTATAATAAAACGATGTGTGGATACTAAACTAAGGAATACTTGTTTTAAAATAAATAATTTGGATAAAACAGAGAAGGCGCTGTAATGTAATTGCTATTTAACTATTAAACAGGAGCCGCTCTTAATAATCTTCCCCTCCGCAAGTCCGCATCTATTTTGACCTGGTATCCCCAATATGGAGGAGCAAGAAGTTAAGGATAAACTAAAGACCGGAGAACTGAAAAGACAAACACGCACCGGTAAGAGTGAGGTGTGGAAAAGCTTCAAATTGATTGTTGAAAATGCTACAGAAACTTGCGTTGGCTTCGCTGAATGTAGTCAATGTGGCGCTTTGCTTTCATACGAGAGCAAAAAGACTGGCACCTCGACGTTCCCTCTAAGCTGCGCGCCTGCGCAGTTGCGCACTGCTCACACATTCTCAGCGCACAAGAAAACCTATGCAGCGCAGGGATGAAAGAGTTCCGCTTTTTTTTTCAGCCGCGGGGTCATCTGAATACGGGGGAATCGTCCAGTATTCAGAAACAAAAGTATGTGTCTCGTATTAAACTTCTACCGGTGTAAGCGACGAGCACGCGCAAGCCGCGAGCACGCGCAGCTCTTTCCGCGTGTAGCGGGGGGGGGTGCATGTCGGATGTCGCGCACAGGGTTCCAAGGAGCGCTCAGGGAGTTAGTGTGTTTGCTCAGACACATAAAACATTAGGGGGAACATTGACCTCGACGCTGAGCAGGCATTTAAACAGCTGTACTAGCAAAATTGATGATCGTCAAACATCTATATTATCATTTGTTTAAAAAAACGCCCCTCACAAATAAAATATGAAATTTCGGGTTTGCTTCGGGCTCGGGCCTGCAAATCAAGTTAATTGGTCGGGCTCGGGCCGGGTCGGGCTTTAATACCTGCGGGCCGAGTCGGGTCGGGCTGGATTTTTTAGGCCCGATCTTACCTCTACCCTACCCTGTTTAGGGCCCCCTCATGGCTAAAAGTTGCGAAATGTGTAAAGCGAGCAATTGCGATCCTTTTCCGCGTTTGAAAAAAAGACAAGCCAAACGGGCAACTTTCAACAAGCTCCCCTTATGACGGCATAAGGGGAAAGTTTTACACCCCCTCTGTCTGGATGTCCACCCCCTGTCTCTGGAAATCCCACCCAGAGAATTTGGACCAGCCCTTACGCAAACGAGCTACGAGCTACTAGCTGCTAGCTGCGGTTTGTTTTTGCCTGGAGAGACGTGAGAGCTCCGAAACGAGAGAAGTACGGCATCTGATCTGTCCCTGGACGTGATGATGAAGAAAAGAGTATTAAGATTAAGCCTTTATTTGGTGTCACACACAATGACACACAGTGACACACGGGAGAAATTTCACTTCTGCATTTGACCCATCCTTTTCAGGAGCAGTGAGCAGCCATCTTTCGGCGCCCGGGGAGCAGTACTGTGAAGGGTCTTTCCCAAGGACCCACATTGCTGGAAGGGGAGGGGGGGTTCATGGGACAGTACAGAGCTGGACTGGCAAATCGAATGAAACTGAAGCCTGGGTCAGTACCAACTCTCCACGCCACATCAGCTACAGACGCCGAACAAGTAAGTCAACTGTAAAACTACATGATATTGTGTCTGTGCTGTATATGGTCGCCTTTGGCTTGTTACTGATAGAATGTGTTACATTAGCAGTGCAGCTAACAGCTATCAGCTCGGTTAGCAGGCTAGTCTGCCCTACAAAGCCAAAAGAAATAACTGCATACTCAAATTGAGTTCAGACTGGAAATGAACTTTATAACACCACCTTTGTGATCAAATCAATGAGCTGTTAGCAGGTGACTGCAGGTTTGTTGCATTTGTAATGAGAGTTTTTGAGGTGTATAAAATATACAATGTGTACAAAATAAATGATGTAATTTCATAATGGGTATATTGAAGTATTAATGTTGTTCACTACACATATTTATAGAAAGCAACTTTATTGATCTCACACAGGAGAAATTCTGCTCAGCATTTAACCCATCCTGTTATTAGGAGCAGTGGGCAGCACATTACTGCGCCCGGGGACCATCTCCATGAGCTTCTTGCTTTGGTTTGGTCAGGACCTCAGCTGGAGGATTTTACCTGGTGCATGTTTTGGGCTGATGGGGGAAACCGGAGTGCCCGGAGGAAACCCACCCAGACACAGGGAGAACATGCAAACTCCACACAGAAAGGCCCAGGCGACCCGGGGATCGAACCCAGACCATGCATGCAAACTCCACACAGAACACACACAGAAAGGTCTGGGCGACGCTGTGAAGCGTGAGCGCTAACCACTCAGCTATCTTCTATCTTCTTACAACTTGCACCTGGAGTATATACAAAGTAATAAATGGAGTACTAATTTGTCATTGTCTCCACACAGACCAGCACATCAACTCTGACCGGATGTGTAGGACCACACAAGCTGGAATAATGACCCAGATTATCCATCCCAGGAAGCCCCAGCACCAGCTCACAAATGAGTGAAAGGAGAGATGCCTGTAGCAGCTGGACAATCAAAATGATATTTAGTAGGGCTGTCAGTTTAACGCGTTAATTAGATTAATTAATTACACTGCTAATTAACACGTTATAAAAATTAACGCAATTAATTATGAGCGCAATTCAATGCGCGCACATTTTAAATTTGGCGTGCGGGGCCTTTGAATGGCGAGTTTATTTATAAAAATGTGACGGAGCAGATCCGTTTCTAAGCCCCCTGTCCTGTCCCCGCATAGAGCACGTGAAGACGCCGGGGAGAGCACGTGAAGACGCCGGGGAGAGCACGTGAAGACGCCGGGGAGAGCACGTGAAGACGCCGGGGAGAGCACGTGAAGACGCGCGCGTCCGTTTCCGTATGTGCTGCGCTGCGCGCGCTGAACCCCTTTCAATTCCCCATAACCTCTCCAGCGTGTTCTGCCGTGACAAAGGGTGCACACTTAAGAAGCGTTAGTTTTGCCCATCCAAATCACGCTATCATTTGCTCACCCCGCGGTGCCGCCGCCTCCTCCCTCCTCCTCCGTGCGATGGTCCAGACACATCCGCGCCGGGTTCCGGGGGTCAGGTGAGCCACGAGTAATTTACACGGACAATTATTTGTATTCTCTGTATATTTGAAGCTGTGTATATTATTTATTGACATTGCATGAAAGCTTCTGTACGTGCTCACGTACACCAGAAATATTCACCATTAATAGGCTAGTGGAATGGTGTAAATGAGCTTTCGAATGAATGTTACGTAATGTGGGAGGTGAATGGGGGTGTACAGCAGTCTTGTTACACTGGAGGTAACTGCACTGAAAGAGTGAGTGAAAGACTTAAAGGGGAAGTGCGTGAAGAGTCCCTCAGTCGTCCAGGTAGAATCCATGATAAGAGAGAAATTCAATTTGTCAACTGGACAAAGTTTGTTTGGTCGAAAACGTTTCGCCGCTCATCCGAGAGGCTTCGTCAGTTCTGGTTCTAGTGCTGGTTAGACCCTGTTTAGAACCAGAACTAACGAAGCCTCTCGGATGAGCGGCGAAACGTTTTCGACCAAACAAACTTTGTCCAGGTGACAAATTGAATTTCTCCTTTTATCTTTTAAAGGGGAAGTCTGCATTCTTTTTACTGTACCACTATAAATTACACCTTTTTTGCACTGTGGGAAAGCACAATAAACCACCTAAAAAAATTATTTTAAAAAATGCGATTAATTAGATTAATTAATTACAAATCCTGTAATTAATTAGATTTATTTTTTTAATCACCTGACAGCACTAATATTTAGTTTTGCAAAGATTATCATTGGTTTATGTTCTTGTTCTGCAAATATTCCTATGCTCCTATGGATCATCTTCAATGCTTGTGTTCTAACAATTTTCAGAGTTTTTTCCCTGTGATGTAAATAAATCGTTGCATTATCTTTACACTGTCTACACCATTGAATGAAAAGTTACAAGGCTCTAGATGTGTGGGTAGAATTGACAGTTAACAGTTTAATTATTCTTTTATTAACTTAAAAAGAAAAGTACTGGTGTATTCCTCTCAAACGTAAAGAACCATAGTCAGCTCTGTATATTTGGCCAGCATTTTGCAGAGAGTACACGTTGAGGCAGACAGGCTCCAATCCAGGATGGTCCTCCACACGTGAGCTGTCCCTCGACCTGTCGTAGTCTTCTAGTGACCTAATTAGGATTTGAAATGGTAAGTGTCATTTTTAGGCATAAGTAGTTGTCAAATGAAGATACAAAGTCGTTTTCAATTTAGCGTGCTACCTGAGGCAGCCACAGTGGCACCTATCCAAAAAATAATTCTGTATTTAATAGCATGACGGATGTTCTTCCTCAGAGCAACATGAAAAGCTAACAGAGGCTATGCTGGCTACATGCTAACCATAACAGTATACATAAACAACCTAATGAAAGTATTGTTTCCAGACATAACATTTCAAACTAACCATTCGGAGAGGTCCTGCTGAAACCGATGAGTTGCAACTTCTTCACATTCGGGATCAGACTCGGACTCATACTGAAAAGTTTTTTTACGATCACTTCTCCACTTCTTCGCCGCTGCACACATAGAAACATTAGCCTTAAACTAGAGCAGATGGTGCTCTTAAAAACATTCAGGATTTTAAAGACAGGGCATTACTCTGCGATGGGGAATTAACTGTAACATATTTAGATCACCATGTTTCCTTTTATTGTTTTAAAATGCTATAAATGCTTTTATCTGCTCGGCTCCAATTAGTGATGGGTCAGAAAACATCCCCCGGGCCAATCCAGATGTCCTGCCATCAAAACTCCAATAGTGAATCGCGCTGTGTCCCCCAGTAACAGCGGTGCCAGGTGCACGATGCCCTCGTGTATCAGGCAGCGTGTTTCCTCAGGACTCTCCGGCTCTCCTGACCGGCACTCCTCCGTGAAAAAATAATACCAATTGCGTGGGACCAGCTTATCCAAATCATGATTTCTCCACGACAGCTAGTTTAAAAAGATAGTGGAGCACTTCCTGTATTACGACATGACATCACAAGGTGAAACAGATTTTCTGTTTGAGAGAAAAACTCAGTCTAAATGTGCAGGTTTGTGTGTTAAACATATGAATGAAACAAAACACAACACATTACATTACAACACAGATCCATAAATTCCATATTCTCTAGGCTAATACTTGCCTCAGCTGTGATCCAAGCATTTGTATATTTTAATACAAATTATTATACTGAAGATATTATACTGAGATATTATTACTATTATAATAAGATATTATACTGAAGATGGCGTACACTTGGACCCTCCTCAGCAGTCCTCCAGCAGTGCCTTGCCTGACCCTCAGCAGTCCTCCAGCAGTGTCTTGCCTGACCCTCAGCAGTCCTCCAGCAGTGTCTTGCCTGACCCTCAGCAGTCCTCCAGCAGTGTCTTGCCTGACCCTCAGCAGTCCTCCAGCAGTGGCCTCACACCAGAATGTCATACCTAATGTCTTTTATTGTTTTATGCCTATTGATGGAAATTGATAAATAGGATTTCATTAAAGAGGTTTGCACAGCATCTCTGAAGCAAATCTGTTGAATCATTGAAATGTTGCATCATGGAGTGTGCCTGTTATTTGGCTACATTTTGTTTTAAAAGTCAAGGTTTACCTGTAACTGTATTCTTTGATAGAGATGTCACATAAAATATAAAGTGTCAATGTCGTCAAGTGAGAGTGATGTTAGGCCCAGCTGATAGAAGTTCTATGATGATATGAAGAATTGTAGGTTAAATTCATTCACATTTGTGTAATGTGTGGCAAATGTAAATTCGTGAAAATGTAACACATAATTGACTTGAGCATGAAAACCAGCAGTAACAGTAATCGAACCCGGCCCTCCCACATAAAAGACGCAGCACTTAACCACTCGACCAAAGTCTTTCAAGTTCAAAAGTTCAAAGAAGGCTTTGAACTTTGAACTTGCTTTGTGATTCACAGTGTGAAAAACGTTGAGACTCGGGCGAAAAACATCAAAACTACAGTGAAAAACGTGGCAAAAGGAAAAATTCAATTTGTCAACTGGACAAAGTTTATTTGGTCGAATACGTTTCGCAGCTCATCCAAGCTGCTTCTTCAGTTCTTCAGTTTTTCACATACCGTTAAAACGTTGAAACTCGGGTGAAAAATGCTGAAACTCACACAAAAAGTCAAAATGTGCGAGAAACGTTGAAACTCAGACAAAAAAACGTTGATACTTGCCCAAAAATAGCTGAAATTGGCAACAGTCAGGAAGCTAACAAAGAACTGTGGAATACCTTAGAGAAGCTTCCTGAAAGTTAGTTGAAAGAGTTTCAAATTGATGAGACAGAAGTTACCGAAGTCGAGCATTTGCAGTTGAAGCTTCAGCAGAAGGAACAAATGCAAGCTTGTTTCGATGAAGAGTCTAATGAGGAGGATGACTACAGATGGAAATTAGCTGTAAAGCTAGAATCTGGTACAAGCATCTCTGCCTTTGTCCTTAATGTAACTGTACATTGTCCTTATAAATAAAAAGAAAAATGAAAAAATGAAGAGGCACGTGCTATAAGTTGGCAATTGTTCTCAAAGAATTAGAAGAGACTAAAAAAATGAACAAACATGTGCACAAGGAATTCCTTCTGCTCAAAATGGCCGGTGTACAATTCCCAGCATGCAAGCTGGTTCTGAGTAGCTGCAGCACATTCTTTAGAGCCCTCTTCACTCGCTGGTCCAGCCCTGACTGCAACGTTTTTGAGATCTCCAGTGTGTCAGCTGATGTCATGAAGATCATCCTGGACTACTGCTACACCGGGGTGGTCCACATCACCAAGGAAAACTGCCAGAAGCTCCTAATAGCTGCTGACTACTTAGATGTGAGTGGCATTACCCAAGCCTGCTGTCAGTTCATGGAGAATCAACTGTCCTCCAGTAATTGCATCGCTATCTGGGAGATCACTAACAAACGCTACTACCCCCAGCTGAAGAACCTGGCCTTCTTATACATCCTGAAGCATTTCGAAGAGGTTTTGACCAGCTCTGAAGAGTTCCTCCAGATTTCCGGGGAAGACCTGTGTTCAGTCATTGATGAAGATCGGCTGAACGTGAGGGAGGAGACCGCAGTGTTAAATGCAGTCATCAGATGGGTTGCGCACGCTCCTGAGGAAAGGAACCTGTACTTCGCCAACCTCTTGGCAAAAGTCCGTGTGGCTCTGATCCAACCCAGATACTTCAGGCAGTGCATGATTAGATATAACCTGCCCCTGTACTGTAAGGACGTGGTGAATAATTCCATAGAGAACATATTGGCTGCCAGAGCTCGGAGGTCCTATGCCGCCCTGCCCCCCACCCGTCTAGACACTCCAAGGCTGCCCAGTGCGGTCCTTATGGCTATAGGTGGCTGGGGCATTCCATTTAAAACCCAAATTGAAGTCTATGACAACCGCACCAATTGCTGGATGGGCGTGGCTCTCGATGGCTGGAGGCGCAGGGCCTATCACGGCACAGCATTCCTTAATGGATCTGTGTACGTGATTGGAGGGCTCCATTGCCGTGACTATGCCAGCACTACCCACAAGTATGACCTGGCCAATCACACGTGGCGAGAAGTGACACCCATGCATTCAGAAAGGCACAAAATTAGCGTGGCTTTGCTGGATGGTTTGATCTATGTCATGGGTGGGCACAATGGAGTGGTGAGTCTGCACACAGCCGAAAGATACTCTCCAGAGACCAATCAGTGGACCATGATTTCACCTATGAACGAAGTGAGGAGCAATGCCAACAGCACAGCATACAACGGAAAGATCTATATTTGTGGAGGTTTTAACGGTCAGCAGTGCCTGTCCTCAGCTGAGACCTACGACCCACTAACCGGTCAGTGGACCATGATAGCAGATATGGCCAACAGGCGCAGTGGGGTCGGTGTCATCGCTTACGCAAATGAAATCTACGCTATTGGGGGGTTTTCTAGGGAACGGTGGGGTTGGGGGGGTTCATTGGTGCACAACACCGTGGAAGCCTATAACCCCACAACAAACACCTGGCGCTTCCTACCCAACATGCGGGATCGGCGCAGCCACTTTGGCACCGGGGTTGTTGATGATCGGCTGTATGTTGTAGGCGGGTACAATGGCTCCTACCTTCTTAATTGTGTTGAATGTTTTGATGTGAGCACTGGAGTTTGGACTCGAGTGCAGCACATGGAGATCTCTCGTGTTGGCCTGAGCTGCTGCGTGGTGTTTGACCTTCCCAACATGGCCGACTACGCTCCACCTCGCCCTGCTCCTTCTCATGACGATCCCGCTGAGTAGACCTGCACTCATTTAAACAAAAGCATAGTATAGTGCTCATCCTCTGATCTGAAGGTTGCCGGTTCGAATCCCTCTCTCGACATACACATCAGTGGGAGATTGATCAGATCCACTGGCCCACAGAACGCCCAGCTCCCAAAGAAGAATGATGATGTTGTGTCCTTGGCATGGTTCCCTGATGTAAAAGCGCTTTAAGTGGTACACAAAGCCCTCAGGAGGACCAATCCCCGCAAAGCCCCAGGTCCAGACAGTATTCCTGGGATGGCCCTCAGAGCATGTGCTAATGAGCTGGCCGACGTCTTCACCTCCATTTTCACCCTCTCCCTCAGCCAACGCACTGTCCCCACCTGCTACAAAACCACCACCATCGTCCCCCTCCCCAAGAAGAACCCCCCATCCTGCCTGAATGACTACAGGCCAGTAGCACTCACTTCAAACATTATGAAGTGTTTCGAAAGAGGGGTACTGCCCCACATTCAGAGCAGCATACCGGACTCTATCGAGCCCCTACAATATGCCTACAGGCCCAACAGGTCCACCTCTGACGCCATCGCCACCACCCTCCATGTCTCGCTCTTCCACCTGGAAAATAAAGACTCCTACGCCGCGGCCGTCTTCCTCTCAACGCACTCGGCGGGATAAAGGTGGCAGCAAATATCGACAGGTAGGAAGGAATTATAGGACACCTGCTCCATTTGTTGTTCACTGATGTCATACGTACAATTTATGAGGCCCTCAGCCGGCTCTTCCGTGGCCGCCTCCATTTGTTGTTCATTGAGGAAATGGAGGAGATCAGACACAGACAGTAAAACCGAGTCTGTGGCGAAGGTGTCATCTTCTCTCCTGGCGCTCATCCTGACCTGCAGCAGACAATACACTGCTTCTTCACTATGTTACAGTTATCAACACAGTGGATTCACATAGGCAAGACTGTGGAGAGGCCTTCTTGTGGCATAAATAATATATAGTATATATATTTCACTAGCTAGCACCGCACCATCAACATAATGCAGGGAAGATATTTATTATTGAATGATAGTGGATGTCTGGGTGATTAGGCGGTGATGGCTGGGTTGAGACAATGGTTGGGGGCTCCGTCTCAATCTTCGATTGACCCAGCGGAACGGGACCCCCCCTCTTCAGGAGATGTCTTATGGCTGAAAGACAAACGAGATAGGGGTGGGAGGGAGGGGTCGAGTTAACCGAGATGAACTGGAATGAAGGGATGAGTGGCTATAAATCGCTCCAGGAAATTAGAGGTGTGGTTACGGTGAACTGTGATTCGCTGGTGAGGAGGAGAAGGTGGCTGAGGCGTGGTCCTGCTCCGGAATTTCAAGTTAATCACATTAACTCCATATAATGAAATAATAAAAAATAATGCATGGCAGTTAGCTCTAGACTCTCACTGACCATGGTATAATGGATTCAAAGTGATGTTCATTTAGGAGGAGGGGCGGCAGTAGCGCAGTTGGTAGAGCGTTTGTCCCAAGGTTCCAATCCAATCCAACTTTATTTATAAAGCACTTTAAAAACAACACAGTCGACCAAAGTGCTGTACACAGGTTAAAACACAAAACATGAGACATAGTAACATTAAAAACAGAACATGATAAAAGTCAACTACTCACACTGAATTAAAGGGATATGCCACCCCCAGGTCAAATTTGGGCATCTCCCCACAGTCCAGAGACTAAAATAAGTGGTGGAAAGTGTTTTCCTGCTCACCCAGCCATTGTCCGAGTCTGTCGCCACTGACCGCCGTGGTATCTGCAGCTACTCCGCGTTAGACTGGAGTCTAACGTCGCCAGAGAAAGATTTCGGCCAAAAGGAATTAATTTGCTCGATGCTTTTCCCAATTACTTTCTGTGTAATGCGCATTCATATCGAGTGCAAATAAATGTGCAAATCAACACGGAGAGCTTGCCTTGGTCATTTTGGGTGGGAACTATTTTTCAGTGCGGAAGGACATGGCTGAATCACGCAGCACGCTGCCAGGGGAATCCCAGTTACGCACCGGGAAGGGAGTTCCCCTGTTGCACAACGTGGTGCGTGATTCGGCCATGTTCTTCCGCACTGAAAAATAGTGCAGCTACAGGCGGTCCTGGCTCCAATGCCAAAGAAAAATAAAGAGCCTGCAAGCCAAATACAAAGAGGCTAAAGACTTGAACAAGCGAAGCGGCCGTGGACGTCCTACCTGTTTATTTTACGAAGAGCTGGACCGTATTTTGGGAGACAAGCCCAGCGTTGACCCGATAGAATTGCTGGATAGCTGCGTTACTGAAGAGGAGCCCTGCTCCGAGGAGAAGAGCCCAGTTCCTGCAGCTAGCCCAGCTAGCAGGACAAACGGTGATACAGGTGGGCTCTTTACATACTGGCCGAGGTACTGGATTATATTGCATTTCGAAGAATGACCGTATTATTTTGTTCAATGCATGCACAGGTGATGGGACCCTTGCATCACCCTCTCCTGCCTCTTCCACAGAAGGAAGATCTACTCAAAGTGAAGACACATCTATAAACAGCAGTGCATCCTCTGCACCCACTGGCTGTAAGGAATTAACTGTGATCTCAAGATAAATGTTTAGGCAACATTGTACCTGAAAACATATGGCCACATTTTATGTCTATATAGAAATACTTTGCAGCACTTGGCGATGAAAGTTGAACTTGTCTTCTCTTAACTCTTTCACTGCCAGCCTGTTTTCAAAATCTAAGCCTGTAGAGTGCCAGAGATTCAGAGAATTTTCACTGATTTTACAAGACTCACAGAATACTGAGTTCTTTGACTATATAAACATGGCACACATCAAAATAAAGCCTAGACTCTCTTCTTTCACCTGGAAAAAAAATTATGTTTCTAACCTTTTCGGTTCTCAAATAACTGATAGTAGAACATAGGGAAGTTTCAGCAAAAACACTGGTTTTTGAGCAAGAAATGGAGAAAACGAGCGTTGAGTTCAGAGAAGGATTTCGAGCAGATCAGTGACTTTGACATCAATATTTATTGATTTAGTGACACCTCAAACATCTAAAATAACAGAGAAAGAGATTTTTGATGACAAAGTACATTTTTTATTTACAAATATAAGAATATAAGGCTCTGTGAATAGTGCCAAGAGATGTTTACAGGATATAATAATATCTTTTCATATAAAATAGAACTTTGTTGAGGCTTTGTCTGAGGCCCAGAGTACAGACCCATAATAAAAACTAATACACACACACACACACACACCTACACACACACACACACACACACACACACATATATATATATATGTACATACACACAAGCCCATGCATAAACCTTTACACACACACACAGCTACACACGCACACGCGCACGCACGCACACGCGCACGCACGCACGCACACACACACACACACACACACACACACACACAACTTCATTCATTACAATTACCATACAGCACCATTACTGCTCCAAGTCAGTAAACTTCTTCTTTGGAGCTGTCGTAGTTCTGAGGAGACTCCCTGGTCCGTGCAGCGCACACAGGACACGCCCCCTCCTCGGGCACAGCAGATCTCTGCTCAGACCTCGCTGCTTGATCCGGCTTGTCTCTGCGATCCTCTGATCCAGGATCCTGGGTCCCAAGAGCGATCTGATCGCTCCATAGGCGCTGATCAACAGTTATCTGCTTTTCCGGGTTCTCTGGCCTCGCCATCTTACACACATCTATACACACACTGCACTCCTCCTTTCTTACCCGGCTCTGATCGGCAAATAATGATACAAGATCGCCATCTACAGGTTGAGAGATGTGAATTACACCTCAAAAGTTGCTCCAGGCTGTAACCTAGCAACCCCCGCTGAAAAACGTGTTGAACGTCTATAGACGTTCTGGCAATCAACGGTTGGGTTCGCCCGAACGTCTATAGACGTCTCCGGCAGCCAATGAGTTTCTTTAAAATACTATATTTAAAATGGTCAAAACATATCTTTGTGTTAATAATAATAATACATTTTATTTATTAAGCGCCTTTCTGGACACTCAAGGTCGCCTTACAACAAGTATAATATACATTATAGGCAGTTAAAAACTGTTAAAAGCAACAGTTAAAATACAAAGAGTTAAAACAAACAGTAAAACATTTAAAACATCTAAAACATTTAAAAGAACAGTGCAGTTATGGTTGAAGGCCAGTCTGAACAGATGAGTTTTGAGTTTGGGAGTGTGTCGGTGGAGGTCAAGAGGGAGAGAGTTCCAGAGCTGCTCCCCATAGTGACCAGACGGGCAGAGGGGACAGAGAGCTGGAGAGAGGAGGAGGAGCGCAGAGAGAGGAGGAGGTGTGGCCATATGGAGGAGGTCTGTGAGATATGGAGGTGCAAGGTTGTGTGGAGCAGGATTTTGTCTTGAATGCGGTGTGTGATGGGGAGCCAGTGGAGCTGTTGTAGGATGGGTGTGATGTGGTTGATGGAGGGTGTATGTGTGATGATGCGAGCGGCTGAATTCTGAACCAGTTGAAGTTTATGGAGAGTTTTTTGCCGGAGACCAAACAGGAGAGAGTTGCAGTAATCCAGGCGGGAAGTGACGAGGCTGTGTATGAGTACGGCAGTGGACTGAGGAGTGAGGGAGGGCCGGAGACGATGTATGTTGCGGAGGTGGAAGTAGGCAGAGCGGGTGATGTTGTTTATGTGAGAGGTGAAGGAGAGGGTGCTATCGAGGATGACACCCAGACTCTTAACCTGAGGGGAGGGGGAGATGGAGGAGCCGTCAATATAATGGAGAAATGATTGATCTTGCTTAGGGTGGATTTGGTGCCTACAAGAAGAAGTTCAGTTTTATTGCTATTGAGTTTGAGAAAGTTGGAGGTGAACCAGGATTTGACTTCATTGATACAGGTGACAAGGGCTGATGGTGTGAGTGTGGAGTTTGGCTTGGTGGAGAGGTAGAGCTGGGTGTCATCCACGTAGCAGTGGAAGTGAATGTGGTGTTTCTGGAAAATATGGCCAGTTAACATACTGTTATATAAAATTCTATGTTAACTGTTTTGTTATGCCATATCTATTACAAACATAACAACAAATATAGCTGCAAGCAGCAATGTGGGGCCAAGCACCAAAGGTACATGTAGGCCTCAGCATGTAGGCCACATGCAGGGTCTGACAGGGTCTAACAGGGTCTGACAGGGTCTAACAGAGTCTGACAGGGTCTGACAGGGTTTAACAGGGTCTAACAGGGTCTGTTAGCCAGGCTTCCCAGGCTCCCAGGCTTCCTATGAAGGGTTTCCGAAATATGAGCTCACTTCGGCTAGATCAAAGACACATCAAAGACAGATCAAAGGTACATTTCTGCGTTGCTAGGCAACACAGAAATGTACCTTTGAAAATTCCTGAAAATTTCTGCAACTTTGACCTGCTGGTGGCACTAGACGGTTGGGGCTGGGGGCCTATAAATCGCTGTGGGTAATGAGGAGACTGGCTGGAATGTGCATGCAAAATTTCACAACTTTTTACCAGACGGTTCTAGGGGTTGCCATAGACTCCCATAGGTGGAAGAATAATGTATAAATATAGCTGCAAGCAGCAATGTGGGGCCAAGCAGTGACCCAGCCTAAATTAATGATGTGCGTTGGATCAGTCTTCGCCTAAGGATCCCAGAGATACCAAGTTTTTAAAGTGAGCTCATATCTTGGGAACCCTTCATAAGAAGCCTGGGAGCCTGGGAAGCCTGGCTAACAGGCCCTGTTAGACCCTATTAAGGTCAAAGTTGCAGGAATTTTAATAATACATGCTGAGGCCTACATGCACCTTCGGTGCTTGGCCCCACATTGCTGCTTGCAGCTATATCAGATCAAAGGTACATAAAGATCAAAGATCTTTGATCAGGGCGTTGCCTAGCAATGCGCGTGAAAGGTCAGTATCGGGTGGATCGGCTTTCGGACAGACGCGTTTGATTGGCTGTCACGACAAAACGATAAGAGATATAAAAAATACAGCGATGTTTCTGATGAGGCTCAGTCCATAGATGCTATGTCCCAAATCTGAGCAAAACTAGTCCAAAATTGAGGGAGGAGAAGCATTTTGAGTGTTTTTCATAATTGACCTGTTGGTGGCGCTAGAGGGTTTGAGCTGGGGCCCTGTAATTTTTTGTGGCGAATCCTGGGAAGGATGCAAACATCTGTGAAAAGTTTGAAAATAATCCTATGAAGGGTTCCCGAGATATGAGCTCACTTCCTGTTTGGCGACTTTTAGGACGCGTTTGATTGGCTGTCACGACAAAACGATAAGAGATATCAAAAAAATCAAGGGATATTTCTGATGAGGTTCAGTCCAAAGATGCTATGTACCAAATTTTAGCAAAATTGGCCCAAAATTGAGGGAGGAGAAGCATTTTGAGTGTTTTTCATAAAATTCAAAATGGCGGAAAATCTACCCGGCGGAAAATAGGGTGCGTTGGATTCGGCTTCGCCCAAGGAGTCCAGGGATACCAAGTTTTTGAATATTGGACATACGGTTCAAAAGTTACACGCAGAAATGTACCTGAAAATTCCTGCAACTTTGACCTGCTGGTGGCGCTAGAGAATTTGGGGTGGGGGCCTATAAATTGTTGTGGGTAATGAGCGCTGCTTGGCCCCAATAAGAATCAGTAGAAACACTATGGTGCCTAGCACCTTCAGTGCTTTGCCCCAAAAAGGCATTAAATTTAATGTTCCAACTAATCCAACTAATCTATTCTTCTTTTTTAGCTACATCTGACCAGGAGACCAGGAAAAGAAAATCTAAAAATGGAGGCAACTCTGGAGAACTCTGACAAGATCACCAGTGCCTTCAGAAACGAAGACAGTGACCTCCTGTTGAAAATGTGAGCAGCTCAGCATGAGCATGATTGCAAAATGTTCATGATGTTCTCACAGTTCATGGAGAGATCAAGCCATCCTCCACAGCCACCCCACTACCAGGCACCAATGCAGCTGTGCAACCCAAGACACCCTCCTTCTCATCATTCCTCACTGTTTCCTATGGCTTCAGCTCCATCTCCCACCCAGCCTCTGTCCTTTCTCCAAGATTTAAGCCACTGCCCTTCGACAATGCCCATCCACATCAGTCGCTCACTCAGCCTTTTTTCCAAACATCGGCAAACGCAGAAGATCAGGATGCTTTCCTCCAGGATCGTCCTCCACCCTTTCAGCCTAAAGATAAAGCTCAAATCTAGACCAGGTTAGTTCTAAAGTGTTCACTGAATTATGAACTTTTGCACAATGTTTACTTGAAAGTGATTGCTATGCAAAGTTATATTTGTTACTGTATAGTTGTATTTTTTAGTTGTATTTCATTTTCTAATACCCTGTGAAGCATTTTGTACTGTTGGAAAAAGTTGTCTGTTTATGGGGAAGTTGTTTTGTACTGTTACTTTTGCTACACTACTGTTTTAAACAAAAGCAACACAAAAAGAATAGGACTGGCCTTTTATTTTATAAATGTTTAACTGTGGTAACAACTAAACAATAAACAACAAAAATAATATGTTGATTTATGGTTCATCTTTGGCTATTAAAAAGTTGAGTCAGTGCTTCTCTGACTCTTGTTGGCTGCACATCTGCCAAGGCCTTCAGCTTCTCTCTCAACATGAGGAACAGCTCCAGCAGGTTCTTCATAGGCCTCACCGGGCATTTCACACACGTTGTGGAGTGTGCACTTATACTCAACAAAAATATAAACGCAACACTTTTGTTTTTGCTCCCATTTTTCCTGAGATGGACCCAAAGATCCAAAATTCCCTCCAGATACACAACACTACCATTTCTCTCAAACATTGTTCACAAATCTGTCCAAATGTGTGACAGCGAGCACCTCTGCCCCACCGAGACAATCCACCCCACCTCACAGGTGCGCCACATCAAGATGCCGATCCGACATCATGACCAGTGCACAGGTGCGCCCCAGACTGCCCACAATAAAAGGCCACCCCGAAATGTGCATTTTTTTGTGTTTTATTGGGGGTCTGGGGACTCAGAACCAGTCAGTATCTGGTGTGACCACCATTTGCCTCATGCAGTGCAACACATCTTGTTCGCATAGAGTTTATCAGATTGTCAATTGTGGCCTGTGGAATGTTGGTCCACTCCTCTTCAATGGCTGTGCGAAGTTGCTGGATATTAGTGGGAGCTGGTACACGCTGTCGTATACGCCGGTCAAGCACATCCCAAACATGCTCAATGGGTGACATGTCCGGTGAGTATGCTGGCCATGCAAGAACTGGGACTGGGGAGTCTAAAAACTCCGCAAAGAAAAGAAAAAAAAGGCGCGGAGCAACGATCCGCGCGGATCCTTGTGCGGGGGGTGGGGGGCTGGTGCTGGCTCGTGAAGACAGAAGACAGTGAAGACAGTTACGTGAAGACAGAGTAGCGCGAAATGGTTCAGGTATAACAGTCTGACTCTGACCTCTCGCACAGTACAGAGTTTGTTTTAGGGGGAGGGGCCAGGGGGGTCATCATTCGGATTTCGGTCAGTGTCTTGAGGAGGTCACGGTGTACAGTATGACAAAACAGTCGCGGTGATGGACCGAAAAAGATTGAAGCCATCAGGTGCCCAATTTCGAAAGAAACGGAAAGAAGAGGAGGAGAAGCGAGCAGAAGAAAAAGGTATGCTATCGACTAGTCTTCAAGTTTGACTTGATGATGATGATGTTGTATTAGTTAAACTCCCCTGATGTGATGTTGATGCATGTTTGCCCTTCCCCCAAGCACGAAAATATTGCTATCATCATTGCTTGGGTTAACGAAGGCATAAGGTATATACATGGTCGTTCAAACATTTATCGTGTCCTATGGCGCTTAGCTACAGGGAAGAGTTGTTGGCGAATGTCGACGAAATGTTTTTTTTTTTTTTCTGGAGTGCACTTTTGCTTTCTTAAAGGGATATGCCACCCCCAGGTCAAATTTGGGCTTCTCCTCACAGTCCAGAGACTAAAATAAGTGGCGGAAAGCGTTTTCCTGATCACCCAGCCATTGTCCAAGTCTGTCAGCAATGACCGCCGCGGTATCTGCAGCTCCTCCGCCTTAGACTGGAGTCTAACGGCGCCAGAGAAAGATTTCGGCCAAAAGGAATTCATTTGCTCGATGTGTTTCCCAATTACTTTGTGTGTAGTGCGCATTCATATCGAGTGCAAATAAATGCAAATCAACACGGAGAGCTTGACTTGGTCATTTTGGGTGGGAACTATTTTTCAGTGCGGAAAAAGAAAGCCGAATCACGCAGCACGCTGCCAGGGGAATCCCTGTTACGCACCAGGAAGGGAGTTCCCCTGTTGCCAGCGTGGTGTGTGCTTCGGCTGTGTTTATAGCCGTCTTCCTGTGGACCCACGCAAGAGAGGCACAGGGACAGTTTATAGTCGTGTTTTCTGTCTCTCTCTGAGGTGTTTGTGGGTGCTTAAAATAAAAACTTGATGCAGAAGATTAGAGAACTGAGGATCTTTTTTATTTGATAAATGCAGCCGCTGAGTGTGATGTTTTAAATGAAACATGATTCCATTTGGTTTCTCTTTTTACACGTTACATTTTTTTGTCCACAAGATGGTGGAGTTGAACATATTGAATCATTTGCACCGGTACAACTGCCTGAAAGCCTCAGATGGTTCATGGTGCTTCATTTGGCCATCACTGGTTTTAATCTTATTTTAATGGAAAAACGCAGAAAAGTGTGACGTTTATGCCGCTGCTGCAGAGACTTCTCTTCTTCACAGGTCCCCTGTGTGTGTGGGAGGAGAAGAGCAGCCCTCAAAGCTTTTATTCCATTTTTATTTGATTTTTTTTATTTCATTTTATTATTTTATGTTATTTCATTTTATTATTTTATGTCATTTTATTTTTGTTATTTATTTTTTATTTCATTTTTTATATTTTTTTATTTCATTTTTTAATTTTATTTTTTATATTATTTTATTTTTATGTTATTTCATTTTATTATTTATTTCATTTTATTTTTGTTATTTCATTTTGTCTTTTATTTTTGTTATTTTATTTTTGATGTTATTTCATTTTATTATTTTATGTCATTTTATTTTTATTTATTTTTTATACATTTTTTTGTTATTTCATTTTTTAATTTTATTTAATTTAATTTTTTATATTATTTTATTTTTGTTATTTCATTTTATTATTTTTTTATTTTATTTTTGATGTTATTTTATTTTATGCCATTTTATTTGTTATTTTTATTTCATTTTTTATAAAATTTTATTTCATTTTGATTTTATTTTTATATTTTATTTTTGTCATTTAATTTTATTATGTCATTTTATTTTTTATTTCAATGTATTATTTAATTTTTTTGTAATTTTATTTTTTGTTGTTTCATTTTTTTAATTGTATTTTTTTTATTTCATTTTATTTTTGTTATTTCATTTTATTTGTCATTTTATTTTATTTTAATGTTATTTATTTTATTTGTGATGTTATTTCATTTTATCTTTTGTTACATTTCATTTCATTTTATTTTATGAGACAGCGACAGGCCCCAACAGGAACCCTGACAGGAGAGATGCTTTGTACAGGTTGTAGCACGAGAGCTCATTTCCACCCGTCGTCCCTGGTGCATGTTTTTTTTTTTTTTTTTAAGTTTTGGTTTCATTGATTAAAGTGATTGGTTTAAGTTTTGCTTTTCACTTCACAGACCTGAGAGCAGCGTGTCCAGCACCAGGGCCAGACGTCCCCGTTTACCCCGGGACACTTCTGAGCCCCGTGTCCCCCACATTTATCCAAAACCAGTCATTTATCCCAGTTTTATACAAGAAATATCCAGATTTTTAACCAATTTGATCCCTGCCAACAGTAAAAAGAGGCATACGTTATCATTTGTTTAGGCAAAATACAGAAAAGCTGCTTAAAAATGAGCAAAACATGTGAAAATGTGACTAAACCGACTCATGTGTTCCTCATGGTCTCTGCGTAACAATTTGTCTGTGTCCTCATATTAAGCATACAAGAAATGAATGAAAAGGAGCAGAAAGACGAGTCATCTTCCGTTATCTGCCTCGTTTTGTCCTTTTGCAGGGAAAACCTCCACACTGAGTTACTTTACACACAACTGTGGCTCAGATCTTTGATCGTAAATGAATAAAACACAGACTATAGAAATTAACTCCACATTACAGTGTCGTTTGGTTCATTTTCATTTATCCTCCTGAGACCCGCACATTCATCTGTGTCCTTTATAGTGCACACCGAGTTCACCAGTCTGACTGTTGTTTTGAGATAGTGCAGCCACAAACTAGAGTCTATGAAAAAAAAAAAAATAAATAAATAAATTAAATAATAATAATAATAATTAATACAATAAAAATACATAAGTAAATAAATAAATACAAATAAAAAATAAACATGCATAAACAAATAAAATATAAACCAAATAAATAAATGAAAATACATAAATAAGCAAATAAATAAAAAATAAACATGCATAAATAAGTAAAACAAAAATATAAATAAAATGAAAATGCATAAGTAAATAAATAAGAAATACAAATACAAATAAAAAATGCATAAATAAATAAAAATATGAATAAAATAAAAAATAAATGAAAATACATAAATAAGTAAATAACTAAATAAAATTAAAAGGGAGTAAAAACGTTTTGAGGCGACTGTAGAAGCTCGTCGAGACGTCGGTCGTCGGTTGTTCACTTCACTTGGATTTAACACGATGAACGTCCATTACAGAAGACACGCTACAACATTATGAATAAAAATACAATTAACAAATGTAAATGCTAAAGTGTTCATTTACCTCCAAATAGAAAATTAAAATAATCATTTAGATACTTTTTTCTTCGGGTGGCAGGAGGTTAAACTGACACCTGCGTTCATCATGATTCATGCTGTTTTCATATCAGGGCGTCAGTAAAGTAATCGCAGCGGCTTAGACATGACAAAAGCCTTCAATTATGTTGCTGTAATATTATCAGGTTAAACTGTGGAAACGGGAGGCGTGTCTGAAAAGTGCGCCAAGAATCAGCTCCACTTTCTTTGTGAAACGTGAAGGAGAACGTTCTACTGTTACCGGGCGTGTCCGTCACTCTGTAAACCCACTTCTGTCCAAACAGACGTCAACGTGAAGGTCCCACAAACATCACACCACATGTTTACAAAGGAGAATTAACGTTTTTTTACAATCTGAGCCTTATTTCTGTAATAAAACAAGTTGTTTTACTCATAGCACTTTGGTGTCATTTGGAGCATTTCCAGAGATGTTTTAGTTTAGCGATATTTGTTAACGTGAGTGGTCGGGGCACGACGTTGCAGTCACCAAATAACACAAACTTTATCACTTTTCAAATCACAGAAGCTCAATGTCTTAGTCTACACTTTCGTTTGAGTCAAAAGTGCCTCTAATCCGAGATTTATCCATAGTTTGGAGTAGATGAGGAGGACAGTCGCATGTGCTCAGTCACAGCTGTTTCGCAGATAAGAAGACACTCAGAACTTTTCTGTTTTGAGCGACACATGGCAGAAGATTGGGACTTTGAGGCTGAAGAGGACTTCTGGAGGACTGAGGACTGAAGAGGAGTATACGGATGAGGAGACAGAATGGATACGGAAAGAATGAAGCGGAGACAGTTTTAGGAGCAGCAGAGAACAGCCATCGGTTTCACATCACTTCTCAGAATCGTGCGCTGAATCCGCTGGCCTTCTTTCTTTTCCTTTGCTGGTAAAAAATGGTCCTGACTGAAGTGGGTACTGCAAACACGATGGTCCAAACGTCTTACAGCTTTGCCTTTCATGTTTGGGTCCCGAGAGCTGAGAGCGAAATCAGCTGTGACTGAGCACATGCGACTGTCCTCCTCATCTACTCCAAACTATGGATAAATCTCAGATTAGAGGCACTTTTGACTCAAACTAAAGTGTAGACTAAGACATTGAGCTTCTATGATTTGAAAAGTTCTAAAGTTTGTTATTTTGGTGACTGCAACGTCGTGCCCAGAGAACTCACGTTACGGATATCGCTAAACTAAAACATCTCCGAAACTGCTCCAAATGACACTAAAGTGCTATGGGTGAGTAAAACAACTTGTTTTATTACAGAAATAAGGCTCAGATTGTAAAAAAAAACATTAATTCTCCTTTAAAGGGATTACATCAGGATGTTCTCTGCTCTAATGTTTCGTCACAAACACCTGGAGTTGATGCTCACTTCAAAACACAAAATGAAGACACTGACTCGCTGTGATGTCACAAGCTTTTATGATTCATGAAATTCTCCAGACTCATGTTCAAGTACACGGACGCACATCACATCACCACACTGCCCATGAGCCGCCGTAAGACACTGATGCCGTAAACGTGGTACAAAACACGGGTACAAAAGTAATCTGGTACAAAAATATCTCTGAGACGCGTACTGAAGGTCCTCTAAAGAATCCCTTTAAAATCACATGAAAAACCGTCACAAAACGTCTGGAAATTTAAAGGCCTTTGGTCTGACGAAAACACAGAGGAGCGACGCCAAACAGCTCCGCAGTCAACAGTAACGACGGCACAGGCGGGCACAGCTGCATCAGGCGGGCACAGGCCTGGAGCAGAGAAGAGCCCGGTGGGCACAAGCAGGTCACGTGTTGCTCTGATTGGTTGCCGGGCACGGGCGAGCACAGGTGGTCAGGCGTCGCACTGACCGGCCGGCGGGCACAGGTGGTTCCGTAGCAGGTGAAGCAGCACCAGCACCAGCATCTCGGAGGTGCTGCTCAGAGCCACGATGAACGGAGCCTGAGACGCAAAGTCGGCCTCCGTGCGGCGAAACGAGAGCTGCATCACGGCCAGCGCCAACAGACTGTTCTGAACGCCCACCTCGATACTCACGGTCTTCCTCTGAGGAGGGTCAAGACCGGCCAAACGCGCCAACAGCGCCCCCACCGCCAGCCCCAGCACCGGCACCGTGACCCCCACCAGCACGATGTGCGGCCACACGTTGGCCAAGATGGACGCGCCCATCTGATACGCCATAAAGATGCCCCCCACCATGAGCAGGACGCTCAGAGGACGAATCAGCATCAGCAGGAGGCGGGTGAGGCCGGGCAGACGCAGTTTGATCAGGACGCCCAGAGAGATGGGGATGGCGATGAACAGAAGGGTGCCCAGGATCTTAACGAAGGGCACGTGGAGGGCGGCGTGGACCCCCAGCAGACGCCCGTACAGGGCGGAGGACAGGGGCATGGCGCCCACCGCCACCACCGTGGACACCAGGGTCATGGAGATGGCCAGGGTGACGTCCCCGCCCAGCAGGAGGCTGTACAGGTACCCCCCTCCCCCGCCGGGCGCCGAGCAGGTGATGACCAGCCCCAGCGCCAGGGCTTTGGGCAGGCGGGCGAGCTGAGACACACAGTACCCGTACAGGGGCATCACCAGGAACTGCCCCAGGACCCCGAGCAGCAGGGGGACGGGTCTCCGGAGCAGCCCCCTCAGGACCTCCCCCTCCACCTTACAGCCAAAGGCACACTTGTTGACGAAGATCACGGGCAGCAGGGCGAACAGCACCGGGTGCTCCGAGAAGTGGGAGAGGCCCCCAGAGCGGATCAGACGTGAGGCGGGGTCGTCGCTCCAGGGAACCACGATGATGAAATAGTCCATCCTCTCGGCCACGAGCACCTGTGAGCCCCGCCCCTGTGGGTCCTGTGGCTCCTCCTCCTGGCGGAGCAGCTGGAGGTGCAGTTGGACCCGCCCGGGGAACCCGGAGCGGATACTGATGATGTAACTCTGAGAGTCCACAGACGCTCTGCTGAGGGACACGTTCAGGATGGACAGGACCTCCGGGTCCAGGGACTGGACCCTTAAGATCTGCCTCTGGCCTCTGCTGATGTTTGAGAAGCGGGTGGAGACCACGATGACGCCTTTGGAGTTTTCAGGAAACTCAAACTCCAGAGAAGAGCCGTCTCCGATGGCGACGAAGGCCTCATCAGACTTTAGGTTTGTTTGGCTCCAGGGCGGCTCCACTGTCCACCTACAGAGAGAAACAGCGTTAGATCATCCACACTCCCACACGGAAAGGTCCAGTACCTAAACTGACTTCTTTAAGTCGTGTTCTAATGACGTTCCTCCTCAAAAACACACCTGGACTTCTGTTTCATTCACATGTTTGAGGAACTCTTTATTATTAGTCTGTCTACATCTCCAAATGCTCTGTTCCACCTCGTGATGTCATGAAGTGGTGGAGCTGAAATCATCCAGATGCTTCTAGTGAGGGTGTATGGAGCACTTCCTGTATTACTACATGACGTCACAAAGTGGAACAAAAGGCTTTTCCCGTTTGAACCCCCAGGTGTTTGTGATGAGGAAACTCCAACCACAGATCAGAAAATGTCCTGAAATGAGCTTTTTTAACGACAATAAAACGGTCCTGAACACAGAACAAACCTGTCAGAGATTTGGCTGAATAAAAACTGTAAATAAAAACCCTCTGGACTCAGGAGGTGGAACTGAAATCATCTTAAATCTCACACGAGCCTGAGCTGGAATTACAAAAAACATGAAGCAGGAAACGCGGAACAAAACATGAGGCCGATGTTTTTACGCACGAACCACATTCGAATGTTCCATTTGTTGATCGGCTTAATCGATCCCTGCTCAGGCCAGACTACAGAACCACAGAAGGACGGAAGGAGGCCCACCGGCTGCTGTTGTCCGCGGTCCAGATGTTGGTGGCCCACGCCCGCGTCGCTCCGTGGAACAGCCCCACACAGAAGAGCGTGAAAAACAGCCCCATCCTCCCGGTCTACACCCGCCACACCGGCCGCTCCAGCGCCCGCACGAACCCACGCGTGATCAGCTTCATTCTGCGTGACGAGGCACTGTCCCGGCGTCCAGAGCCGGCTCCCGAGCTGCGAGTTCAATTCCCATTTTGTGTCTCTTTATACCGGAACTTCCACATGAGCCCGCCCCGCGCTGACACACGGACACGGACAGCCCCCACGGACAGCCCCCACGCACAGCCCCGCGGGTCTCTGCTCTTTCTGCTCCTACAAAATCAAAACTATAGATCCGTGTCCGAAAATAAAACCCCAGAGACAGATGTCCACGTCCTCGTGTCCTGCGGTGTCCGCGTGCGCCATGTGCGCTCCGGACCAAAAAAACTGCGCCTCTTATTTCCGGTCTGGAATGTCACAATAAAGTCACGATCTTCAAACTGTGGAAATATCGCAATAAAATTCAAGTATTTGTAGAATTATTTCACATCCACATGAAAAACACACATTACATTATTACTTTTCTATAATATCTAACTCTCCATAGTCTTTTTGTAGAATTATTTTGTTTTTGTGCAGCTCAAACCCCCAAATATGATATAATAATAATAATAACAATAATAATAATAAGTATTAATGTTCTTCTATGATAATAATAATAAAGTATTTTTGTAGAATTATTTCACATCCACATGAAAAACACACATTACATTATTACTGTTCTATAATATCTAACTCTCCATAGTCTTTTTGTAGAATTATTTTTTGTTTTTGTGCAGCTCTAACCCCTAAATCAGAGGTCTTCAACAGGGGGGTCGCGAAATCTTTTGATTTCACTTTAAAATAATATAATTTTATATTTTAATATTTTTAAAAACAATATATTCTTTCATTTTTCCCCAATCAATTTCTCCCTTGCCCCTCCACCCTCTTTGATGTCTTAAAGGCAAATTAACGTTTTTTTTTACAATCTGAGCCTTCTTTCGGCAATAAAACAAGTAGTTTTACTCACCCATAGCAGTTTTCTGTCAATTGGAGCAGTATCACAGAACTTATGTTGAGCCGTTCTGTTCTAGTAATGATCCCGTATCCGTTAACATGGTGCTGTATCATTTGCTCGGGGCATTACTTTGCGGTGTCCAAATAACACAAACTTTAGCACTTTTCAAATCATAGAAGCCCGATGTCTTAATGAAATATTTCGTTTGAAGCAAAAGTGGCCTGTAATCCGAGATTTAGCCATAGTTTCGAGTAGATGAGGACGCCAGTGCGCATGTGCGGACTGTGCTCTCAGCTCCCGGGACCCAAACATGAAACGCAAAGCTGAAAACTATGGATAAATCTCGGATTACAGGCCACTTTTGCTTCAAACGAAATCTTACATTAAGACATCGGGCTTCTATGATTTGAAAAGTGCTAAAGTTTGTGTTATTTGGAGACCGCAAATAAATGCCCCGAATACAAACGCTAACGGATACGCTACAACATAACTTTCTTCAAACAGCTCCAAATGACACGAACGTGATATGGGTGAGTCAAACGACTTGTTTTATTACCGAAAGAAGGCTCAGATTGTAAAATAACGTTACTTTTCCTTTAAAATGAAAAAACATATGTTATGTGCAACTCATCAGGGTCAGACATCTCACTGAAGTGGGAGTTCACAGATGTCTTGGGGGTTCACTGTCCCCTGTATGTTCATGTATGTTCACAGTTTAACTTGATGTGTTATGATCAAAGCTTAACTTGATTTGTGTTAATTGTTCATTATTTGAATAGTTTGAATAGCAAGATGTCTGTGTAAATGGCAGAAGCACAGCCACTCTCTCCCTTGCACTTGTTTTTTGGTTGAATCAGTGAACGATCTTAATAGGCCTGTGTTATATGCAAGTTGTGTTTAAAAATTGCAGTAGCACATCCACCCCGTAGGGCCTATCTGGCCCATCTTTAAAATAAAAAACATGAAAATACAGTATTAACCTGTGTATTATTTCCTTGTATTGGATGTACCATAACAGAGTAGCAATGTTTATACATGACACTAAGCTCAATTTAATATAAAACACAATTCTATGCCGTATATATAGTAGGGGGTCCCTGGCCCAGTTCGCCATCTGTTTGGGGGTCCCTGGCCTGAGACCCCTGCTCTAAATTATTATTAATAATAAAGTATTTTTGTAGAATTATTTTTTGTGTTTTTGTGCAGCTCAAACCCCCAAATACCCCAAATATTATGATTATTATTATTATTATTATTATTATTAGTATTAATGTTCTTCTATGATAATAATAATAAAGTATTTTTGTAGAATTATTTCACATCCACATAAAACACACATTACATTATTTTTCTATAATAATATCTAACCCTCCTTTAAGTCTTTTTGTAGAATTATTTTTTGTGTTTTTGTGCAGCTCAAACCATCAAATATTAAAATAAAATGTTCTTCTATAATAATAAGTGTTAAAGTGTTTCCAGGAGCTGTGGACTTTTGGAGGACGTCATTATTGTTCTAACAGACACATATTTCCACATTACCACACATAAAATATATTTACCTCAGTTCAGTCATAATTTTCATCAGAACATCAGAACGTGACTTTAAGCTCACAGGAGTCAGTTGTTTTGTGTCATTTAGGACCTTCACATTTCTAAACAGATTTCTATTTTTGATCAGAGCAACAAACATTTTATTATCTGAACATATTTTACATCGTCACGTTCAAAACAGAAGTACTGCGTGGAGTGTTGCGGCGGTTCTTCCTGTCAAACGTGATGTGGTTAAAATGACAAACAGAAGAGCCAAAGATCTGAAAATCAACCAAAACTTTAATGGAGAACATCAGACAGTCATGGTGAAAACGGGGGACTACCTGCCGTCATCTCCACCATCTCCACCATCTCCACCATGACCTTAGTTCATTTTGTTTCTTTCTGTTGTAAATTTACAGTTTTACATTTTACATAAAAACAGCTGAAAGACCAAAATCTGTGTCCAGTAGCATCCAGAGTCCATTCAAACATAAAGCCGCACTGTGGAACTTTTTGTTTAGGGTCCATCGCCTGCTTGTCTCTATGGATACGTCACTGCTCTGCCTGGAATGTTCCACAGTGTGACGTTAAACAGCTCGACTTTATTTTTATTCAATCGCAGGTGGTTTTAGAGTTCAAAAATACATACGAAAAGATCTGACCTGTAGCTCGGTCCGGTTTGGTCTCCGTGAAGATAAATTTAAAGGTTTAATGCCGTACTGTGAAACATTCCAGACAAAGCGACAACATCTCCATGGAGAAAAAGCGTTCGACAGAAAAGTTACACTATGGAGGGACTATGTCTCTATGTCAGCTGGCCTGGGAACGCCTTGGGGTCCCCCCGGAGGAGCTGGAGGAAGTGTCCGGGGTGAAGGAAGTCTGGGAGTCCCTGCTTAGACTGTTGCCCCGGCGACCCGGCCCCGGACAAGAGGAAGAAAATGGATGGATGGATGGAGAAAAGTTACACAGTGCAGCTTTACGTAGAAGGTACCAACAAGAGATTTGAAAATAGTGTTCAGGAGGTTTGGGGTCACATAAAACTCTGTAAGAGCAGATCTTTGTAGAACTATAAAGTGCGTAATTATCTTAAATTAAAATAAAATGGAGAAAGTCGAGTTTTGACCCGTTATGGCAGAACAAAAAAGCTTTCATTTTGCAAAACAGAGTATCTCGAGCTCGGCCTGTCACGATAATCACGACATCGACTTAAATAATTAATGTTTTTTACAATCTGAGCCTTATTTCGGTAATAAAACAAGTTGTTTCACTCACCCATAGCACTTTGGTGTCATATGGAGCATTTCCGGAGATGTTTTAGATTAGCGATATCCGTTAACGTGAGTTCTCAGGGCACGTTTGCAGTCTCCAAATAACACAAACTTTAGGACTTTTCAAATCACAGAAGCTCAATGTCAGTCTACACTTTAGTTTGAGTCAAAAGTGCCTCTAATCTGAGATTTATCCATAGTTTGGAGTAGATGAGGAGGACAGTCGCATGTGCACAGTCACAGCTGATTTCGCTCTCAGCTCTCGGGACCCAAACATGAAAAGCAAAGCTGTAAGACGTTTGGACAATCCTGTTTGCAGTACGCTGGAGTCCAAAGTGGCCTGTAATCCGATATCCATCCATGTTTTCATGTTTGGGTCCATTCTCAAGGCAACTACCCACAGCTTCAATAACTCCGGATTGTGACGAGGAAGTCTGTGAAAACTCAACTTCGTCCAAGCTGTCATTTTGTTTTCACAGCCGGGATAAATGCATGCTCCCACCATTTCGGGTTTTCTCAAGCGGAGATGTTTATGACTGTAACCGAGAGCTGAGAGCGTTCTGTTATCTGCAAATCAGCTGTGAATACGCGCATGCGCACTGTACTCGTCATCCAATCGAAACCATGGATGGATATCGGATTACAGGCCACTTTGGACTCCAGTGAAAGTGGAGACTAACATTGAGCTTCTGTCATCTGAAAAGTGCTCAAGTTTGTGTCATTTGGTGACTGCAACAGCACTCACGTTACGGATATCGCCATCCCTCCTGCCTGCAAAGTTTTAAGGGTTTCCTCAACGCGCACCTCCATAAACCACGTCCAGATATTGTGTTCAAGTTTCTTTATTGGCTCCTCAGGCCATTTCTCCTCAAAACAAAACACAATTCCACAATATCGGCACAGGAGAAAAACGGTGTTCCTCTCAGATCTTTAAACAGATCCATTTGTACATTCTGGCTCCTACAAGATGAAAGATGGAACTGTTTGCAGTAGTTGGAAATTTGGTGTTATTTTTTGACTTTATGATTAGATTTAATCCCGCTCTTGACGGGTTGACCGCATGTGATCCCAGCTCCCACAGATGAGCGCTGCCGTTGTGTCCTTGGGCAAGACACTTAACCCCACCTCGCCCCCAGTGTCTGTGGACACTGGTAGCCCCCATGGCCGAAGATACATCAAGGCCCGTTGTGACGTGAGCCGTCCTCCTGTGGACCCACCACCCGCGGAGGGATTCATGGGGGCTGGTGCATTGTGTTCTGGGCAGCAGAACACTGCTTGGACTGCTGCCCCCGCGACCCAGAAAATGGAAAAGCGAAAGAAAATGAATGAATACTCTGAAACTCTAAAATACACAATCTGAACATTTTGTATAATTATTAGTTTGTATTTTTGTACGTTTTGCAAATAAAAATGGCATGGATGTAGTAAGAAAACTGCAGATTTTATATTATATTAGGAACTCTAAATGATGTTCTCAGTAACACAATCGTACCTTTAATGTCGATTTAAAGCCGATTCCTCCTCAAAAACACCTGGAGTTGTGTTGGTTTCATTCACATGTTTGAGGAACTCTTTATTATTCGTCTGTAACATCTCCAAAGCTGCAAGGTGATTATAGTTAACGAAAACAAATGAAAAAACGAAAACTAAAATTGAAAAAATATTTTTGTTAACCGAAATAAAAACGCGTGAAAAGTCCCTCAGTCGTCCAGGTAGAATCCATGATCAAAGGAGAAGTTCAATTTGTCAACTGGACAAAGTTTGTTTGGTTGAAAACGTTTCGCCGCTCATCCGAGAGGCTTCGTCAGCTCTGGTTATTGTACTGGTTAGACCCTGCTTATATCTAGCTGCCGGGAGGCGCGTCCGACAATGACAAAAGCTCTGAAAACGATCCCCCTAATCTGTCTCTTTGTTTTTCAAATTACTCTGACGGCTGTTTCGACCCCGTTTCGACCCCCTATTCAACGAAATAAAAACGACAATTAAAAGAAAAAAACGATAACTGAAACCGTCTTGTGTGTTTACAAAACTAAAACTAACTGACATTATAGATAAACTAAACCAGGACTAAACTAGGACTAAAGCAGGACTAAATAAGAACTAAACCAGGACTAAACTAGAACCAAACCAGGACTAAACTAGGATTAAACTAAACAAGGACAATTAAAAGAAAAAAAACAAAACAATAACTAACTGTATTGTGTGTTTACAAAACTAAAACTAACTGAAATTTTCGATAAATCGCTCTTGGTTTTGGTCTTTTTTGGAGTTGGTAAATGTGGAAGTTTTGGTGTTTTAAATTTGTATTTGTTTGTTGTAAGTTTGAGAACACAATACTTTCTTTTTGAATCCCGCACTTGACAAATAACCCAAAAGTATAACCCAAAAACTAAAACGAAGAAAAACTAAACTAAAACTGAGCAGTTAGAAAAAAACGAAAACTAAAACTATCAGAGCCGCATTAAAAATTAATTAAAACTAACTGAATTAGAGGGAAAAAATAACTAAAACTAAACTATAATGAAAAATCCAAAACTATTATAACCTTGCAAAGCTGTCGGAGATTTGTGGTTATTTCTTGGCGTAGAAGGTTGGATCAAAAACTTCTTTTGACTCGTTACAGACGCAAACGCAGCACTAACGAGCTTCATTCTGCTGTTTAAAAAAAAATAAAAACTGTAGATTTAGAACAGTTTTTATGTCCGTCTTATAAATTAACTTCGATATTATAGTTTATCGTCTTTATTTACTTCAGAATGAGTTATCGTGACAGGCCTTTTCAGAGCACCGACGTAAAAAAAAAAAAGTAAAATAAGGCCCCAAAGCAACAAAAAGGCAACAAGAGAAAAGCGACGTAAACCACAGAAAGACAAAAGGCTGCAGAAGGAGAGAGAAGTTAAACTCGAGTGAACTGGAGGCTCCTCGCTCTGTTCTTCGCTCCTGGATTCTGAAGGTGATTATTGTCGTTACTGTTCAGCTCCTGATACGAGTTCAGACATGTTGTGAGAAGATTCCAGTAAAATAACTAAGGCTCAACCACTCTGAAAGGCAGTGTCTCTGTTCTCATTTGTAGGCAAGATCTCGAAGCACCAAGATCATGTACCAAAAGATCTCGTAACACAAGATCTTGTACTGAAAGATTTCGTGGCGCAAGATTTCGTGGCGCAAGATCTCGAAGCGCAAGATCTCGAAGCACAAGATCTCGAAGCACAAGGTCTTGTACCAAAAGATCTCGAAGTGCAAGAACACACACCACGAAATCGAGTACAACAAGATCACGTCCCAAAAGATCTCGCAACACAAGATCTTGTACTGCAAGATTTCGTGGCGCAAGATCTCGAAGCGCCAAGATCTTGTACCAAAAGATCTCGAAGCGCCAAGATCTCGAAGCGTCAAGATCTCGAAGCACAAGATCTCGAAGCACAAGATCTTGTACTGCAAGATTTCATGGCGCAAAGATCTCGAAGCGCCAAGATCTTGTACCAAAAGATCTCGAAGCGCCAAGATCTCGAAGCGCCAAGATCTTGTACCAAAAGATCTCGAAGCGCCAAGATCTCGAAGCGCCAAGATCTCGAAGCACAAGATCTTGTACTGCAAGATTTCATGGCGCAAAGATCTCGAAGCGCGAGATCTCGTAGAGCGGGATCTCGTACAGTAAGATCTCGTACCACAAGATCTCACAAGACAAAATTTCGACAAGTTTTCCACAAACACGAGAAAAACTATCCTGCGAGATTCTTTGTCCAATTTGTTTGCAAAAAAGGTTTACGTGTTGTACGTTACATCTTCTAGTTCCAAAAGGGAGTACAATAATAGAAACTAAAATATTATATTCATTACATAAATACAAAAAGTGAGGCCAAAATTGGAAATTGAAACCTAAACTGGATACATGAGGATTGATTAAAATCTCGTATCTCGTCTTGGGGAACGTTGGCTTCGTCCCAGACCTTCTCTTTAGTGTCAGCAGACGTTTGTATTTATGCAGCTCAGTAAACTGTGACAATATCAAAATTAAAACAGAAAAAAAGGATCGAAGAAAGAGCTTTTTGCATAAGATGTACCTCAGATGTTTCCAAATGGTTTTAACTTAATAGAGTTATTCCAGAATAAAATAAAATAAATGTAATCCGACTCTTGGAAACCCGAGGAGGCGCAGTCTTTTGGTGCTCGTCTCTTTAAACGCTTCAGAAATATATTTATATATCGTTTTATAGTTACAGACGTTAAATTATACAGACTGTGAACCGTGGACTGTTTAAAGAAGTGGACACGGCGTTTGACTCCAGTCAAATGAAGCTCACTGAGGTTAGCAGTGATAGCAGTTAAAGGAGAATTAACGTTTTTTACAATCTGAGCCTTATTTCTGTAATAAAACAAGTTGTTTTACTCACCCATAGCACTTTGGTGTCATATGGAGCATTTCCGGAGATGTTTTAGTTTAGCGATATCCGTTAACGTGAGTTCTCGGGGCACGACGTTGCAGTCACCAAATAACACAAACTTTATCACTTTTCAAATTACAGAAGCTTAATGTCTTAGTCTACACTTTAGTTTGAGTCAAAAGTGCCTCTAATCCGAGATTTATCCATAGTTTGGAGTAGATGAGGAGGACAGTCGCATGTGCGGAGTCACAGCTGATTTCGCTCTCAGCTCTCGGGACCCAAACATGAAAGTCAAAGCTGTAAGACGTTTGGACCATCGTGTTTGCAGTACCCACTTCAGTCAGGACCATTTTTTACCAGCAAAGGAAAAGAAAGAAGGCCAGCGGATTCAGCGCACGATTCTGAGAAGTGATGTGAAACCGATGGCTGTTCTCTGCTGCTCCTAAAACTGTCTCCGCTTCATTCTTTCCGTATCCATTCTGTCTCCTCATCCGTATACTCCTCTTCAGTCCTCAGTCCTCCAGAAGTCCTCTTCAGCCTCAAAGTCCCAATCTTCTGCCATGTGTCGCTCCAACAGAAAAGTTCTGAGCGTCTTCTTATCTGCGAAATCAGCTGTGACTGAGCACATGTGCACTGTCCTCCTCATCTACTCCAAACTATGGATAAATCTCAGATTAGAGGCACTTTTGACGAAAGTGTAGACTAAGACATTGAGCTTCTGTAATTTGAAAAGTGCTAAAGTTTGTGTTATTTTGGTGACTGCAACGTCGTGCCCCGACCACTCATGTTAACAGATATCGCTAAACTAAAACATCTCCGGAAATCCTCCAAATGACACCAAAGTGCTATGGGTGAGTAAAACAACTAGTTTTATTACAGAAATAAGGCGGAGACTGTAAAAAACGAGGAGCCTGATAGCAGCAGCTACAGAGAGAAGAGCGACAATTTTTCAATACAACGTGAATTAGAGCCAGAATCGATGGAGCGGGTTAGCTGTGTCCATTTATATAAACAGTCTTTGGTCTAAGCCACAGTCTCCACTCCCTCCACTCTGAGCTCACTTCATTTACATTTTGTACGTCTCAGGCGATTGTGGAGCAAAGAAGAAATCCTAATGAATAAAATACACAAAGTGGAGTGAGACATGCTTCTCTGGGGGTTTGGAGTATGTCCAGAGCAGGGTGCAGCGGTCAGTGCAGAGTCCAGGGGATCCACACACCTCCTGCTCGTGTCCAGCCTGAGGTCAGCGGCGGTCAGTTCCTCAGAGCAGCCAGCCTGGACACACAGAGCGGCAATCATTACGCACAGCCATTAAATCATAAAAAAATACTCTGAAACTCACAAAAAAAAAAAAAACACACACAATTTGGACATTTTGTAGGCTTATTAGTTCATGTTTTTAAACAGTCAAAAGGTTTGGAAATGAAGTTATGTGGCCGTAATAATAATAGTAATAGTAATAAACATAGTAATAATAAAAACTACAGATTTTACATCAGGAGCTGCTGTAGAAGTTTCCACATTACAATTCGCTCGTACCTCCAGACAAACAGGACAGTTCAAAGTCTCGCTGTGTCATGGTTCATTAATAATTCATTTAATCTTATCATCATCTAAAGGGACCTCCATCTGTAATCCAATTTATCTATGTTCCTGTGAACAGAATTTAGGTTGTCCAAAAAATAACGATAATAATAATGATAATATCAATACCAATATCGATAATAATAATGATAATGATTAAAAATAACGATAATAATAATGATAATATCAATACCAATATCAATGATCAGTAATAATAATTATATTATTAATGGTGGTAATAACAATAATAAAATTAGCAACAATAATAATAATAACAATAATAATAACAACAATAACAGCAACAATAATAATAATAACAATAATAACAATAGCAACCGCAACAATAATTGAAGAAAAAAATATATATCAAGCAAGGGAGTTAGAAAATATATATTCCACTACAATGATAATCAATTTTCATAATCCAATTATTGTTCAGTTTTTAATAAACATAATACACCTTTATAATATTGATTTATATTGTTCTATTATATAAGATTTATACACCTTTTTAAATCTTTTGACTGAGGTGCACTCTTTTAGTTCCTCAGTCAGGCTATTCCATAAATTTACTCCTGTAATTGAGATACAGAAGCTTTTCCGGAGATGTTTTAGATTAGCGTTGGCTAACGACGTTAGCCTAGCGCGACTTATAGCCATAGCTCGGGGCATTCCCCGAGCATGTAATATGCCCCGTGCGGGCACCAAATAACACAAACTTTAGCACTTTTCAAATCATAGAAGCTCGATGTCTTTAGTCTACGATTTCGTTTGGTCAAAAGTGGCCTGTAATCCGAGATTTAGCCATAGATTCGAGTAGATGAGGACGCCAGTGCGCATGCGCGGACTGTGCTCTCAGCTCCCGGGACCCAAACATGAAACCCAAAGCTGTAAACTATGGATAAATCTCGGATTACAGGCCACTTTTGACTCAAACAAAAGCGTAGACTAAGACATCAAGCTTCTATGATTTGAAAAGTGCTAAAGTTTGTGTTATTTGGAGCCCGCACGGGGTATATTACATGCTCGGGGAATGCCCCGAGCTATGGCTATAAGTCGCGCTAGGCTAACGGCGTTAGACTAACGCTAATCTAAAACATCTCCGGAAATTCTCCATATGACACCAAAGTGCTATGGGTGAGTAAAACAACTTGTTCTATTACCAAAATAAGGCTCAGATTGTAAAAAACGTGACTTTTCCTTTAATGTGTCTATAGGAGGCGAGGTACTTGAAACACGATCCAAATTCAAGTACCTGGGAATCATGTTGGACTCTAATCTTACCTTTAAAAATCATGCAACGCTGTAAAAATTTAATCTTCAAAATTTTAAACTAATTAGGCCTTTTATTTCAACTGATGCTGCTAAATCATACCTTCATTATATGATCCTGTCTCACATTGAATATTGTTGTACAATATGGTCATTTACAGGCACCACAGTATTAAAACCTTCAGAGCGACTTTAGAAAAAAATCCATCAATGTGTTCACACGTCACATTCAACTCATCACTGTGAAATTTTAGAGAAATACCAGCTTTTAAGTTTTGAACTTAAACTCGCTTGCCTCATCTATAAATCCCTTAATGACGTAGTCCCTCCTCCCCTGAAGGAATTTAATAAACGTAGAGAAAACAACGTCAGGACTAGATGTGCTTCCAGAGGGACTGTGAGGGGACATTTAGACCAACTGCTACAGGACAAAACACCATTTCTGTTACCGCAGTGTTTCCCAACCTTTTTTGTCTCGTGTACCCCTGAGCCTTTTTGTCACACCTCGAGTCCCCCTCACTCATACGTGTTGATAATTCTCCAAAAGTAGAACGTGACACAACAGATTATTAAATGAAAATCATTTTATTTCATCTCCTTAATTTGAAAATGTAATTCTCAGGCATTTTCTCTCTTTTCTTTAACTCAAATTTACACAAATTAGAATTTAAAAAATTCAAAAAAATCTCCTCCTGCGCCTGGCAGCAGCACTGCCGAGTACCCCCTGCAGTGTGCTCGCGCACCCCTAGGGGTACTTGTACCCCTGGTTGGGAAACACTGTGTTAAGGGTCGTATGAACTGGAACAGTCTTCCAACAACTATACGAGAGTTCTACCCTTATTGATTTTAAAAAAAGAGCTCAAAAAATGTCTCACAACCAAACAAACCTGTGAACATAGGTGAGGTTCAGTGTGTACCATGGAATGTATTGTTCTGTAAATATTATAAATGCTTTTTGTTATTGTTTGTCATGTTGTGGTCTTTAAATGTCAGAGGACTGCGGATGGAAAGAAGCTTCTAGCTAAATCCGGCATATTTACACAATGTCATGAAAATGTACAAAGTGTTCATTAATGTGCACTGTCCTCTTCAAATAAACAAACAAAAAAAGTCATCACAAACAGACCTGGACTTAGGGCTCAGCGATATGGGAAATAAAAGAATCACTATTTTTCCCCCATTTTATGAAACACATGTGGACTTCAGGCATAAAGAGCAGCCTGTCAGGATCACTACAGTTTTTATGTCGTGTTACAGGATCAATAATTCTGGGGAAATTCACATTTAAAGTTTGGAATGAGTTTGTACAATATATTAAACATAAATGTGGACATGTGAAGAGACAAAAAGACCCGCTGTGGCTCAGGTGCTTTTTCCTAAACAAGAGCGTAAATCCTCGTCAGCTCCACGCCTCTTACTGCCGCATGACTGCACTCGCCTCATCGCGATCGATGATCAAAGTAGAGATAACGATCAATCGATCTTACGATTTTTGGCACAGCCCCACCTGGAGCAGAGTTTTGTTTCATTCACACGTTTGAGTAACACTTTATTAGTTTAGTTCAGTTAGTTCAGTAGAGTTTGGCATTTCCAGGACTGAAATTATCCAAATGATTCAAGTGAAGGTGTGTGGAGTTAAAAAACACAGTGGAGCACTTCATGTATCACCACATGATGACATCACAAGGTGGAAGAGAGTGTTTTCAGTTTGAGGGAAGAACTCGTGTTAAATCTGTAGGTTTGTGTGTTAAACATGTGAATGAAACAAACAAAACTCCAGGTGTTTGTGAGGAGGAAGAGTGTCACTCAGCCCCAGGTTCTGACCTTCTGGAGAGGTTGTCCTCCTTCTCTTGGCTGTGGGCGCTGTCTGCTCCAGCTGTCAGCGTGGAGGAGCCTGCAGGCAGCTGGCTCAGCTGGTCCATCACCTCCAGGCCGCTCTCCTCTGCGATTCTCATGATCAGGTCGTCCACCTGGTTCTGGGGTGTGGTCAGCGTGGTGGCCGAGCTCATGGAGTCCTCCATCACCTGGACACAGGGTTCAGAAGCTCAGGAACACTTCAGTCACACTGGTCAAATACAAAACTACACAATCTTTTAGGGCCAAAGCGGCAGGCGTCATTTGTTCGTCATGTTTTATTACTAGGGCTGTCAGTTTAACACGTTAATTAGATTAATTAATTACACTGCAAATTAACGCTTTATAAAAATTAACACAATTAATTATGAGCGGCAATTCAATGTGTGCGCTTTTTCAATTTGGCGTGCAACAAGCAAATCGCTGCCAGGGCCTTTGAACGGCGAGTTTATTTATAAAAAGAATGAAAACGGGACGATCAACAAGAACGCCGTGATTTGGAGCTTTTGTCAAAAAGAATTTTCCTCCAGCCTGACGGATCATTTGAACGACAAACACGTCCGGACAAGTTCCATCGTTACCGGTGATAGAGCGAGTGTGAGCGCACTTCACCAAACCACCAAACCACCAAACCAACAATCCACGCTCACAGAATTTGAGAAACGAGTGACCAAAGTGACCACATGGAAACTGACAAACTCAATCGTAAAGTGGGTTCATTCGCCCACTACAATCTCTCTCTTACACTCTTAAAATGCGATTAATTAGATTAATTAATTACAAATCTGTAATTAATTAGATTTTTTTAATCGCCTGACAGCACTATTTATTACGTATGGCTGAATGCATTTGAAACCACCTCCAGAGGTGTTCAGCCTGAAGCTCTCCACGAGACACTCAAATGTGATCTAATCCCTCATTTCTAACTTTGTGGATAAACGGTTTGTTTCACGGGCGCAACTGTTCCATCTGAGGCTGTGTGGATCTTACATTTTCTTGATTTCTTTGAGCGCGAAAATGAGCAGAACTCTGGTATTTTTGTTTCCCAAAGGAGCTGGAAAAGACCCCTGAGCTAAGGAAATAAATCTGAAATCTTTTTTATTTTTTAATCCTCTATTGTGTTTGACTGATGGAAGGGACAACACAAATAAAGTTTTATTCATTGAAATCTAAAACCTTAGTCTGTGTTTTTTTAGAGATTACATTTCGAGCTGATGTGGTGTAATATAAGAACCTGACGGAAGACAATAATATTTAATAACATAATGTGAACAAAACAAAACAAAATTAACAGCTGTACATGTGTGATACTGTCTAGAATATTACTGCATTACAGTGGGACCTCACCTTACGAAAGACCCAACAAACGAAAATTTCAAGTTACGAAACGCCTTCACGTTAAATTTTGGTCTTTAGATACGAAAGAAAATTCAAGTTACGAAACGCGAAATCTCAAAAATTCTAATAATGCGCGCTCAGCCACACACATTACACGCTTTTCTCAGACTGGATTTAAACTTTTCTCACATTTGTCTCTCGTTTAAACACTCAAACTTTCATAGATTTTCAACAAAATTCTTAATAGTGAAGTGTGGTGGGAAGGGGGAGGGGGGAGAAAACTGCGCGCGGACACGTGTGATAGCGCAGCATGACCCAGCGCGGGGCTGACAGCAGGTCTAGACCTGGACTGGACCAGGATTAAACCAGGACTGGACCAGGACTAAACCAGGACTAAACCAGGACTAAACCAGGACTAAACCAGGACTAAACCAGGTGGATTAAAGCGCCACGCGCGGGTCTATTTCCTGGTTTCGTTTCGAGTCACGGTTGAGGCGAGCAGCGAGGGGGACCGCACGCAGTCTGAGCGGATGAACGAACGCATGCAAGAGCCGCGGTGGTCTAGACCAGGTCTCCTCTAGACCTGGTCTAG